>JAWWEY010000130.1:14877405-14910651 GCA_035582745.1 Loriotus luctuosus | reverse complement strand
CCAAGCAATCAAAGTTACCAGATAGCCTTCAGCAAATTTGTTGAGAAATTTTAAGATAGCATCAGATCTATGAAATGATTCACAGTTCTCAAAAGCAGTGAAACATCTATCATGCCTGTATAATTAGTCTGATTACTGCAAGAGAGTGAAAAAAGCAGGTACCATTACACATGGATGATCATTTTTTCATATAACTTGGTCAAAGTCACAAACAAATGGACCAACAGAGTCATAAATATATCCTAAAATACCAGTCAGTATTGTGTGGATTAATATAAGTTTCATTTCTACTAGCCACTAACAATCAGTACTTTTAATCTTATTTCATAATTCCTTTTTCCAAATATCTCAAATCAGGTTTGCTGGAAGAGTTTGGTCAAATTCAAAAGCACACTAATGCAATCAAAACAGAAACCTGATCATGCCACACACTCACTATGCAACCAACCAAGTTAGCAGCCCTGGGACAACTAACAACGATTAGAAGATCTGCAACATCAAGATACCCAGATGAGTTTTTCCAAAAAGCAAGAAATAGAAAATCTACAGTGATACAAGTAATTGAGTAGACCAATAAAAATAGATTAAGCAAAGACAAGAGAGCTGTACTATTTTTTAATTGTAGAAGTTACAGAATGTGGTTTGAAGGAGAGTGCCCATGAGAAGGATAAAGAGAACATCAGACAAGGGAAGAATTCTTTGTGTGAAAAATTGTAGTAAGTGTCAAAGTGCAGTAAGAAGCTTGAAAAGTATACGAACAAAAGCCTGATTTCAGTATGTGAATGTTATCAAACTAGAGAAGCTTATTTAAATTACTACTCAACAAAATATCATCATCTTAAAACACTAACCAGCCATGAAATATCCAAAGAGTAGAAACCTTTGAGGTTAGCATAACAGCAGAGAATTTTATAGGCCATCTCCATGCACCTAATTTAAAGAAAGCAAGCAAAAATGCTACTGTGTTGTGAGGCAAGAGAGTAAGGATGTATGAGCAGCAGCAGGACAAGCATAAGAAAAGCCATCATGACATGAGATGTCAAAGGTCAATTAAAAATGCAGAAAGGATGACAGGAAAGCTCATAGCCTGCAGCTAATACAAGAGCAGCACGAGTCAAAACCACAGCTTTGGGAAGGCATAGACACCACACAATTTCCCAAGTGAGTGTAAAAATATTTGGCCCAATGAACTATATACCGACAAAGAAATCTCTCTCTTGTTTGCAGAGAAAGTGTGAATATGGGAGGCACCTTAGGGTGTAATTTTTTTCAAAATTTTTTTATTTTTGGTGTATGTGTGTTGTACCTATTCCTGGAAAGACATCATTCAGGGCAAACCTCACATAAAAATGATGAACAATTGATAGTTCTGCAGCTCTTGCTGTGTTTGAGCCATTTGTAAGTTGCACTGACAGATCTGATTTTGACCTCTACCAGTGTTGATCTCCACTGTGGGAGCAGCATGTGAACAGCAGAGGAAGGACTTACCAAGACACATGAATTCCAATTATAAAAAGCATGAAGAAAAGACAGAGTAAACTACAAAATCTAATAATTTAGACTAAGGGCATTAATGCTAGGGTTAAAAAATAGGGAGAGGGACTAATGTAAGGCAATTATTAGACCCTTATAACACCGTCTGGAGGCACCAGATGAATATGCTTAACCTATTAACTTTGGCAAATAACCTGTTCTGGTCCTATCCTTTTTCTTCTTATGCCTGTGCCTCAAGGGATTTAGAACCTAATTATGCAGCTGGGCCTACAGGTCTTCTCTGTCTCTCATTCCCTCCTTTCCATCATCCTCTGTTGGTAATGTACTGATAGCAGGGAAGAGAAGAGAAAATTCAGCTTAAGAATTGATATGCAGATAATTCTCTGTTTTCAAACATAGAATTTTGAAATGAGATTTTAGCAAACCCTATCATAACCATAAATCAAGGAAGGCTAAACCAAAAATTTTTCCATGGAAATCATAAAGATGGCAGCAGAGATACAGACATAGAATGGAATACGATGTTGGGTGTAGCAGGGCCACTAGCACCACTCCAACTACAACATCAGGACACTAGTATTGGACAGAGTCACTTTTTCTGGCTTTCTAGAAAAACCTCAGAGCAGATTCCTTCAGTATTCCCAGAAATCTTGTATAATTTCTGGTTTGTCACATGGATGCCAAGCCATACTGTCACCAGGCCCCAGCCTGCCTCCCTTACTCCTTCAAAAGAGGTCACAGAAGGGCAGATTTCATTAATCTGAGCTCCCCCTGCTGCTGCCTGCCTGCACAAAGCCTGTCTGCAGGGCTGCCTGCAGTTCTGGCACTACTAAGGCCAGCACAGCTGGTCCATAGCTGGCAGATCCGGAAAGCAGATCAGACCAGAGCGCATGCACTTGGCAGCATTGCCCTATCTTTCCTTATCATTTTAAAATCACTGAATAAAAAGCTCAGGTTTCTCTGAGTACAACTGTTGGCAGCTCCTCTAGGTCTTTACAGGTTTTGGTGGTAGCTGTGAGGGACTGAAATATTGAAACACACAATGAATGTGCACATGTTTCAGGCCAAATATATCTAATTATGCATCTAGCAGGTGTCCATTTTGTGCACACAGACTTTTCCCCTGCAAATACTTTCCTGCAGATAAAAATGTGTATGTGGGTGAATCTTCTGCAGGATTGCAGGATGAACTTTTCATTTTTAATTGTACAAGTTATTCTGAGTCAAAAAAAGTCAGCAACTCAACACTGTGAGCACAGACGGAAGTTCAGAATGCCCCTACACAGATTCTTCTCCTTTGGCATGTCCTGTTTCCCTGTCTGAATATAAAATAAGATCAACATTTATTTTACCAAAAGTTTCTTTAAAAGGTAAAGGGGTGTTACTCTAAACTCAGAAAGGTACAATAACACTGCATAAGGAACAATGAGAAGGAAGAAACAATGTGCTCCAAATCCTTTAAGTATCTATATCTATGAAATGTCCTAAAGGGTCTTGGAAACCTACTGAAAATCTCTAAATGCTCTACTATCAGACTCTTCTCCAAGTATTTTCCAGCTTGTAGTCAAAAACAGTCTTAACAAAGTTCTAAGTAGTTGTACTTAGAAAACATGTTATTTTCTTTTTATATCACTGGGTAAATTCTCGGGAAGATTTTTACAAAAGAAACATTGATCTAACCTAGAATCAAATTGTGGCTGTATTATCCTTACAGAGCAGAATTAACATCACCATCTCACGGTAAGATAATAGAATATCTAGAATTTTATTAATCACAAATATTTAGATTTCATTTTTTATTTTTTGACAATCGCACCTTTCTTATAAGCTGTATCACAACTTCATGGGCAAAGTTAGAAGTTACACTGTAATTGTAACTACTGTGCAATCAATGCTTCTTTCCCTCTCTTTTCTGGGAATTCTCCCACTTTATTAGAGCAGTAGGAGAGTTTTAACAGGTTTTTAATAGGCTAAATCTGTATTCATTTCAAGAATTATAAGCAAGTTCTGTTTTAAACTTCCAAATGTTCCACATCTTTTTTGCAAGTCTATTTAAAGACCATCAAGAGACAATCTGGGTCCACAAAATACTGGGCAAGTATTTCTTAAAATGTCTATTTGTTACAATCTGTTGACTCCTTTTGCCTCTACCTTTAGTAGGTAATTAACTGTATGTTAACTGCAGTTGCTGCTTTTTTGAAAATTGAAAAAAACAAAACTCAAACCAAAGAAAAGTTATAAATCAGTAGTTTCATTTTAGTTTGCTGTAGTTTAAAGAATTAAAAATGAGACAGGATGATGGCAAAATGAAACATATGTAGACAGCCTACATCAGTACACAGTACTCTGTACAGAAACCGCAATACTAAACAAAAATATTGATACTTATTGTTCATTCAAAGAACACTAAGATCAAGGTAGAACATAATTTTTTTTTGAGGGTTCTTTGAAATTATTTATATGTCACATATTTCTGGGCCACTTTTTCCATACAGCAGCTTAGAAACTTTTTGGCTTTGTTATATTGAGAAGCAACAGTAAAACTTCCAACATGTGTTTCCAAGTAAGTTGCTGAATTCCATCAGGTTTCATTAAAGGTTCAGGTCACATGAGCAAATACACCTTGGCAGGCACATGTTCCACTACTGGCACATCTGGAGCTACCAGGGTGCTGCTGGCCAAAATCCAGTCCAGCAGTGCCCCAGCTGAAAAAGGCCCAGGAAAACCCCTCTCAGGTGGTATCACAGCTCTGAGAAGTAGCTGGTGAAGAAAACATACTGACAGCAGCATGGCTTAACTGCATCCACAAAAGTCAGGTGTCAGTAATCCTTTAAGCTATGGTTTTATTGTGAATATACATATTTTAAGGTGACAACTGGCATATTGCACTAGCTCCAATCATTTTTTGACCGGCATTATGAAATAAAAACAAATATTTGCCCAGTAAATATCTGCTAACAGATATATAACAGATAACCCTAAGATAAGATTTCAATGGTTGAATGAAATCAAAATTCATAAATATTAGATCAACATTACTTTTTTTAAGAAGTTTTTGAAAAATAATACAAAGAAAATTACTTCTGAAGAAAATCATCTCCTTTCCAATGCCATTTGGCTTTGAGATTTACAGAGATAACCCAGTGCAGAACCACTGCTAACAAATCAGATTTTTTGATGTTATAGGGTTGATGAATTAGAACATGAGTGAACTGCGAAAACAGAAGTAACATAATGCAGATCTTATGAGAACTGGGAAAAGAGTGGCCATAAGACTCAGGCCCTGCAGAAGCACCTATGTCTGGATCTTGTAGAACCAATATGTATATGACTTCCTCTGTCTCCACAGATTAAAATTCAAATATGCTTAACTGGGTTTTAATGGGCTCACAAGCAATATGACTTTAATCACTATAAATGTTAGTACAGATATTCCACAACCACTTGTTTGTCACTGTAAAGAAGTTTTATCCTGGAATAAAGCTTTGTGAAGTGCTTAAATTAACATCAGTGATCCTCATTCTTAAATCAGTTCAACTATGAAATAGAAGTTGATTTTTACATACTCCTTACAACAGCATTTTCATTCAAATCCATTTTTTCAAAGATGAAATACTGCAGAAAAAAAGAGATTATAATTCCTTCTTCCACTCTACCAATTTAAGAGTCAATTCAACAAAGTATTTCAGCATATGCTCAAATTAGTAACTTGAATATATCCAAATGAGACTAGCAAGATTTTAGCAACCAAATAAAGCACAGGATTATTCATGTACTCCTTTTGAAACACTTTTCTGACTTGTAGTCACAAACAAGCAGAAAAAACAAGACTGTTACATCAGATGAGAGAGCTTAAGCTTCTATCAGGCTTCTAGTAGTATTAGGCTCTAATTGAATAATATGCCCCTATTATGGCAATCTCCCAGAAAGCATAAAGCTCTTGGTTCATCACCTTTTCATTAAACAAGTGACCCCTACTGTTCTTATTTTTTCACACTCCCTACAACGATTATCCATGGTGTTACCTAATGGAAGTATAAATGTCTCATATGCAGCATCTTCAGACAGTAAGAATAATGAGCAGTACAGGAGTATCTTGCTAAAGGTTGCTTGGAAAGTGAATTTATAGTAACAGAACAAATTTCTTCTCCAGGCACTAAAAGCCCTAAACACAATGAAACTTTGGTGTACTTCCTTTCTGTGGTAGACCAAAGGTTCCTCTTAGCAATACATGACATCACTATTTTTAGTAGACAGATAGCAGACAAATAGCAGGAGGCAGCTTCTTGTCTTGCTTGTCAAAGGACTATCAGGTTCTTTTTCTACTCAAACCTGATTCATCACCTTCATTTTTGGGGCTCAGGACAAACCTCTCCTCTGCTTTTGTGCTCAAAAGACTTTTTTCCACTTTGACTATGCAGAGGGCATGAACAGATGACTGTTGTTTGCACAGAACCAATACACTAGTCGAGGGGCATACTACCATGTCACCAGGTCTTAGCGACCCAAAGCAAAACGAGATTGCCAAATACTCCATGAGCACTGGAACAATGAATCTTTTGTCTTCTGTACCAGTTTGGATATGATCAGCTTACAGATTTCAATTATTAAAGCACCAAGTGACTGCTACGGAATGACAGATAACAGCTATGGGACAGCAAATTATTGAAAATCTAGTTCCTTCCTAGATGTTTTAACAATTTCATTTTAATAACCTAATACTACATTTGGGTATTACAACACATAGATCTGCATCAGAGGATATAACATATTCACAGAAAGGTAACAGTTTAAATGTCGTATAGTTCTCTACTTACATGTATTATGGTTTGTTTTGGGGCTGGGTTGTTACAGTTTTGGTTTTTTTAAATTATTATGCAATTCCAATTACATTTAAATACTAACTACAATTTGTTAGAAAACCCAAACCAAGTTCAGGTAAATGTAGCCCTAAACAATTTCTGTAAGTATTAATTTCCAAACACAGAGCAAACAATATATAAACTATAAAAATACAGGCAAAGAAGACATTATACTTGCTGTATCAATATCAACTCCTATTCCAGAGTTACAAAGAGAGTTTTAGTCATTGTTAGTACCATTTGGATGAGTGGGGAGTGGTGGATTTTGTCTACCTGGACTTCACCAAGGCTTTCGGCACTGTGTCCCATGATATTCTCATAAGCAAACTCAGGAAGTGCAGGCTGGACAAGTGGACAGTGACATGGACTGAGAACTGGCTGGATGGCAAGTCTCAAAGGGTCGTGATCAGTGCCACAAGGTTTCACTGGAGGCCTGTCATTCGTGGTGTCTTGCAGAATTCAGTACTGTGTCCAGTACTGTTTAACTTGGATGAAGGGATAGAGTGCACACCTCAGCCCATTCACTGATGACAGAAAGCAGGGAGGGGAGGGCCTGAGAGCGTTGCAGCCCTTCAGGAGGAACTCAACAGGTTGGAGAGACGGGCAGAGAGAAATCATCTGAAATTCGAAAAAGGCAAATGCAAGGTCTTTAACTTGAGGAAGAATAACTCCAGGCACCAGGACAGGTACACTAACCTGCTGGAATGCAGCTGTGAGGAGGACTTGGGAGTGGACAACAAGCTCCCCATGAGCCAGCAGCGTCTTTGGGGCAAGGAAGTGATCCTAGGGTGCATTGGGAAGAGCACTGTTAGTAGGTCAAGGGAGGGCAACCACAACTCTACTCTACTCGGTCCTGGTAGCAACCTGGAGTGCTGTGTGCAGTTTGGGGCTCCTCAGGACAACAGACAAGCTGCTCCTGGAGCAGGTCCAGCAAAGCCTCCAAAGATGATGAAGCGACAGGAGCATCTCGTGAGAAAAGGCTGAGGGAGCTGAGCCTGTTAAGCACCAACAAGAGACAACTGAGAAGGGACCTCATCCATGTCTGTCCATGTCTGCCGGGAAGGGTCAGAGCATGGACCAGGCTCCGCTTCATGCTACCAAACAACAGGACAAGAGGCAAAGGGAAGAAACTCATGAACAGGAAGGGAAGTTCCACCTGAACATAAGAGCCTTACTGTGTGGGTGACTAAGAACTGCAGATTGTCCAGCGAGGTTGTGGAGTCTCCTTCACCAGAGACATTCAAAGGCTGTCTGAACAATCCTGAACAACATGCTCTAGGATAAACCTGCTTGGGCATGGAGGCCAGATTGCATCCAGTGGTCTCGTTCTGCTGTAACCCATTCCCTGATGCTGTAATAAGGATGAAGGATACATAACTGACCTTGAGGATGAAGGATACATAACTGACCTTGGAAGCTTTTTCAGGAAACTTTTTTATCATTCAGCGTCAGTTAGACTGCAAAAATATTTCTTTATCTGTAATAATCAATAAATACCCGTGACCAGAAAATAAGGAACATTAGAGGTTTTAATAAATTCTGTAAATTATGCCAGAAAGCATAACCACCAATGGTCTTCATAATACCTTATTTTTTTCAAAAGAAAAGTGAGGTCTAATAAAATTAAATTCTTAAGTTCCAACTTTTCCCAAAACACAAATAAAGATACTGGTCTACTACCATCAGCCTGTTTTCATAAAAAGAAAAAAAAACTGGTGCTGCACCCATCTTATCTGAACAGTCATATCAAATGTTGCAAACTGAAAATAAGTGTTTCCAATTATTTCTTGAAGAAATAAGTTTAGTTTAGTTTCTCATCAGTTCCAGTATCTTTCCAATGCCTTCAAAGTATCCCAATAAGTTATTATATGGTTTTTATTTAGGATACGATACAGATCTTTTCCTAGTAGTAAATCCCACTATAAGCACTTACACCCTGTCAGTTTCACGTTGAGTATTTCCTCTTCAAATTTGCTTTCACAGATTACTTAGGCTACATTATTTTCTTCCTGAATTTCTCATTTCCCATAAGAAAAACTTAAATTTTAGTAAGTTAAACACAAGGTTCAAATGAAAAGATTGCATAAGACATTGCTTGCATAAAACATGAAATAGAATCATGATTACACCCAGTGAATATGAAGAATCTCACATTTAAGTTGTTAAAGCCATGGGACAGTACAAGCTATTCAAGGCGGCTCTTTAATAAAACATGAAGGGCTTATGCCATTTTGCCTAGCTCAACTTGTAATCTCTTAAAAGCTCTTTAAGTTAATTACATCTAAATACCATTTTTTTCCCTGAGAAATTACAGAAGCGATACACAATATGTAAAGAAAAGAAGATGGCCTGCTTAATGCCCTACTAATATCCTAAGGCTTTAACAATAATTACACAGAAGTACTGTGAACCAGAATTTATGAGGCTAATCACTGCCTGAAGCATACATTATAGGAAACCTTCTTTAAAAGGTACTGTTGTTATGTAATACTCACTACAGCCCTTGATTCACTTATATGAATAAAAGAAGCTGGTATATGAAGATAAAACAATTTACAGATATTCTTGCCTGAATTTTGGCAGGCATATGAGTGTCCCATGAAGTTGAAGTGGTCTATTTTAGAGCACCATAATCACATTTAAAATTCATTTAAAAAATAGCCCAAAATGGGTAGAAACTGATCTGGATTTACTAATTTAAAAAAAAAAAAAAACAGTTTTGTAACGTAATATATTAATTAAATACTTCCACAAATGCTCAGAATACGCATATAGTAACTATGGGAAAATTGTGAATATTTTTCAGGAATAGCAGTAAAATGAAATTAGGTATTCTAGTCATCTGAACAAGTCTGTATTAACAAACTCCTTAGCTCTGTGGCACAGTACCAACCATCAGTCTGTGGACATTCTTCTCCTCTCAGAAGACACTACTACTACTTGCTGAACTAGCTCCTGTTTAACTCAGCTTATCTCGGTATAGAGAGGTTTGCAGTGATAAAGTCATGCAGCTTCTGAAATCCTGATATAAATGGCAAGCAATTCTAAAGCTTGTGACACAAAGAACCTACAAAAGCACACAGCAGCACAGTTTGTAACAATGAAGTAACTACACTAAATAAATTTGAAACCTAATAACCATCTAACACAGTCACATAATTTATCAGTCATGGTCAATTGATTTACTAGGTCTTTTACACAGTCCCCTATAACATCCTTCTCTCTAAATCAGAGAGCAATTAATTTGATGGGTGGACTGTTTGGTGTATGAGGAATTGGCAGGACAGTCATATCCAGAGGGCAACAATGAATGGCTGAGTCCCAGTGGGCATCATTGACAAGTGGTGTCAAGAAGAGAAGGCTCCAGGAAGACCTTTCTGTGGCCTTTCAGTACTTAAAGGGTGCTTACAAGAAAGATGTGAACAAACTTTTCAGCAGGACTTCTTATGGTAAACCAAGGGGTAATGGTTTTAAAGTAAGAAAGGGTTAATTTAGAGATAGGAAGTTTTTTTACAGTGGGGGTGGTGAAGTACTGGCACAGATTTCCCAGAGAGCTGGCAGATGCCCCATCCCTGGAAACATTCAAGATCAGACTGGACAGAAGTCTGAGCAATTTGATCTGGTTGATGATCTCTGCCCATGGCATGGAGGCTGGACTAGAAGTCCCTTAAAGTCTCTTCCAACCCAAATCATTCTATGATCTTCATCTGCACTTTCTGCAAGGGGAAGCACAGGCTGTGGACCAGCTGGGTGGGAAAAAGATCTGCAGAAAAGGACTTGGTATCTTGGAAAGCAGCAAAATGCACGGGAGTCAGCAGTGTACTCGGGGAGTAAAGGATGTCAACTTTATCCCCCCACAATGGGGGTGGAGCACAGGTCCTACTGACAGGCAGGGGTGTATTTTCAGTCTGGAGAAGTGGTTTGGGGGCAAATAAAGCAGCTTTCCTGTACTTGCCACGTCATCCAGACAAAGTGAGGTTCCAACCGTGATCCATGCCAGGAGAATGAGGCAAAAAATGTGTAATTTGAAACAAGAGTTTCATATTGGACACCTGCCTCAGAATTTATCCCCATGAGGACTGCCAAGCAGTGGCACAGAGAGGTTGTGCAGACCTCATCCTTGGAGACTTTGATATGCAACTGTCCCAGTCTGGGCTCACAGCTGATCCTGCTGTGAGCAGGAGAGAGGACTAAAAGACCCCCTGAGATCCAGATCCTGTTCTAATGATATTGTTTTTAGCAAGCCAGGGGTTTTTCTGGAAAAGTTAAAACACATCATTTACAATCTGGGGGGAAAATAAAAAAGCAATCAGAACTCACCTTCCTTTGTAATTCATTCTAAGACACAGCATTTAAAATGTATTTCATTTCACATGTAAATGTCTATTTTCAAATGCAAGTTATTTCATTCTTAATTACAGATTTTAAAATGTCAGCAGCTATCTTAAAATTCTTCTACACTTTTTTTGCAAGCCAATTGTCTTTGATTTTCTTTTTCTTTTGATTGTAAGACCATATTTCTTTACTTTAAAAATATTAATACAGGTGCCGTTCGTCACACTGTGATATTATAATTTTTAAGGGTGTATGCAAAGATTCAATAAGTTTCTTTACCCCAGGCCTTTTCAACTGTTTTGTGATGTTTAGATAGCGTGAGTTCATTTTACTCGTTGTAATCCCTAAATCTGTTTGAGAATCATTATTCTCAAAGGTGTAACTCTTTTGCCATTGTGCAGGTACATTCTGCATTCCATGCCACTAAACATACAATTTTGTATATGGCTATACTGAAATGCATTTTTCCCAGCATGATCTCAGTTTGCTAAAATAATCTAGATTGTTTGGCATCAACAGTCTATCTTCAGTGTCATTTACTAGCTCTCTTCTTCTTGCATCACCCAAAGATTTCAACAGCTGTAATTTTATATACACCTAGAAGATATGCATACAAATAACAAATGAATGCTGATCTCTCCCCAATCTTTTTTAATATATGACACCCGCCTAAGTTCAAATTAAGAAACCAAAATTCATGGAAAAAGTAAGAGTAAGATTCTAATATGAAAGATAGATGATGTTAACTTCACTCTGAGGGATATAAAAATTGGATTTACAAATATAAGCTAGACTAGTCTTCTTATGAATAAATAAATATTTCTTAGCCTCTCTTTTGCTGCTTGAGAAAGGAATGAATGTGACAAGACTACCCAGGAAGAAGAAGCTTTCTAAGAAATCAAGCAGTATGTCCCTCACAACAGAATACTACAGCACAAGTCTCAACTTCTGTTAAGTATTAGAGAGTTCTCAGTGCTACAGCAGCAAGTGACGCATTCTGACCTCTTTCTCCAAGTATTAACAGAGTCTTATTTCTCTTCCTGAGAAGCATGGCAAATATAAAAAATGAATACAGTTAATCTCAAATCTATAAAATACTGTCTTTATAAATAAATTATACTAGACTGTACTCCATTTAGTTTTTTTTCACAATACTAAAAGAATCCTGCAGAATTACAAATACTGCAAGTCTGATGGATGGTAGAAGACGCTTAAATTTTAAGACATTCAAATTATGAGACACTGAAATATAGCTTAAATTCAATTCCCAATTTATACAATGAACAGTTTCTCTTCACTTTATCTGTGCTTTGTAGTAAATATTTGAGACATTTTAATTAGTAGTCCTTAAAAAGTTTCTTCTTATTATTTTGTAAAGGTATAAATGGGATATTTGAGAGATTAAAAAAACAAGACAGTAACAGTAAAGCCTACAGCAGCACTCAATTCCAACACTTTATTCACAGGGCCATACAGTTTTCCAAAATAGCTCTGCATTTCTAAATTTTTTTAAACCCATCTATTATGCAAACAAATACATAATGCCTCAATTTTTTCCTTAAGTATAAAACTAATTCTGCTTGCAACAGAGGATCATGCTAAAAATAAAATCTTCTTCATGTACTTGCCATCTAGTGTGAAACTAATTAAAACCTAAAGATTCAATTACTCTTTCATAACTTTAGAGCATATGTTATTTAACAAAGAATATTTAGCAAAATGTGTGGGTCAAACTTGAACTACTGGATATCAACACTATTTCAGACTGTGAATTTCAGTGTCTCAATCCATCAGATCCTCCTTGAAAGTCCAGTATGAAGCTCTGCATATCAAGAGCTCAAGTCAAGCATGATAGGCATCCAGATTCTCCTTCTTTGTCGAACTCAGAAACATACTTGCATAATGGAAAATTATTTTAAAAGGTCAATAAAACCTCCAAACAGCCAATATCCTACATATTCTGACCTATCAAATGTTATGAAATGATAATCAGCTCAACAGCTTCCATCTTGTCCCTTGTTTTCCACCCAACAGAGAAGTGCAGCAGTCACAACGACTCCAAGCACAGGCACAATGCTTCCTGTATTTCTCCCTCCACCGTGGTTCCAGAGCTTTCTGCTCAATGTACAAGGTTTATCTGCCTGAATTTTTGTCTCTGTAATCAGAAGGTATCACAGACATAGGACAAACAGGATAAACAACTACGGATTCACTTCCAAAGTAAATTAACACAAACATAAATATCTAGACATAGAACCTAGTCCCACATACTATCAGTTTATTCTTTATTTTGAAAAATACAGAGATGAGATGACATGAGATGATGAGACCTTCACTTCACTCTTTAAGATTCACGATACCTCACAATCCTGAGGCACACCTCCTACAAACACCAGCTCTATTAGATCTCACCAAGTTTTTGTAGTTTTTGTTTGGTTTTGGTTTGTTTGGTTTTTTCTTAATCAGAACAAAGACATAATCACAACCAAGAAAACATGATAACTAGAGGTACACAGAGTATGGCACCAGAGATGATCATGGCCTAGCTAACAGTGATTCATGCTTTCAAGATTTCCCCATGACCCTAAAAAGAAAGCGATCAAAAAAACCCTACATTGCTTGGCAAAAATGTTGTTTCAAAATAAAACAAATTATGTTTTAGTTCAAAGCTTGCTTTAATCAAATATACCAAGGTAGGTTATTGAAGAATACATGAAGAGCTTTGCTTTAGGGTAAATTTAGGGAGGACAGCCCCAAATGTCACCCTAGGACAAGTCTGTTACGACTTGCAGTCAGTGTTCTTTTAAATTACACCAACCTACATACGAGGATAAAAAATTCACCTGACTGTTCTTCTGGGACCAGCCACAAGCAGCTGTCTATGCTTCTGTCTCTGGCTACTCTTCTAGACCCCCATTCTAAATAAGGTGTCTTGGTACTTACTGTTTTGCCTTCTAGGTATTTTTGACACCTCCACAGCTATGAATATTTTTGAGTACCTCTAGCACATACATAGAGAGTGTACCCCAAAAGCAATTAATCTTTCAACAGTATATTTCCTGTGTTCACATTTCCTCTCTTCCTATCATATGTTAACAAAATAACTCCTTATGTTAAAGGTGTAATTGAGAGGTTAAATCAATTTCTAAATTCTTTCTTTTTAATTAATATTGATTCAATGTCCCAATTTGACATACACAACTCTATTAGATGGTGGCAACATATTGTTGTCTGACACAGTGAGACCCTTTTTTTAGAGGTGTAATGAAACACTAAAATTTTTTCTTAGGACATCTCCATGTATGAGTACTAACAAAAAAAATACCCTTGTTTTGTTGATTATTTGAATAAGAACAAAATTTGTACTTAAAACTTTAACCATACCCTGACAGTCCTTGAAGCATTTTTTAAATAAAAACAATTTCTTAGTCCAGAGCATATCTTCAGGACAACCTACAGAAACTTAACCATACTTAATACAGCTGTCAGGACTGTACTTATATGGAATTATTCTTATAACTGATCTCTGTTTTATGTGTGTATCCTGATGAGAACCAAGACTGAAGAAAAAAGAGCAGGGAAAGAAAAGAAAGTAGAAAAAAAAGTACAACGGCTAAGATACCACTGCACTATTTTGTGTATGCACTGTATCACCAAACTCAGTGTATGTATTTCAATATTTGACATTACTACATCTGTTAAAGTTGATGCCAACACCACAGCACCTTTTGTAGTGAAAGATTTTTTTTTGTCACTCATCATCTCTTAACTTTGTGAAAATAGAAGGGTCAAATTACACTCTGGCATATCCATTTCTATTCATTAAAGCAGCCAGGTTTTACTGCACACAAATCTTGAGAAACATGAGACAATGAAAGAACATGCAATTAACAGAGAGTACTTAATGTTATCTCTACTCAGCAGCACCAAGTGCCTGTAATAGAGAGAGTCCGCTATAATTCCATGAAAGATAAGATTTATATATCCTAGCACTTGTGTTACACACTGATGAACAGCATAAAATTGACATAATGGTTCTTCAGGGCTACAAAACGTGTTTTCTTTTGCAGTTTAATTGACAATGACTACATTGACCTTTTCTCTATAATTGTAACTACAGTAGAGCAATTAGACAAATCGTCACCTCTATAATTTCCCACACATAACATGCAAAAGCAGAAAAAAGCAGACTGTTAATCACCTTTTCATGCTGATGTTATAGCAGTACAATATTTTACACTTGCATACATGAGTGAAAGCTGGAGTGGAAAAATTTGTTTAAATCATATACTTCAACAAATCAAAAGTGACAACTATAGAAATGAAATACTAGAAATATTTAAAATCCTCTGATTTCCCAAATACTGTGTCCTAACTGAACATTTGCATACTTCACTATTACCAAAATATTTTTTATGACAATTCACACTTTCACTTATATTTTGGCTCATTTAGAGCCCCTGTATTGTAAGTAATAGTAAACTAGATACTTCTATACAGACATTCTAAACCAGCTGTGAATATCAAAAATACTCAGAAATTTGTAACATTTGGGTTTTACGTCCGACAAATCAGTATTAGAGCTATCTCCTTGTTTTTCATTCCCTCTTCCTCTTCTCCGCAGGTATTTACTGTCACCTC
Source organism: Loriotus luctuosus (assembly GCA_035582745.1). Taxonomy (NCBI): domain Eukaryota; kingdom Metazoa; phylum Chordata; class Aves; order Passeriformes; family Thraupidae; genus Loriotus; species Loriotus luctuosus. The sequence goes on along the minus strand of JAWWEY010000130.1, from coordinate 14,895,319 downwards.
CAAAGATGACGTAACAAAACCACGCAACACTTTGTCCTGTACTACTATTCAAAATGCCCATGATTGCTACCAGGAAATTGTAAGAGTTTCTTGTTTTAGAAAGGGATTTCTTCACAAGATAGAAATGCACAGCTACCAGCAATGTTGAAAAACATTGAAATTAATCTCTTATAGGATGTGTGTCACTAGGATCTGAATCCTGTTTTAAAAGGTAAAATCGTATCAGTTTTTTAAGACTAAGTTCATAATATAGACTTCATAATATATCATTAGGTTTCACCTCATATTTCTAGAACAGGGTTTGATCTTAATGTATAACTAAGTCTGGACACTGTACATTTATTAGTAGAACTTCTATGCTGAAAAATATCTTCTTTGTGGAAGATTCTTTAGAAAAATTCACTTTGATGTTTCTGAACAAACTCAGCATAACATGCATGAATATATCTATCTTTATATATACAGATGTTATCCAATATTCAGTATTTCAAGCAAAAATATTTTTAAATTTCAGGAAAAATTAAAGCCTTCTATTGAATGATGAGACCTTTATAAAGATAATTGTAGAACATCACCTCACTGTATGTATTTATTGTAAGAATTTGTTTTCCAGAAGTGGAGGGATTTTGTGCAACTTTTGTTTCCAGACATTTACAAGCATACCACTAGTGAATGTTGTTTGTTAACTTGAATATAGCTGGGTTACCTATGTAAACTATATGATCAGTGAATTTTAAAATACTATAAGCTGAGAGCTGATGCTCAGCCAAAGTACCTAAAAAGTATTTCTTTTTTCTGTAGCCCATTTAACATGCAACTGAACAATATATATGAATCTTATATGACATACGACCTGCTATGATAAGACAGTTTTAAGCAAGTTTCTGTTTAACACCGCTGTTCTCGTGGCACTTGTTGAGAAAGACTAATTGTGACAGGCAATAAGCAGGATATGAAGAAGGGTTTCTAAGGTCTTCTCTCCTGATAAAATAAGTAGCATAACTTGCAGTCTCAGAAAGAGAAGCTTTACTTTGCTCTGCAGTACTTTTATAAGCCTTTGAATGCTCAAAATAATGATGTAAAATGAGGTTTGAAAGGGAAGTGAGATAAATGATTTGCTGATATAAAGCTGAAGATCCAGCGACAAAATCTGTCTGTAAACTCTTTTTTTAAGCTCTTGTTTTAGGACCTGGGGACTGCAAAAATATGTGTTAGAAATCTCTAATAACCTAAACTGTATTAATGTGTTAGTAAGATTGTAAATGAAAAGACCAGCTATTAGGGCAAGATCCAGAGAAGAATAAAACCCCACCACCCATTCTTACATCTTTCTGAGCAGCTTCCATTTTGGAAACCAATTTTAAAAAATGCTTCAAGATGGTTTTTTTAAAGGTCTATCATTCACTTACAGACATTTATAATGCATAATTCTAGAAAACAATTTTATGAAAAAAGGAAAAATAAAATCAACTTCAACTCTACACATTCCTTTAATTTCTAAAAGATTCATGTTTTATCTCAATGTATGTTACAGTACAGTATTGTACATTCATTGTGTTGAGCTACTTGGAGCAGTACTTGAAGACACTAATCGATCCATAGCTGTTTAAGAAATAAATATCAAATTAGAATTTCACTGTTTTCTGACTGGTATGCTAGCAAAAAATGGCTACAACAGTGAAAATTCAAACTCTAAGTTTTGTATTCCTTCTTACAAAACCTGTGGTTTTCACATTGCTTCATCTTATTTATTTCACAGAATTCAAAGGAATTTCATAGGGATTCAAATTAACAGATATATGAATATATCACCATTTACACCAGGGCTCAATCAGGAAACACCTCTGCAAACTTCATTCAGCAAATATTTGACAGCATTGATCACTGGGATACATTCATTATACAGAAGAACAATTAGTCAAAGCAATGTTACAAGCAAAAATAAAAGTCTATGTGCTACTAAAAATTCTTCTGAAATGCTAATTTTACAATTTGACCTGAAGTGTTTAAACACATTCTTAATAGCCCTCAATTCTGTGGTAAGATTTTTTCAAAACATGACTATATTTTAATTAGAAAATTAAATCTGTCAGGGACAGCAAAGAAGAATGTTTATTACGGCATTCTGGGATAGTAACCTGTGACAGTAATCACAGTAAACAAAACATCTTTTAGAAGAAAATTATACAAGAAAATCCTCAAAGTAGGAACCTTTGTTTAGAGCACATGTTTAGAACAATTGTTTAGCATCACAGGTAAGGAAATACCTAGATTAAGATATTACTAGAAAAGCTAGTTTATACTCATATTTTTTAACATTGCAGCTGATCTGAAGCTGCCCCTTAAACTCAATCAACCTAGAAGAACACAAGTCTCCAGATAAGGTGGGCATAGGTTGGATTCGAACCCAAGCAAAGACCTCAGCCAGCCCAGTTCTAGTTGCAATGCAGACACACCACTGGCCAGAGAAGTCCCATCCAATCAATTACCTGAGCCCAAAGCCCCTGTGAAAGAGCAGCCTTTTAAACTCCTTGCTGTTTGCTTTGTTGTGTCATGTGTCTGTCTCCAACCCACAGCTCCACATAACAGTATTTCAATTCTCTTTTTTCTGGATGCTAAATGCAAAACCAAAACAAACACAAATCAATGGTTTTTTTTCTTGGAAGTTTATACAGTTTTAAAATAGAATGGATTTTAGCGGGTTTATGCTGAATTAAGGGTTGAATGTCACGTAAAATTTCTGAGTTACTCTAGCTATTGTGTAAAATCAAGAGCATCCATTACACTTAGCTCCAAGCTACAATAATTATTGGCAGTTCTATTGCTACTGTCATCAAGAAGAGACCAGAAACAGGCAGGAAAGCAGTCCAAATAGCGACCACTGAGCACAACTAAGTTACACAGAATGTATTTTCCTTTTTCTCCAGTTGCGCCAGGAGAGTCTAATATCATGTAAAATTCCTGACACGGTCTCCCAGGGCAGAAGACAATTAATGGATGAAAGCTTGAGCATGCATTTTTTTATTTTTGCCCTGCTGAAATGCAAAAGGATGGCACAAATTTTCTAAGCTAAATTCTGCTGGCTTATATTACTATGTCTGAAAGTAGAAATGGAACTACAGTTTGCAATACAGATTAGAGAAACACTTTAGGTAGCAAAGGGATATATATTTTATACATGCATAAAATATATTGCATGTGTGAGGAAAGGCATCCTCTCAACACAGCCTGTGTATGTCAAGATTTAAAGGACCACTTTAAAAGAAATCAAAACCATTAGATACAGATATGCAAAAAAAGAAACCACTGAAAACTATCAGCCAAAAGAAATACATAGATTGGAAGAAAATAGAGCTATACAAGGTAAGATCTTCTACTTTAAGTAATTTTTCACAGTATGCAAGTATTTTCAGTATCAGAAAAAACTGCGTGAATATTTGAATGCCATCTGACAGGCCTTTCTAAGTAACATTCAGTACACTTTTCAGCCTAACAAGCAAATCGTTATGCCTTGCTGATAAAAAGCTCCCAAGAGCAGCATGGAAAAGTAAGTTATGCAATAGAAAGGTATTAGTCTTCAAGAGTAAAATTTATCTGAATCAATTCAATAAGGACATAAATATTTCGAGAGTGGATATCTTGTCAGTGACGGTAATCAGAACCATAAAAAATTAAGTTGCTAGTCTCTAAGTCGATTTATGTATGATTTATAAACATGTTGAAAATATGTTGGAATTAATGTATTTCATATATCAAACATAGAATTATTAAGGACTATAAAAGGCCTTTTGTCTCCTTTTAGTATTGTGTAAATCAAATGTATCTCCCAAATTTACTCTTCCAATCCAGGTATGGCTGGATTTTTTTCCCTTTTATATCAGCTCATTCTCGATTTTCCAGATTGAAACAAATTGTGCAACTTCAGTAGCCTTGAAAAGGACTTTCAAGGTGCTTAGAAATATGAACTGGTAGAATTGCATAACTCCTAATAAAGTCAAGCTAATAGCAATATGTATCTGGAAAGAATGTGAGGAGGGTAGAACAATTCATAGATAATCCACTATACACATCTGTGAGTTTGAAATTCAGTTTTATAAATTAATTCCCATTGTTCAACAGTAGATGGAGAGCAAAAATTAGCCTCTGGGCTCTGTTTTATTCTGCACTGGGCAGCTGAATAATCTTTCTGGCAGTCAGGCTTTTTAGCTGTTGCATCCAGTCTCAGGTTTTCAAACAAAGTGTTTAGCATCACTAACTCTGGGTAAAGTCTGACTGAAATGTACTGTGGCTCTAGCAAAAAAAATATGAATGATATGTTACTCCTCGAGTAACAAATTATAGTAAATCAGACTTAGAAACTTGCCTAGATGTAACTCTTAGGATTTCCCTAAGTCTTCCTTAAGACTGCCCTAAATAGGAAGCATTCATTCATTCAACACCTTTAGCAGACCAACTCATATGCAAAAATCTATTATTAACTATCCAAAAAATCTATTACATAAATATGTGTATATTTGCATACAAAAAATGAACTATAAAGGCAAAAGCATAAACTTCAAGACACATTCCTTTTGAAAGAAAAGTAACAAAATATAAATAAAAATCAAAATCATTCCGAAACTGTAACTGCACTGATCTCAAATAACCAGTTTTATTTGTGTGTTACTTTAACACACAAATTTGTGTGAAACCAGATGTATCATGTATGGCTTGTTATTCCGCTGACTTCTATAAAATGCTCATATAGAAGTATATTAGTTAATTTTACCAGAGCATAATTAAAGTATTAATCATTAATGACTTGTCATTTCTATTTGTGAAAGCTTTTTTTCTAAAAGTGAATGGACGATAAATCTTTCTATTTTACTATACACAGACTTGGAAAAGCTTTCCAGGTAGGTTAACATTTCATGGCAGCTTGCCTTCCCTCCATCTATAGGAACTTAAGGAACAAGCCAGGAAAACACTACTGGCAGTGTTTTGCCTCCAGACAATCCTTTTTTTTCAGAGTACTTTTCATTTACTAGAGATCCATATACTTCATTGAAACACCTCTACTAATGACCAGCTGGCAGGTGTTGGTAAATCTGGCTAGCCACAGTATGTCAAGAGGTAACAGGATTTCTTTTCTCAGTGGAAAGAGAAGTATCATTGGGTAGAACTAAGCAGACCCAAGAAAGGAAAGGTAACTCTTACCCTGTGTGAATATAAGCAGCTAAGCACAGATGGAATTTTCATTAGAAAAAAGTGATCATGTCAAAGGCAACAACCATCTATGAAAATGTTCTAAGGTAATTGAGAAAAAACAATGAAAATTTTAAATACAAAGCACTAAGAGCAGGTAAACTAGTTTTATTTTAACTCTATCCCTTGGAATAAAGACAGAAAGTCCTGTTCCTTCCTCTCATGTTCCGGGAAGTGTTGCAAGGACAGGTGGGAATGACAACAAATTGAGGGAAAAAAACACTGTCTTTGGAAACAAATTTTTTGATACTGTGTTGCAAGGGAGCAGACTACAAATCTCCGTCTGGAGTGACTGGAACTTGGAAAATTTTTTCCAATGCACACTATCTGGAATTGCTCTTAACTCTCTGACTACCACAGAGTCACAACCATCTGCTAAATGCCACAGGTTAGACAAAGTAGACTTTATCAGATAAAGTGAAAAGGGGAGGGAAAATTAAGACAAGAAATAAAACAGAGTAGGAGGTAATTGGCACTGGAAAGACATTAAAAGAATGAGGGCAATACACAATTTTTCCCACTCTTCACTCTAAGCAGTAACATCAATGATGCTGATAGCAACATATCTCTAATTCCTTGTGGGCCTTCTTCAGGACTTCTTTGACCAATGCATTTTCCAGAATCAGGAGATAATGGTCTGTTCAAACATGTCATGACAAACTTTAAAAAATCAGAAGCAGGCAAGGAATATGGCTGCTATGGTGGACCTCAGTTCATGTATCTCCATCTACTTCAACAATCAAAATACAAACTAACAGAAGAGGTTAGTATGAGAGTCACAGAGGGTGTAGGTTTGGAAGAGGCCTGGAAGGCACCTAGAATCCTTGTCTCTAAGGAGGAAGACCCATAGCCTCTCTGGGCAACTTGTGCTAGTAGCCAGTCACCATCACAGTGAAGAAATGTTTTCTGAAGTTCAGAGAGAGCCTCCTGTGTTCCAGTGTTTGCCCACCACCTGTCACTAAGCACCACTGCAAAGAGCCTGTCTCTGCTCTCTTTGCTCCCTTGTTTCATGAGCTTATTCACACTGAACCTTCTGTTCTCCAGGCTGAACAGCCCCAGTTCTCTCAGCCTGCCCTCACAGGACAGCTGCTCAAGTCCCTTCATCTTATTTATGGTCTGTTGCAGGACTCTATCTAATATGTCCACACCTTCCTTTTACTCAGCAACTGAGAAATGGACAAAGCATTCCCAGTGTGCCAAAATGACAGAAATTATACAAGTTATAAATGAGATACAAGTGCTTTTTACAGCGAAAAATTCAGGCTCTATATAATAACTGGGCAGGATTTTCCCTGTCTTTTCTGTCTGTATAGAACTGTGAGGCCTGGGAACACTCGGCCCCTCTGAAAGCTAGCAGGACATGCTGGCTGAGTCCTAGCTCCCTTCAGGCACATGGAGGTGAGTATCTACCAGCTTCTTCTCTACTCCATGAGACCAAAAACTAGATTCATGGACTGAAGGAAGTCTCAGACCAATTCACCATGGTTCTGAGAAACAGCAAATCACGATCACAAGGTATGAACAGAAGTCAACAAGATTTCAAGCAGAGAGACACCGTTTTAGCCTTTCAAAAGTTTAATTCTTTGTGTTGCTTACTTGTTTTTCCCTGACTATATCCTATAGGCATCACCATGACCTCACTTTAAATTACTGCTGATTTTCCTCATTACATTATTACTGCACTTCCAGGGCAGTATTCTATAATACTGCAAGTTATTCATTCTGTCAGCTCAGCTTCCACTTCATCACGATCTTCCTCTTCCAGCTGAGCACAACTTTTCAAAAGTACATTAAATTCCTGTATCCTTTACAAGTCAGTACCTATTGGTTAATTTTGAATTCTAAAAACAAAATGTCCCTGCATTTAACATCACAGAAAATTCAGAATACACCAGTTTTCTTTGGTTTTAACAAAAGAAAAGCAGGGCTCACTGAGTAACCTGATAAGGATTGGAGATAATTAGTATCTGACACATTTCCTGTTTATATGATTGCATGATCCCACCATAAGACAAGTTTATGCTCACCCACACATATAAAAAGAAAAAAATCCCCACCAAATAATTGCTATTTTTCTTTCATTCTGAGCTTAGAACTCATGCAGCAGGAAACAGCCTAAAGTGAAATTAGAACACGGTTATGTTTCTTTTTAAATGGTATTAATACTGGATATACTGACAGGCTCTAAACAATACAGTCAGTGCAGTAAATCATTGGGACACCCATTCCTTTCTCTCTCATCTTTTCAAGTACTGTGTCTATTCTGACTGCATGGTGAATTATAGGTTGCAACCTCAGAATATAACAGTAATTGCAATGAAGACTATATCTTCTTTTCAGAGCCATGGCAGGTTGGATATTTTTAATTTTCTGTACTGCTTTAAATTATAACACTGGAAGTATTTTATCTGTACAGAAATTATAAATATACACAAAACCTTTCCATTTTCATGATGCACTGAGGAATCAGATTTATAATACACTGTCATTTCCATGCCTTCAGGGAGCATTGCACTTTCCTAATTTCTGTAAGGAATGTCATACAGAAAATCATCAAGCCACATTTTGTGTCAAGTCTGCCATTTTTAATTATTAGCAACTAAGTTTAAGAAATTTCTCCTTTGGTTTAACAAGTGCATACCTATCTCGCAGAATTTTTTTTATGCCACAACTCATAAAATTGTTTAGGCTGATGCTCTTCCCTTGCACTAAATTACCAACTAATCACAGGAGATATTTATCATCTCAAGTTTTTACGTGAGAATTGTCAGACTTAATCACCCTCCTCATATTTTCACTATTTACAGACCGTCATTTATCATACATTTCAGCAGTGTGACAACAGTGGACTATTTTCCCCATTTTTCAAGTATGTTAAGAAAGACAAAAGCATGGCAAATCATGACAAGAACTTCAAAGTTTAACTATCTCTGATAACATCCACTTCTACCAAAAAATGGTCCCTAAAAAAACTATTTCATTTAATACCAGTTTTATCTCAGTTATAGAGATAAGTAGAATTAGCAGGCCAAAGCTAATAAATGGAAAGTTACACTTAATTATATAAAATGCATTCTGATTTTTATCATCGGTTAAACTCTGCAGATAGTACGAGAGTGATCCGTTCTAACCAAATGTTTGTAAAAATTAATTTCTTTGACAACAATGCTGAAGAAACAGTTCCCAGAAGCCTTTAGAAAGTGGATTCAGGGCACATTAATAGAAGCTGAAAGGATGACCCACACTGGTAGGGTTAGTGATTTCTGGGGTAACTGCTGAGATATGTGTGGAATCATTTCCCACATTCTTTTTCCACTGCACTGATGAGTAAGAAAACATTTAAAACAAAGATAACCAGAATAGCATAAAAATATGGCCACTGCTTGATTCTGGAGGAAGTTCATCCTGAACTCGTGGGCATGAAAAGTGCAATTCTCACACAATACTGCACAACAAGAGCAAAACTAAATTATGTAAGATATCACATCACCGAAATAAGGTATGAGTGACAATGCCCAAGTCAACCAAAGGAAACACTGAAGCATAAATGCTACCTCGGCATTCACAGCATCACAAACTGAGCTGTGGGGGATCCATGCTTGGAGCAACTTGTTCTTTATTAACTGTACACCATGGAAAAAACCCACAATGGAGCAGTCCTTGGAGAACTGCAGGCCATGGGTAGGATATATACTGGAGTAGTTTGTGCAGGAGAGTATGGAAGTGTGGGTAAGAATACCTTAAATGCCTTCCAGCTGGGCACCCAGCTGCTTCTCAGCCCCCCTTCTCAGCAGGACTGGGAAACAAAATAAGATGAAACAGACCTGTAGATCAAGACAGGGAATAGGAAATCACTTGCCACCTATCCAAAACAGACTTGGTTTGGAGAAACTGATCTAGTTGCTAATTCGACAGAGCAGGACAATGAGAAACAAGAACAAATTTACAAACACCTCAGGTGCCATTTTTTGCTGGGCAAAGTTTACTCCCAACTCCCTTTTCTCTTCTCCCAGAGGGCAATGTGGAATATGGGTTACATTCGGTTCACAGTACTTTTCTCTGTTGCTCCTTTCTTCTCATACTCTTCCCCTACTCCTGTGCAGGTGTCTCATTTCACTTTATCCCACTACTCTGGACTAATCACAAATAGGGTGGTTTTTTCTTTTTGTTATAATCATTAAAAAAAAATACAAGACCCAGAACTTAAAGTCAATAAAGAAAATTGCCATGCTTAGGTGTATTCTTTGTCCAACTTATATGCTTTGTTCTGAATTTTTAAAAAAACTTGACAGTCAGTCTCAAATCATTTCACAAAACATCTGCAGGGTAAAGTGAATTTTCTTCTAAATTTAATTAAAAAGTATGACATTCAAGGGAGTAAGTAATTTTAAAAGTAAAATTGATTTGTGTTACAGTATTTCAGTTTTTATTGAGTTCAAGTTTTTAATGCAGCTGACTAAACACCTGAAAAATATGCAGAGTACTCTAAAGAGATCTCTCAGATAATTCAGAAAAGCTGAAATTAAATTAGAATAAAGAAATGCTAGTATTCACCTACAGTGATTCATGAAAAATATTGTATAAAAGTACAGCTATTTTCTGGAAGACTTTACTATATCCACAAGTCCAGATTATATGATATTACAGGAATAAGTATCAATGCTCTTGAAGTACATTGCAACTTCAGTCACATCTAAAGTGATGAATACTAAGATGCTATATTAGCATTGTAGTCATCAAAGTTAAAATGGACATTTTTGATTAGGAAAAACATCGGCAAGATGAAAGCCTTGAATTCTTCCTTTAGAAGCAATTTCATTAAAATAATTTCCACATCAAATATCCAGAGACTTTTAATTCCAGGAGGAAAAAACTTTTACTTTTCCAGAAAATAATTCTAGTGCTCACTAACCTTGCATTTTATTAAAAATACACTGTAAGAACAGAGCTACTATTGTGATGCTCACATCTGCTAGTGAAATGCTGGGGTGTTCACATATACCAGCAGCTCTGGGACTAAACACATTGAGCTGAAATAATCTTCAGCACTGTATTTGCTACCCACAACAAATCCAGGTCTCATCAGAAGTTCCCAAGGTTGATTACATGGTTTACATGAACTCATGGTAGGCAGTCAACATAAAATTTTGAACACTTCTCTAATCTATGGAAGACCACATTAACAAAATTTATTCTACTAAGTAACAATGTGGAAACCCCAAAACGCTCTGTGCCAACAACTATGATACCCAGGTCTGAGAAATTTGCAGTGCATTAGTAACCTAGTCAAATAAAATAGATGGAGACACTCTGAAGGTCAATTCTCCTCTCTCCTGACTATAAGGCTGTACAAACAGTTTGATTTTCAGGCTTATGGTCTGTTTCCATGTTCCCACTGAATTTCTTTTGCATGTTGACTTCCTGACTGCTCTCTTTGTGAAATGTCTGTATTTATAAGTTCCTCTGTCCTGGACCCCAACTATAATCCTCACCAACAAATCTTAATCATTACAGTGTGGTTAGACTGTCCCATTACACTGCCTACTCTGGTTTATCCATAGTGGATTTCCATGGAAACAAAAAAGAAGAAAGAGCTGTTTCCTCAGAAATGGAATAACAAGACTACATCCAGGTTTTCCATCTGTGCTAACAGCTCAAGGAGGTGCACATTAATGCCTCTCCTTCCCCCCATCACCAGTCAGAAGTCCAATGATGGTTAGCAATATCACCACAAGGTAACTAAGCAAAATTCTCACTGTTTTACTGTGCCATGGAGATATTGCATATCATCCTCCAAGTCACAACCATAACTTGCTCTCAACAACATCCAGATGCTCTGCAAATCTTAGCACCTGCTATCAAAGTCACCCAGAACGTGTGTAATAAATTACATGAAAAAATGCAGCTCTCTCAAGACATTATTACAAGAACATGTAGCACCACCTACAGAGGAAGAACCAAAGTTCTTAAATGGTTGCAAAAATATTGTCCTTTGACTATAAAACTAACTGATAATTTTGTATTGCAGGTGGAACCTTACCCTGGGTGACTGGCAGTGCCATGGCACAAAAAAGTCTCACTGTACCTGTAAATGAAGTTCCTTGCCTTAACTGCATTATTCTCTTCTTTCTAAGAAGAAAGATAGATACAGTAGGGGCTGGCAAACATCCTCTATACAAATATTATACAAATATAAGGAAATATTTTAGTAAGACAATGACTGAAGCAAGCAGAAACACTCTTAAGATTCCACAGTCACTGCATAGCTTTTAAATGTCTGTCCCTAAGTGAATTATGTAACACAGATGTTGAAGTGAAATGCAACTCTCAGTCCACAGTGATGAGATTCACAAAATAAAGTTAGACTGTCTGCTGTTTGTCTCCTGATCATTATGGATATAATAAATAGCAGATGTTCCTCAAACTATTAAAAAACCCACATACCCCTGAAAACTTTGCCAGCACATCACACTACATTTCCTGAATCGTTCAGGATTTGTTCCCACAAAACATTTATTTCTAGATGTTCTGGTTTTACTTCATCAACTGAAATTCAAAGGAACAAGGGCAGTGACCATAAAAACAACTTCAAGGTGATAAGGTTACCGAAAGCAAGCTTCAGAGTGTATTATTCACCTCACCATGTACAAAGAACTCAATCCTTTTTAATTGCAAAGACTTGATGTAATCTACTCATGATGCATATGAAAAGAATTTGCAAGCTTGGTTTTGTTCATATTTGAAAGAAGTAGGATTTTTTCTATAACAAATATAACCAATCTGAAAAATAGTATATGAAGCTTTGAGTTAGCTTTTTCCTTCATTTTAAAACTAATGTCAGGAGTATCCCAACTGAACATATTTTTTGCCTTAGGTAAATTATTTTTTTTTACTGTCCCACATAAGATTTTTAGATGCATACGTCCAAAAACAAAAAGAGCTTTAATCAAAACACAGAAACAACAGTCTTCATCAATTCCTGCATATGCAGAAGAATCACAGCAACAAAAATCTTAGGAAGTGCCTGCTAGCAGAGCTCTTACACTCTGAAAATTTAAGTTATTTAAGAAGAAATGTAATGATCACAGGATTAACTCTAACACCATGTCACAAGCAAGAGAGGACTCTAAGTGTTCTGGAGTTATACTCTTGCTCATGGAAAGAATTTTAATGGATTTCTAGAAACAATCATGAAATCTAAACGAAAGTTTTAAAACCAGTGACTTATTTCCACCAAGCCATAATCAACTGCCCTTAAGTGCTACTTAGTTCTTGTAAGTTATACTGGTATTTTAAAAACTTGCTAATTTTCTTTCACACTCAATATTATGCACAAAAAATGGAGCAAAACAGTTTTCCAAGGCTTTAAAGAAGCCTCAGCCCTCAGCTCTCTAAAGTGAGCCGAACACTGTCTTTTTAATTTGAAAAGATCTGGAATACAAGTCCTATGTAATTGGATTTCACAAGTAAACCTGCTTGATAATGGTGTGGGGAGTGGAGGAGAGGTGGAACTAATATTTATTTTAAAACAGGAATTGGGGAAAATGTTAGACTGCTACTATCTAATATGCACTGAAAAGGTACCAGGAGACAGAATCTCCTCTGACATTCCCCCTGACTAGGAGCCACCCAACAGCATTAAAAAAAAAAAAAGGGTTAAGCTTAAATAATTGACTAATTTACCTAATTTAAACTAATTTGCATTTTAACCCAAGCACTTGAACAGTCCTGTGAGTTTTTGAAAGCTCACCTCTATTCTCAGAGTGGGTACACTCAAAATACAGCGCTAAACTGGTGTTTTATTCAAATAAAGTCATGTAGTTGTATCATGTTCCTTTTATATAATTTTCCATTATTCTCAATTGAGCTTTTAGGAGGTGTAAAGCAATCAACTTTATTCAGTTCAGACTAGTATTTGGAGTTTTGTGCCACTTTAAAAATAGGAAAAATTTCTGAATTGTCAAATAACTGCTTCAGATTTACAAGTATTCATTATTTTCTAAATTCTCTCCTTTTTTTCTTAAACTAGAAGATAATTCAAATTTACAAACTTTAATTGTTATATTAAGTACTAACAAGTAAAAACAGAAAAAACATGAAACAGAAAACCTTAAGAAACAAAAATAAACAACTAAAACTTACATACAAAAGCAGATTATCTGTCACTCCTTGAGAGGGCTTCCTTTTCTTGCTCAGATTCCCAACTGTTATAATTCATACTCAGTGTGAAGTTTTAGAGTAATATGCATAGAATTAAAATATATACTTATTATAATAGTAATTTTAATAAAGAATTTTCAAGAACAGTTTGACAGCAGTTCAGATCACACTTAACAGACTGCTGTACTCAAAACATCCAAGCAGATGGATATATGTTTCTAAGTGCCTCAACTAAAACCTGAAAACTGCCTGTTTTTTTTTAATTTGAATTTTTTTTTTATTATTTTTTCTAGCTTATTCTGGAATTTTCCAGTCACCTCATTCTGCATGTGAAAATAAGACCCTACAGACAGAAAGATGAGGCAACTAAATGCTTTCAAAACCAATGAAGTTTCATCAAAGATGTGACCTAAACAAACAAATCCAAAAAACGGTCTTAAGGGCTAAAAGAAGTAACGGCAAAAGTTACTAGTACTTCCTATTGAACAAAATGCTATTTGATTACTTTTAGAATACTACACTTTCACCAAAGTCTGAGCTCACCGACACATCAGTACACCCTTAATGACTTTTGAAAACCTTGAAAGCATACCTTATTAAAAAAACCAAAAAGTAATCATGGGAAAGAAATACAATTGCTAGAACACATTATTCTGGTTTATATGAAACTGTTTTAGAACCCCTTTCTTTCTGTTATAAGTGTCTTTTCCCTTTAGTTTAAAGCAGCAGTTATAATGAAATAGTAAGGCGGCAGTAATTAAAAATACTCTTTCCTGTGTACCCTCAGGCATTGACTTTGTTCAATTTTTTGTTTAAAAAAAAAAAAGCTCACTTTTAAAATCCTCATTTTTCATCTGATCTGTGATATAACTATGCATAATCTTTGTCCACATACTTGATGTTGAAATAAATTAGTTGATCAAAAGACCAGAATACAGCAGGATGCAAGGTATTCTGGTCAAAAGGAAAAGGCTAGGTTATAACTCAGTGTCATTCTTCCATTTTGATTCTGAAGTTCTTTGCAAAAAAATAAACCAAAACCAGCCAAACAACCTTGTTGCTTTCTAAAAATACAAGCATTCCACTTATTAATTCACAAGCAGTTTATTTTTACTTATATAGTCAAATGTATGCTTCATTGTTTGAGTGCATATAAATTTATCTAAATCCTGGACACCTAGTGAATTGAATCGGTTCAATAGCAATTGAATATTTTACTTTGTACAGAGCACATTCTCATGAAACCTGCATTAAACAAATTAGTGCTGCCATCTGGTCACAACTAAACTGTTCTCCATTGCAGAAATAGGCAAACAGTCCACAAAATAGGTGTCTGGATGATTTACCCAAAAAAAAAAAAAAAAAAAGAACAAGCACTCAGCAAACACTGTTTGCTTTAATCAATCTCCTCCAACCCCCAAGCCATGAGGAATTATTCTCAACTAACAGAACCAGTTAAATTTGCATTACACTGCTTTTGGATGCTCTAATGAAGTTACCTGTCATTAATGATCCAGTTCAGACACAGATTGAGAGAATTAAGGTTTTTGCATCTCTTTACTATTTCCATCACGGTTTCATTGTCCAGTTCTGTGATATGACGCAGGTCCAAGCTTGAAAGATTTCTTAGCTATTGAGACAAATATGAGAGAAAGAAATAATCTGAAATTCATTCACATACATAACTGTTGAAAAAACTGTTAATTTTTTTGAAAGTTCCACAGTATGTGCAAGCTAATCATGGAAGATATGACTAGTATATCTTTTACAAAAAGCAAACATACCAGAGATATTCACAGAATTCAGCTTGAGCAAAGTTGTGATTCAGGTACTCAGTTACTACATAAAATCCAGACATTCTCACTCAAGGTGTTATAAAACCTACAATAAGGACCTAGGCCCTCCTCCTCGTAAATACATGGAGTGTAAGATACCAAGGTGAAATATCAACTCATTTAGCCACAGGAAAAATAAGGTATGGAAGGAAGTGAGACAGCATGTTTGTGCTTAGATTCAAATGAATGCAATTAACAACTCCAGGTATAAGGCTTTCGAAGTAAACAAATAATACAAACTCCCTGGAAAATACAGTAGTTATACTGTAGTCTCATCTGTATAGTTATCAATAACAGACTGGATATTCTAAACAACAAAATTTGGAGTCACAAAAACAATAGGATTAGGAGTTAATGCATTCCCATGTCCTTCAAAAGCAAACCCTTTTACAACTTTCATGAGTTATGGATGCAAAAAAAAATTTTACAGACTTGTTCAGTATCAGTTTAGTCATAATAACCTCCAAGTACTGTTTGCTTTTTAAGCTGTCTGAAATAATCTCTGTTATACTCTGGAAAAATAATTGCATTAGGCAATATTGACACTTTAATTAAATTTACTTTCCCTGTAAGAGAGAAAAAATGATCCTCATCAGTGATTTAAGTCACTAAGGATTTGATTAGGTAAAGACATCCAACTGAGATCACATAATTGGTCCACTTAAGTAGTTAATTATTAAGTCAATGTATTTAGAACAAGTGGGTAGGGGGAGAGGTGGTAGCATGAGGTGAGAAGAAAAGAAGAAAGAAGAGAAAAGGACTTTGAACGTAGGTAGCCTTCCACAGAAACTGGAGCTTTGTTCTTCAAGTTTTTAACAGGCTCCAAAAAAAGCTGAAGATAAACTAGATACCTTTCCCAAAAATTTTCCAAAACAAGCATAATATCAAGAACCCTCACCTGGGAGGAACACCTGCAGGGCACATCTACAGAATCTAGGACAATAATATTTCTATTATTATGATACTACCACAGGTATCACTGTGGAGGTAACTTGCTGTATTGCCACTGAAATTCTGAAAAAACTTTTTTGCGTATTAGGGAGCAGGGCATAGAGTGATTGATACTGTGTTGGTAAAAGAGACACCTTTTACAAGCTCTGTCTATTTTCATTTCATACATACTGCACCAGCATGAATTTTATCTTCTGTGTGCCAAAAAAACCTCATAACCAATTTCTTTTTTTTTTTCTGCATAAATTACAAGAAGGGTAAGCTTTCAGCAACTGTAAATTTCCCCACCTTCATACAGTTATTCATACTAGATATTTCAGCATTTAAACCATGCAGGCAATAATGTGGTCTATGCCTATGACATATAAAATACACCTGCTGGACAATTCAACAATAAGTATATGTTCCATGACATTAAACAACTAATGAGACTTAAAAGACAAGCAGAAAATCTTCCCCCTTAAGAAAACCCCAATCTTTCTTTCTCAACAACATTCTTCTTATGAAAAGATTACAATACTGGTGATTCTTTTGCCATTATTATTAATTACAGACCAAAACATACAGATATACACTAAAGTATCAATGCATGGTAAGGGGCCAGTGATCCTTTTAAAATGCCTAAAAACTGTGGCTTTAAATTAGGTAAGAGGTAACAACCATATATTATCTACCTCAATGATCCAGTGACCAATGCAGCAGAAAGCATTTGTGAAAAAAAAACATTGGCATTGCATGGCTGGAATAAAAAATTAAATTGATTTCCTAGAATTCCTATCCACCAAATTAATAGGGTTTTCAAGGTAGATTTTTGCCCCTTACCATCACAGCAGAATGATCATTCCCTCACTGCTTCTTTCCTTCACACTAGTAATAGTCTATCTAATATTATATTCAATACAGAGTAACTCAACCATCACATGTCTTTTTTACTGTCACATTCCTTCCTTTTAAAGGACCTGACCTACTTGACAGGTTAATTCTTCTTTTTCTCAGGCACAACATACTCAATGAAGAAAACCTTTGTGTCTTAGAAGTTTGAAGAGACTGTTTCAGATTGATACATACTCAAATACAATATAGTCTCTATAACTTCGAAATTGCCGTTACAGAGGTGTCAATGGCTTTCAAGAACTGAATACACACTTGCTCTTGAGACAATTTTGGATAAATCTAAATATGACAGTGAAAAGAATACCTCCCTACCTACTTCAGACATCCCATTATTGGTGAGAGAATTGCAATAAGTGTGCATGTAATAATTTTTCACTAAAAATATATATATACCTTAATGACAAATTTCATACTTCATATATTACCTGAGAAGTAATTTTAAGGGAAAAATGCTACAATCACTACTATGAAAAAACTGGAAGAGAAAAACACTAACCCTCACAACTAAAAGTAGTATGATATTAAAAAGAAAAACCAAACTTCTCCAAAGTAGATAATTAAAGAACAGATGCTAGACTCCACAGTGCATTCATAAATTCTGATATTGAAATAGTGTACCTTTAAACAGTATTTATTCAAGAGAAAGACTATATTCTGTGACTTAAATACTCAATCTTACAGAATTAGGATGCATAGTATTTTTCCTTTTGTGTTTTTTTTTTTAACCAAACTTATTTTGTTCATGGAGCAACACCATTTTACTGAGCAATTCCAGGGCCCTTCTTCTGCAGATATCCAAGCTTTTCTTGAAATCTTAATTTTATAGCTTT
>JAWWEY010000130.1:14866410-14877305 GCA_035582745.1 Loriotus luctuosus | reverse complement strand
TGCAAATAAGCATGCATGAGCAGAATTTAAACTTTGAACTCGGCTACCTCAGTTAAAATGTTTTAATGGAAAAAGAAATATTTAATCCAACAAAACACACAACGCAAATAAGCAGGTAGAGGGTTTAAAATATGAAACAGAAAACAGCAGAATTTTTTAAAAGCAGCAACACTTAAACTAATTTTGTGTGGTACTTATAAACACATTCTTGGTGAAATTACTGATTATCACTTACACAAAAGTAATGACATCATTACTTTTGGATCTCAGATATTTTAAAATATGCTAAAACCTTTGGGGTTTTTAAATACTTTGGTTGGTTGCCTTAAATAAAATTTTATGCCAAATGATATATTTGAAGATTCAGAGATTATCATACTGTTTGTGTGCTTGAATGTCATGCAATTAATAAGATTTCTATCTTGTCTACTGAAACTTGGAATACTAAAATGTGTGCAGTGCTTTAGGTGACAGAAAATTACTATTACCATTGGGATCATAGGTAATTTAAGGGTGGGTGTATCAACTCCTGTGAACATTTAGATGCTATTGTATAGAAATAGCTAATATAATGAGTACACAAATTTTTTCCCATTGCATGCTTCCACAATTCCTATAGAGATATGCTGCCCTAAAAAGCATAGAAGAGAACAGAACTATGGAATCATTTAGGTTGGAAAAGAACTTTAAGCCTGAGTCCAATTGAAACCTAGAACTGCCAAGTCCACTGCTAAACAAATCATGTAAGATTAATCCTCTTCAGTATGACAGCCAAATAATTTCAGAAGGAAAGTCCTTATAAGGACTTAATGAGCTTTAAACTCAGACCTTTTGCTAATTAAGCTTAATTTTCTTGACACTCTGTGTATACATGCCTTCAGGGAATAAACTGCGCTCTGACTTAAGTCTCCAAAAGCAAATGTATGACTGCTGGAAATGAAAAACAGCAAAGTGAAAAAAAATTGTAAACCACATTCTTTGAATTGTAATGTCAATAGAATCCATGAACTATTTCTTAAAAAGTCACTCACATTCATTAATTTTTACTGAAGAGCTACCATAACTGAACTACACAATTCAGATATACTGTGATCCCAGAATAGTAAACATACATGGCCTAAAGACTTGGAAAATTATTGAGTAGTTACAAAGGAGGCTATTTTCCCAAAGACTGATCAAAATGTTTTGCATATTAATAAGCTTTAATTTCAATTATTAGGTACTGTGAAACATTAAGGTTCCATTGCTTAAGTAACAAACAAGCAATCAAAAACTGTTGCAAGGATATATATTTAATTACCTCTAGAGGAGCGACTTGCAGACACATATAAACTGCACATATAGTATCTGTGCTACAAGACTCATTTCCAGTTTATAAACTATGAAAGTTGTTGTAGAATTACATTTTTACTGATTCATAGTTTACATCTTCATGTTATTTACTGTCAAGTACTCCTAATGAATTTTTTTGGAGCGGTAGCGGGGAAGTGGAAGTTTCCTAGATCCAACATTTTCAACCATGCAGTCTTCTCTGCAATGTGTTTTTCACTTCATTGAAAGAAGTGGTAGTTGGTTAAAACCATCTAATTCTTCAAAATAGAAACAAGAACCCCTTAAGAGGGACACATTTAACTTCATTAAACAAAATCATCAGGTTCAGTTTGACAAGATGCAAAAGTGTTCACTTACACAGCACCATATCAGGTAAAGTTTCAAGAAAACGCTCATGAAGAATGTCCCAGAATCACTGTATTCAAAAACCCTCACTTAATGCCTTTTTCCTATCATTGGAAGACTAATATTTAAAAGGATACATTACTAAAGGCAAACAGATTGACATAAATCATATTTCATCTAATGAAATCCACCTTATTATACAAATTGATTAAGATACTGCTTTCTCCATACCTAGCCACAGAACAGCAATCATGGCCTTAGTCAGGAAGCTTAATAATTTTAAGATAAGAATGCATGCTGAAATTCTACCATAAAAAGAGCACAAAGCAGAACACCTGGTGTCAAAACAAATCATTCACTAGAAAGAAACCATACATTACCCCAGTTCAGAAAGGCTCTTGTAAAATCAGTCCTGTCATGTGTAGATTATCATTATGTATCTGTCACACTGATGATGTCTATATTGAATGAGCCCAAAAATTTGCTCCATAAATCTAAAATTTGATTGACTTCATATTGACCACCAACTCAGTCACAGGTATCACTAAGTAAGATTGGACATAGGTAACTATTATGAGATGAAGAAGTGAAGATCACACTATTCCAAAAACAGTTCTTAGATTAGCTGTCTTCATGCATTTGTGATTAGCAGAATAAGTTACAAATTTTTTCTGTTGAGGTTCTGTGCAAGGATTCATACATAAATAGATATCTGTAACAAAAATTACCAGACAGTCTGTCAGAAATAGATGGTGTAGAAGCACAGAGTATATTGCTTCAAAGCTATTACCCTTGCATATATATCAGAAACCAAAGGAAGAAGGCAAGGAAGTGGCTTGGTAATAAAACTATATCTAGATGTTGAGATTTGCTGATGCCAGCTGTACAAAGTCTATTAAAAATGCAACAATTAAACTGCTGAGAAGCAATTACCACAACAGGGGAGGAAAATGCCACTGGTCTAGAGGTCAAAGATGTAACACTACAAAATAACTACCTCACTAGAAAGAATACAAGGTTTCTTATGCCCACACAGTTAATGAACAATGATTACCCTTCTGGCTGCTCTGTGCTCAACACAATCACCTAATGTGGACAGGCACATTTGTGTTGATTTCACATTCGTGTTGATCTTTACACTTACAGGAAAAGCAAAGTAAAAAATAACCAGGGATAAACTCTCGAGAGACAAGGATGTGTGGATGGGAGAAAGAGTGCAAACAAGAAAAAAATTATACACATAAAGCTAATTAAATAATAAAAGATAAAACCAGAAAACAGTAAGTGGAGATGTGGTGAAGACAGAAGATAAACTAAAACACTATACACGTTCTTCCTCACCTCCACAGAAACGACATAGCTAAATGTTGGACTAAATACTCTGATGTCATGGACGAGGTCATTCACTTCTTTTGTAACAATGTTTGACACATTAAAACTAAAGGAAAATGAAACACACTCAGGTCATCAGAACAAACAACTGGTTTCAACTGAGAGTCTAACTGCGAATTGCATATAAACACACTCCTTCTTTCCCTTTCTTTCTGTGCATGTACATGAAGCGCCTCTCATCTTACCCAATAATCATTATTTACTTTATCAATATTTTTTTCAGTTTATAGTAACTTCGAGGAAAAAAGGCACCAACGTGACGACATGGTCTTGTTCAAAAAGCAAATTTTTTCTGACTGTCATTGTGTTCAGTAGAAAAAGAGTGAAAATAAATCCTGAATGTTTCTTCTTTTTCTTAAGTATACAACACTTTCTCTTCCACACCCCACAATTAGCTATTAAAAAAAGCTCTGCAACGCAGCAGCACTGTAATTTAGAATTTTTCAAGTGGTAGTATTTTTAAAGAGAGCTAACATTACTAGGGGGAAAATACAGTAATAATAAACTACTCAATTTTTATACATCCATCAGCCCCAAAGCAATTTCCCAACCGAGGCCGCTGACTGCTGTTATCTCCAGTTTGCACACGGGAAGCAGGACAGAAGGCAACTAGATCTGCACAGCCTGGAGGGACATTCACAGGCCACAGAGAGCAAACAGCAGATTCCACATTCTCTAGTAACTTCAGACTGGAATTACTACTAAATACTTATGAAACACCAGTTAAGTACTCAACACAAAACCAACCACAAATGGTTAGAACAAAAAATTATGTCATCATCAGATGAATTCTGGAAAAGACAGATGCAGCAGATAATGTTACTACTTGCTACAGATCTTTCTAAAATGCCTCTCCCCATTTTTCTTACAAACCCCCTTTAAGTATTGAAAGGTTGCAGCAAGGCCTCCCTTGAGCCCTCTCCAGGTAAAGCAATCCTTGACTTTCAGTGATATCACATCACTGTCTTTGCAGTATTCACAGCCTACAGAAGTTGTACAGATACAGCTTGAGGAAGGAAACAGAAACACCTAAATCTCAAGTCCCAACATGCACCAATTACTTACAAAGTAATTACATACTAAAATTCTAAGCACCCTCTTTGATATTTTCTGAAGGACTATGCTCAATTGGGGCCGCTCCAATGTAAATCACGATTTCTAATAATTTATTATTATTAAACACATGAAAATCAGAAACACATTAATAAAAAGTCAAGCTCTTGACTCTTCTCAAACTAATAAACATGATTATAAAGCCATTTTGTTGAAGGATAAGACATCTAACATTTATTAAATACTCAATAAATCTAGGTCAGAATTATGCAGTAATCAAAACACGTAGTTGAAAAGTGATCTTAGTGGAAATTTCCCACCAAGCCTTGGACTACATACCCTGTCTATGTAAAATGTCTAACCTTCGTACCTCCTATATTTATGTTGTATATATAAACATAACGTATAGTTATATATAGGTAGTTTTCATATGATATGAAAATATTTGTATCATTTCTTTCTCCAACAGACATGCACACCTTTTACTCATCACTTCAATACACAGTGATTTCGAAATTGCATCCTTTGAGGTTGTATAACTTTGCCATACAAATTAATTTCCCTGGCTTATTTCTTTTTGCATGTGCTCCAAAATGTTTTCAATTCTTCTGTATCTTCAGCTAAGCAGTTCTAAAATTATGGAAGTAATTTTACCGATATGCTGAATGGTTCTGTATAACAATAGGAGACCTTCACAGTTGCATCAAGAAAGCCTTTGCTTTCACCAGTCACACTCCATTTTCATTAAATAGGCCCTCTACCTCCTACCTCAAGATCTCTTTAACTATTTTCATGTTTGCATGATACCTGGATTTACTTTCAGTTAGAAATTTTAATTAGATGGTGTTTGTTCATCTCATTGAAGTCATCCATTTTATTGAAAACTTAAATTACTTTCTGCAGATTCACTAAAGTAAGTTTTCCCACACATCACTCACTCCCCTTACGCAAAAGAAAAAGGAAAGAAAATAAAATGTATCTGTCACACTATCTGTGTCAAATAAGAAGATGAGTATAGTCAGTGTATGTACACAGGGGGTACACTTCTGGAACCAGAGGTCTGTCTACATCTCTTGCAGTTAGAACTCTGTATTTTAAAATGGAATTTTGTTTTGTTTGCAATGGAATCAACTGTAATTACATATTTTAAAGAGTTTTGACCTGAACATCACTGTTACTTGTGACAAAATGCATAGTCCCATAAATATATTTTTGGTAAAATGTTATCATACAGTGAAATCTAAATAACGCAAAGTTCACTAAATCATGTTTCTGTCCATGTCAGTGCTATAAATCTTACACATAATATCATCCTGGCTGACACCTATGACATGGCTGTAATCCAAAATACTAGTGACTAGCAGAAAGTAGTTATGATACTTACATTGGTAAGGTGAATGACTCCTTTTGAAGTTACAGAGCAGCCCATGAAACCAACATATTGCAGCTCAGGGCAATGTTCAGCAAAAGCTTTCACCGACTGATCTGTCACCTACAGAAAAGATAAACAGGTAACAGTTGAATAGGTGATATAACCACATACTTAACACAGCTTAAGAAATTTCTAAGCAGCATTGACTCATTTAGACTTTTAGTATTATTATTAGCACTACCATTATTTGTTTCAAGAGTTTGAGAGAGATTATTGGGTTTGCACAGTTATGCATGGACATATATACATGAAAATTAGGATGAAGAAATATTTCTGGCAGAAGGCAGAGAAAAAAGAAACACAAGGCAAGAGATGATAGCCACAAATACAGATCTTGCTGTCATCCTATTTATGTGCAAATAACCCAAGAGACAATTCTATTCACTATTTTCATAAATTATATACAAAAATGAAAATATAACAAATTAGTTATTGTCATCCTGTAGACTCATACTACACCCATCACTGACTTTGCAAAGAATTTTAATTGTGTGCTATCTTGAATTTATATGCTTTGTCTTATATTTCTTTTTATCTAAAACACAGCAACTGAAGATTTCAACTTAAAAGTAATATTACATCTGTTTCTCACATGAGACTAGGTAATCTCATGGCAATATAGCACTGTGTCACTTATGAGACAAATGGAGATGTTATCTAGTTTATTATTGAGATTTATTTGTTTATACAACTATTTTTCATCTATAATTAAGTTTGTTTGGTAAAACTTAATAACTACAAAACACAATCTATTGTATAAATACATTGGTTTGTAAGAAGACTAAATGATCCAAAGCAACTTTGTGAAGAATGTAATACTGACATAAGAACACTTACGACACCTACACACCTTCCTTTAAACAAGTAAGGTTTGTTTTCTTTTTAATATCTTTTTTTTTTTACTCAGAGAAGTATACATTCCCAGTGCAAATGGTAGTAATGGAAAACCATATACTGACTGTGGGAAAATGCCTGTATTTTCCAGCTACATGGCTCAGGAATGTCTCACTGTGTCTGGAATCCTAACTCCTGGATGCTGAGAACATTCAGAATTTCTATGGATGCCTTCCTGTTCCCACAGAACCAAAAAGCAAAACAAGTTTTGAAAGATGTAGTGCACAGCTGAGCCTCAGGTGAATTCATATAGGAACACTATTCCTGCTGTGCTTTGGATCACCATCACCCAGAGTTCCTACTTGCCCAAGATGTCACATTCCTGCACCCTGGCAGCATACGGTGACCTTGGTGAGGACTCTGGCAGAAGAACTTTTGAAAAGATAACCCAGAGCTATGGGTTTATAGGCCCATGGCCTCATAAAAGCTGTATTGCTTTGGTGTTACTAAAAATTACTACAGACCTAGTGCAGTTTCCTCAAAGAAACAATTTCTCGGCGAGCAGAGACTTTTACTGCTGCACATCTGCCAAATAAAAGTAAAAGGCAAGCCTTTTAGTATTGTGTATTTAGAACCCAATTAAACTGCAAACAGGCCAAAAGGAAAGGAAAAAGGGTCAGCTGAACAGATTCAATCACAAATTCGGTAGTGATCATGGGGTATCTGCAGAGACCCATGTCTCAGGTCTGCCTGCTTGAACAAAAGCAAACCACTACGGCCAGAAATTTCTTCTCTGTTTTGATCTGACACAGCCTTACACTTTTACTTTTGCCCACTCCTCTCACCTAAGGACAGCCATATCAACTATCACTTTTTTTGAGATATTGATTACCAAAAACCTGTGACAAATACTATCATAAGTCAAAGGCTTAGAAATTTACACTACTTACGATGCTACCAGAAACAAACCAGGACTGCGGGGAAAAAAAAAATTATCTCCTATGGAAAATAAATTGATTCAGCTAATAATCTTAGAAAAGGACTCTATTACAGTCTTAGTCTACTCTCCCTTTAGAAGATTCAAGTGTAATTCTCTGTTGCAGACAGCTTTGTCATACCTATCCAGAAAATGTAGTAATGAAAAACCAGTAGCATAAATGCCTAATATCACAAATTCATAGCAGAGCTTAAAACTTCAATCTACAAATAATTTCTTACTTATAGCTAACATTTAGGTGAATGAAGACTTTGAAAAATGACATTTTGAATGCAAATAATAAAATTACTATGTCTTAAAATATCTTCTTTCCATATGAGAGTGTTTTCTGTAATCTAAACAAAACCTGTGGAACAAATAGTTTTAATAAAAATTAATAGAAGTAGATTATGACCATTTATACTAAATAGTTTACAGATTAGCACTCAATCTTTTCAGTGTTTTTTAAATATGCAGCATTTTTTAATCAGAAAAAGATTCTTCATTACCTCTGTATGCCTCATGATTTACCAGTCAAAAGGAGTGTGATATGACCTGATTACATTTTACAATTACTGTGGTAGTTCAGACACATATTTTGCTACTGCAAACAACTTGATCTTAAATATTGACTTTTAAATAAGAAAGCAGTGTTTCTGTCTTTTGCTGTCAGACAATAAAACTCCACTATCTGGAGAAGATTACTTCAACTTTTATTGGGAAACACTGTAAAAATTATTTCAATCAACTGTACCTTCCTCTCAGCATCCTTTGTTATACCAATATCTAGGAATTCATTACTTTTTTTTCAGATCATATGTCATCTATAGCAATTGACTTTTTTAATAACATGCTTTCTATTCAGACCCCCTCGTAATGGAGACCACTTGATATTCTGCTTGGTTAAACACTTTAAATATGAATCCACTTTGCTATGATTGAATTAGCTGGGAAAGAATATACATATATGTATTTCTATATTTACATACACACACACTTGCAATTTCATTAAAATGGCTTCTCCTAAGATGAACGTAAGAGACTATGCATGGAAATACCAGATCAAAATACCTGTAATCTAAACATCTGCTAAAAGGTTAAAAGGTAAAATTTATATTACATCTTTTTGTTGCTCTTTTTTTACAGGGTTTGGGGAAAAGAAGAACACGCAGTGATTTCGAATTTATTTAAAATTCACATTCAAACTGGTAGTGTAGTAAAACTACCCAGTTTCCATTTAGAACAAAAGACAACTAAATCCTATCAGTCCTTATTTATATATGGCCCAAAACCATAATCATACAATGTCAGTATGCATAAGTTTGGTTGGTTTTGTTTTTTTTTCTCATTAGACCTACTTCTATCAAGGAAAAAAAAATAGTAGGTAAAGTTCTGCAATTCAGCTATATCTGAAAGGTTGATCAGACATTGGGATGGGCTTCCCAGGGAGGTGGTGGAGGCCCTGTCCTTGAAGGTGTTTAAAGGAAGACTGGACACAGCATTCACTGCTGATTGACAAAATATTTGGCCAAAGTCTGGACTTAGTCACCCCAGAAGTATTTCCAACCCAACTCATTCTGTGATCCGTGATCCAGAAGCAACAAAATTAAAGTTCAAGGACGCCTCTAAGACTGGAAACATCTCTTCTTCTGCTTAACTAGGCTTTCTTCTTATTCATCATCTGCAGCATCCAGCACCGACAATTTCTATACAGACAAAGTTCTGTACTAACCCCAACATGCAGCCTGGGTGACTGTTTCTATCAGAAATAGGTGCCAGAAATAGTAACCTCTTTTACCATATGAATGTGTTTCATACTAGTAAGAGATCACCTATTCAGCAGAATGAAAGAAAAATAAGTGAGTGATGAAGAAAGAAAAAAAAGCATGGAAAATTAGCAGTGATATGTATGCAATGATTATGCACCTTAACACTGCCTCTTTGTTATGCAATGTGTAGCTGTATGCTAAATCTTCACTACTCAGGAGATAGAACAGGTACATAAAATGTGTATTATAAATATGGCTTCTGTGAACTACAAATTTTTAAACAACTGACATTCTGATGTATTATACAAACAGACTAGACTAGCATAATCTAAAACTAGATTACCATAAAAAAACCCTGCAGTTCTACAGAAACGACCCTTGTCAACAAAGACAGAAATTCACACACAATTCTATTATATATCACAGCACTGTTCTTCCAAGAATCTTTAGTAATTGGATTGTCTAGTCGACCTTCACTGACTTTCCTTCATCGTGTCTTGCTTCATGTTAGACTTGCTTTGAAAAAGTAATATAAGATGATGAGGACAGATTTATAAGTTATGCACTAAAGCATTGTGAATGGGAAATATGCTGGTCTGGAACTAATGGCACAGATTTTGCTCCTATCAAAAAGATCTATGATAAGTGAGATATGATTTAATCATTTTCTTTTTATGTATTGCAGTCTATTATATATGAGTTCTGCATTATTTTATAGAAATTCAATATTTTGCCTACTCTGAATTAGATTTTGTAAGTATTAGTTTATTTTACATTCTATTCAATAAATGAAAGTGCAAAAAGGAAAAAGCAGAGATGATAATTCAAAAAGAAAGACTGAGGTGCAACAACAACAGCCACTCAAATTCCAACTAAAAGGCCATACAATTAATGGACACCTACAGAACCTAATACAGAAGTAACTGCAAAAAAACCCGGGAATATAAAAAGCAACTGGCACAGAACAAATACCCTGCTCTCTTATTTAAACAGGTGCACTACTTACTGTCTGTAAGTAGATCTCAATATGCAATTTTTTCCATGCAATATACATAAATAAAAGTTGCAAAAATATTCCTCAGAAGAATAAACTTTGCTAGAGTAAAAATACACTATCATGTAAATATAGAGGAGTCATGAAGTTAAGTATTCACTACACAAGGCAATACTAATGGTAAAATAAACTCTTTTTCTTCCAATTCCTTAGTCCCTAAATTTTTTCTCCATTTTGGTTGGACGCCAGCTTAAGCAAACTTTATTTGAAGCTTGAAAAGAAAGAAAGAAAAAAGAAAGAAAAAGAAGAGCCAAAAAAAGAAGAAGAACCAAAGAAAAAAAAAGCCAGGGAGAGCTTACTAAAATTCAGCTTTATGTCTGAAAAGAGATTAAGCTTGCAAAAATCTCATCTCCCAATTCAGTCCTCCAACTTTCTGGCCTTACCCTCTGCATTGTTATCTGCTACAGATTGAGGCCCATGTGCCACCCACTCTGAAGCCTGCCCCGCATGAAGGAGATGGCTACACTATGCAAGAAAGCGTTTAAGGTCTCACATACTCAAAGTGCATTTCCCTGGTCTGTCCCCCCTGGAAATTCTTGTGCGTCACAACCGACAATGATGTGCACTTAGCTGGTATAGTTTTGATTTAACTCTTTTTTACCAAGACTTCTAGAATACATTAATTTCAAAAGATGCAGGCAATTCACACAAAGCAAAAGCATTTACAAGGGACTAATTTAGATCACAGGTAAATTCGACTAAATTCGC
>JAWWEY010000130.1:14836746-14861303 GCA_035582745.1 Loriotus luctuosus | reverse complement strand
CTGTTCATGCCCAGCCTGGGCTGGCACCAGGGATTGCCCTGACCCAGGGGCAGCACCTGAGCTTGGCCTTGTTAAACCTCATGAGATTCCCATGGGCCACTGCTCGAGCTTGTCCAGCAGGACCCTCTGGATGGCATCTGTCCCTCAGGAGTGTCAGCTGCACCACTCAGCTTGGAGTAATCTGTAAACTTGCTGAGTGGGCATTCAATCCCTTCACGGTGTCACTGATGAAGATATTAAATAACACTGGTCCCTGTACCCTGTCCCCTGGGGGACATGTCCTGTCACAGATGCCCATTAGGACTCCAAGCCATTCATCACTACCCCCTGGATGAGACATCCAGCCAGTTCCTTACCCATTTAACAGCCCACTAATCATATCCATCTCTCTGAAATTTGAACAGAGAAGGATGTTTTAGGGGAATTGTGCCAAAGTCTTTACAGAAGTCCAGATAAATGATATCTGTAACCCCTCCCTTGTCCAATGGTGTAGTCACTTCAACACAGAAGGCCACCAGGTTGGTTATTTTAAAACAATGTGACCATTTCCTCTTATAAAGTTAAGACACTTGCAACATTTGGTAGAACTAGAGAGTTACAAAATCTTATTCAAATCTCTTCTTCGGAGTTTCATGGGTACCATGTAACTGTAGTAAGTGAGGAGACTCTTGTAGCCGTTGAAAATATAAGGAAATACATTCATACAGTTCATGTAAGGTGATGCATGCATACACAGTACACTCTATATCACAACCCACAGTGAAGATATCTTCACAACTGTATCTGTTTTTCAAACAACTAACCCTGTTTTATTTTGCAGGTTTCACACTAGCTGTACACAATGGAAATACAGTATGACATCATGAAGCTGATATAATCAGCTGCAATATTTACCAAAGTTTGCCACCAGCAGTTATCTAGATTGCTACTGCAGAAACTGAAAGTTGGCAAAAACACCAAAAAGCTTCCATACAATTGAGCCTCTAGATATGTCCATCCTACGACATCCCACAATTTACAGATTCATCTCCTCTTCCTCTTTCACAAGCATAGAACAAGATTCCCCAAATTTTCCACTACAGGCCACAGGTAACAAATTTTGCCTGCCCCATGCACCAATACAAATTTCATAGAGGGAACTGTTCAGTTCTGATTATGTGGACTCTAGTTGAATCATATGGTCACCATTTGTTAAAAATCATAAGAAAAATGCACATGTAAAGGCAGGGGGAAGGAAAAAGTCTTAAGCTGCTTATGTTTTTCAAACTAAAGCACAGGGTTAAGAAGCTTTTTAATCATCAACAAGTCTCTCATGTCACACAGGAAACAGGAGAAGAAATAAAACAATGTAATTTCCTGCATATTGTAATAAATAGAATCTAACATGAAGACAGAAGAACTATGACTACAACTGCAGAGGTCTAAGAAAATAACATCATAAAGCTTCTTATCTTCCAATAACTGAAAAATTTATTATATAATTTATATAAAATTTATATAATATTACTGAAAAATACTACATTAATCAAAATAATATCTAAAACCCAGCAATTTATAGCTCACAAAGAAATACAAATCATTTAATGTACCCATTCACTGGGATACCAGAAGAATTTTTAAAAATAGTTATATCTTGCTCAAAAACCTTTGCATATTAGTTTTCCTGGGTAGTACACATTATTTAATATGAGCCATCATTTTTAAAACAAAGGAGAAAACAAATCACAGAATGTCACTCAAATTTCAGACACAAATACTGCTACTGGCTGACACTATTTCAATCTGTCTCTTAAGGACAATGGAGAATTTAGCAAATTTAACCAGCCCTGCAGTTTGCCTCTTGATATCGTAAGCTGTTAAAACAAAATTACATTCTCACTATGAAAAGTCCTTCTAAAACAAAAAAAGTGCAGGAAAAAAAGATTTCTTACAATTTAGGTTAATGGACATGGTACTATACTTTTATTACTGGCTAACAGACAAGCTATTAGGTATAAAGTACCCATGTTTATTCATCCTGTTGCAAGTACTAGAAGTCTTCATGTATCATTAATGAAAAATATGTAATATTCTATACTATTCTAGCATACAAAACAGATAAAGTCAGAGTTCAAATCCTAACTGGAGGGGACTTTTTTTTAAAACACCATTCCAAAGAATCACAATTTCAGATGCCCTTGGGAACTGTAATCAGTGTACAACCAGTGAAAATGAGAAATATTGCACAGAGCTGGAAATTGTTTTGATTTGATTCATATATGGTCTTAACAAAACAGACATCACACTAAACAGAAATTCTTGATAATAAGAAACAATAGAAAGAGGGGTTTTTCTTTACAATTTTTTTTACTTAGTGAACAGCACGCATCACTAATAAACCTCTGTTACGTTAGTCTGACCAAGCAGGACACAGACATATTCTATCAATCTGATGCAGAATCAGCTTTAAGGCATGAATTAGCTAAAAACCTGAAATGCATCAGACATAATGAAAAGACAGATAGGAAGAGGATGTGATTTAATATAGTTCTCTGGTTTACACTTGTATGAAATACAATTGTTTACATGCTTTCTGATCTAGTCAGCACTGCAGCCAGTGGACATTCAGGCTATTCAGCACAGGCACTATTGGAACAGACTGGACATCAAGATTCTCTTCACAGCAGCTTTAGAGTCTTGTCCCTACATTTACAAATTGGTACAGAGTTCTACATAAAATTTTATGGTAGGAAGTAAACATGTTGCATCCTGTGAGAATTATTACATAAATGGGACTGGCCGACAATGAAAAGTTGCAGGAAAATTAGTCATTAAAATGGTAATCTTCCGCATTCACTACTGTGATTGACTACTTCATTACAATCACAGTTTGATATCAGCTGTAACTGGTAGGAGCAACCTCCAAACACAGCAACAATAAAGAAAAAAAAAACTATAAAGCTGCTAAAATAGAATTTTAATATGCATGTATGCAAAGACTCAGGTCCAAGACACACTCTGGTTTAAAAAAACGTTGATATTGCATAGACACATACAGATATCCTTGCAAATACTTCAATGGAAATTTAATTCATAGATTTTTAGCAAATAATCATCTTTCGCCCAGATAAAAGCAAACCAAGTGGAAGTTCTGTATAGTCCTTGTACATCTTTCTTTGTTTAGCTGCTAATGATACACTACTATGCCTAGTGAAAAAAATTTAAACCATTAAGACAGAAATTAAGGTATATTTTTTTTTAATTCTTGCACCAAAAACAATCCACAGAACTAACCAAAACTCCCACAACTTTTGCTTTGTCCTAACCACAGTAGCAAGGAAAATCAATTACCTTCAGAAGGCATTAAAGAAAAGGTGCTTATAGCTGGTAACAGATTATATAATCAAATTATTCATGAAAAACATTTCTATCAATTGCTTTTTTTCAACAGACCTCTTAGCAAGTAGATTGTCAGAACACAAAAGAAGAGGGATCTTTTTGTTGTGCTTTATTTTATCTCATAATATGTATAGCAATCTTGATTTTTTTTCTTTTCTGAATGGGCATCCAGTGAAGTTCTTGGTGTTGCTAGGTAAGAAAATCATATCTATTACTATACCTGGCCGTCATCATTTACATTGCTACTTTTGCTCTATTAAAGCCTGAAGAGGCTGCCTGGATGCAAACAGAAAAAAAAAATACTGAGAATACACAGCAAGAAGAACAAATAAAGTACAGTCAGGGAGGTACTTAAACATATTAATGACATCCATTTGCCTTTTTGTCATCTGGATCAAATTTTATAATTCCAAGGCCAAAGACTAAAATAGGAAGACAAATCATCCCATAAGGGCCCTGACTGACACAAAAGAAAACAAAAGAAGTCAGAATCTACAGCTTCAATATGTGCACACAGATACAGAAACTAGAAATGCAGCATGTTTTCTCTGCAACCATATCAAGGCATAACTTAAAACAGGGCCAGGAAATCATGGCTGAGACATTACGAATGGCATCAGAAGGAACTAGGGAACAATGATACGAATGTGAACATGAGTTAGACGTGATATTTTTTATCCTTACTTATGTTGTCCAAAGGCATATCTGTTCAGATTACATCAATCTATCAGTGCATATATGCATTTCAGAACAGCACATTGCTAATGAGAAATCCAAGTGGGACTGCTGTGTTAGTTATGATTAGAAGCAGGCTACAATCCTGATTAACCTCAATGCAGAACCCAGTGGCTACCAGGCTTGTGTGAAGCCCTGCCTCCTCTATGGTAATGGCAGGACCAGCACAAGAGGGTGCTGAAGTTCATTAATTTAGATTTAAGAAAAGAAAAATTAACCCCTGCTTGCTCTTCCCAGAGCTCAGTACATTCAGTAAGCAAAGATTATAACTGTTGCAAATCTCTAGGTCACCCTGGAAAATGAAAGGAAAACAAAACAAACCAACCCAAAAACTAAGCAGCAAGCAAGTGGGTAAAAAGAAAAAAAAAAAAAAAACAAAACAAAACACCTTCAACTTTGCTTAAATACGTCACTATGTCTTGGTTTTAACAGGTAGCTAATTATCACAGACACTCACTGAATCCTTCACACTGTGAGGTTGGGGAGAAACTTGTGAGCTAAGTAAAGAAAGTTTAGATAAGATTAAAAAATATATAAAAAATAAAAATTAAAACTAAGAAAAAAAAATTTGCAAAGAAACCCAAACCTGTTGCTCACAACTACACCAGCAAGTCACACTGGCGGTCTGGCCAACCACCTTCACCCATCTGAGTTTTCTTGCTGCGCATGATGCCCTTTGGCCTGGAATTTCCCTTTGGGAAATTCAGTTGGGGTCACCTTTCCCAGCTGTGTCCCCCCAACTCCTTGTGCACCCCCAGCCTTCTCACTGGTGGGGTAAGAAGCAGAAGAAGCTTGGCCCAGTGCAGGCCCTGCCCAGCAACAACAAAAACATTCCTGTGTTATCAACACTGTCGGCAACACAAAACCAAACACAGCCCCATGCCAGGTACTGTGAATTTCACTCTCACCCAGATGAAATTAGTACACAGTATTACCACAATCTCTCATTTGGTTTAAGAAATTCAAAGAAATTTAAAAAAACAGAAAATCTAACAAAACAAACCCCAAGACCACCCTAAAACCGACACACCTTTAAACAAATAAACCCAATTGTGAATAGGTACATAATACCCCAGACATATTAAGTAAATTTTTTGAGTCCAGGCTGTTGATAAGATTTAAAAAAATTTTTTTTTCCTGCTAGTTTTAATTTTTCCCAATGTAACACCCTTCACCTCACCCTTCTATGACAGTAAAATATGACAATTACAAGCAGAAAGAAATTTTTTTATACCAGAGCTGTAAAACAAGCTATATAAATCAATAAGGGAAGACGAGTCACTACTTTACTGAAAAACACACAAACTATTGCCTAACTTCTAAACCTTCTGAGAATTCCTTCACAAATCAGCTGCAATTTTGTGGAAACAGCAAACTATACAATATCCAATGCTCTGTATAATCAATGCATCTTCAACACTTCCAGCTTCTGGCAAAGTAATCAATTAGGTGAGCTCTCAAATTATTGTCAATAGTGGCCAAGTACACTGTTTAATGACTTCCAGTTGTAATGCATCAGCAATTTTAATTTTCTTTTTGTTGGGGGACAGGGGATAGAGACAGAGACTGCAAGAATTAAATCCTCCCTACACACAAGTGGAAAAAAAACCAGAAGAAAAATTGTGTTATTCCTATTCCTAATGTAATATCTGGAAAGGTGTCAGAAATGTATTTTTGTTTCTTGTCTTTCTCCATCCCCAGTTCACTCTCCTATCCTCATAACCTCCACAGAACAAGCAGAATATAAATAAAGCCTCAGGCTTCTTTAGACTTTCCTTGGCAGCCTCTTTCTTCAGAAACAAACAGAATGACCAGATGGACAATGATAATACTCACCTCCTACCTTGCTTCTCTATCCTTGGATAGTTAGAGCCTTAGCCGTCTTTGTCTCATTACCTTGAAATGAGATCCTTGCAGAGACAGTGTTTGGTTATCATTAACTCAATCCCTCTTCTCCTGACCTCCTTAGTATAAATTATTCCAACAACTACCAGAATACATTTCAAGGAAAGAAAAAGGATGTAGCAGTAAATGAAAAACCTGAAGCACACATTTATCTCAAGCAGGCCATGGTCTACTTAGCATCTGCAATTTTTATGACTTTTCAGAGGGGTTTTCACAGATGGAGAAGCTACAACATCAACTATTTATGTGACTAATGCTTTTCATGGAATATCAACAAAAGATGATTAAACTGAGGAAGATTGAAATCAATATAGGAATTTAAGGGCAGGAAAGTAAAAACAGCTATGTCAGAGATAGCAAAGAACTAGACTGAAAGGAGAATAGTTGAGCTGGGGGACTGAACAGTTTGTTAACAGATCTCGTAAAACAGTCTTTAAACAGGTATTACAGAGTTTTATCAAGAAGGACATGAAATCACCAAAAAGCAGAACACAGCTAACTCGACTGGTGAAGCTGGGAAGTACAATCAACACAGATGATAATAATTGGCCTATAATGTATATAGGTAAAGTCTTCTAGAAGAGAGAAGGAACAATTCCACAATGAATTCAGTAAAAACATGTAAAAGCTCTTTTCAATTCTGTTCACTCATCATTGCACCAGACAAACTTAGAAAAGGGGCACCAAAATCATGGAATTGAAGCAAATGAGAGCACAGCATTTATCAAAGATCTGATCTCTCACCTGAGATACACCACAAGGCAAAAAAAAAGGAAAAACTATCACTTAAGCATAATTATAACTACAACTCTTGTGTGGAAATACTTATAACAAAGATTTTAAATTCAAATAAAGTTCCAAATTTCACAGCAATTGAACTTCCTAGTTTTAAAAGTATAAGAAATCTATTTATTGGATTGAAACAGATACAAGTACCGCTAAATCATGAGCTTAGCTATGGAAGCAAGTTGTGAGACTTCCTGACACAATGGGTCTCTCTTCCATATGTTTCCATATATTCCTTAAACTAGTTAGAATAATTAGCCAAGTCTCACAGATTTTAGAAACACCAAGGTTTAATGAGACAAACATAATTGCAGTCATGGCTGCAGCAAATTTGCTTAGTAGTTTT
This sequence comes from Loriotus luctuosus, assembly GCA_035582745.1. Lineage (NCBI taxonomy): Eukaryota > Metazoa > Chordata > Aves > Passeriformes > Thraupidae > Loriotus > Loriotus luctuosus. Next base: position 14,854,153 of record JAWWEY010000130.1, on the reverse strand, counting down.
TGCTCTTCTTAATGACTTAAACTGTCAAATATTCCTCTAGATCACAATTAGAAATCCAATGAGAAAGTAGATCAGTCTCAAATGCAAAAGTAAACTCAACAAACAAACAAACCAAAACCAAATCACACAAAAACCCTACAAAACCAACTGTACCCACTAGGCTGGGACTCTTATCTGCAGTCAGAGAGACTATACGCATATGACATACATACAAAGTTTTTCAAAAATTAAAATGCATAGGTGGAGAAATACCAAATTTTGTATCTCCCCAAAATACATACATCATCAAAAGCTTATTGGGTAATGGTTTCCAAGGGAGTGCAATAAGTAAAAAAACTGCTTTTTGAAGGAAAAAACCTTCCATATTCTTGTTATATGTTGAAAAATTCATGTTAGGAAAATCAGAATCACATCCATATTAATAAACTTCTTGTGTTTTCAACTGAAATTTTTTTATTTCATGAGGTCTTGGGATGCACGTTTCTACCAACTGTTATGAACTATGGTGGTAATTTTCTTGTAAGAAACAGAGCCAGTAAGTGCCCTGTGCAAATATGCTTAACTCAAGGGCCATGGAATGTGCTTTAGTGGGATAAGGTCATTTAGCAGGGACTGGAAAGACAGGAAACCTTATTACTTTAAGGTGACTGTCACTAAAAGGGTTATTTCCCACAAAGTTAGGACTGTTAGCATGAAAATGTGCTCTGCACAAATAGGAAAAGGTCTAATTTTGCAGCTGTTTTTATTTCCTGTCTCACTGCATCACTGCACTGCAAGAACCATAGGGAACTGAACATGTAGTTTATGCTAACCACTCTTGTTGCTGTAAGAATATGAAAACAATATCCCATCTTTACTATGAAATGACCTTGATGGTCTGCATAACATTTGTCAGACTAATAAAATTTGTAAAAATACTTGCTGATATGATGGATTGCATTCTTCATTGCTCCAGTTACCTCAAACTAAATTGCCTGTCATTATAATGATGGCTTCTATAAGTGCAGTTTCTTAATTTGTTCCTCAGTCTTTCAAAAGGGATTTCACAATAAAGTGTTTATAGATAAATAATGTGCAATAATAAAATACTGCATTCTAACAGAAAGTATTTGTAATCTTTCTGCTTATAGTGTGCATTAGCAGAGAATATATACATAAGTAACGGAAAACAACTTCAAACCTAGTTCACAAGCATCCAACACCATGAACAGACAGAAAATCCTACAGATTCTGAAAAGGATTCCATGCTGGTGACTTGTGGTTCATCCAATGAACAAAAAAGAAAGTGAAAAAATTAATCATAAAGTTGTAACCAACGTGTATCTTCTCTACGTACCTCAACACAAATAGTCTGTCCTGCTGAGCTACCCAAGTATGCCTGACCTGTGCTTCCCTCACAGTGAGTTAAGGTGGAATGCACGATGCAATGATAACCAGCAGGCCTTTGAAAGGAGTCAGAAAATATTCCGAGCATTTACTCTTCTGGTTCACAGACATGATAAAAATGTCTGCATTACTTTCAGTAGCTATAAACAGCACATCTTAATTCATACGGGAACACAGATAATCAGGCCATGCTGACAGCTCACTTCAGGCAGAGCACTCAAGAAGCAGCTGTATCTCTACATGGATCTGTATCTTCTGCATAGGATCAGAAAGCTTTCTTATTGACAGTCAGGTTCCTGAATGCCACAGATCCAAAGGACCTAAAGGAGCTCTCCTCAAAAATTCACAAAGGCAAAGTTGAGAGACTTGCCAGGAAATCTCTCTGCAGATCAACTTCTTTTATTAAAAAATGAGCTCAAAAGAAGGCAGCCTCCAACAGGAACTGAAATTTGAAGAGGATCAGGCATGAGAATTACTGGTTGTACCTGCTATAGACACTGCTCCAGGTAAACACGAGGGTGCTGTGCAGACTCTGGCTGGCTGTCAGACATGCATCCAGCCACTCACCCACAGCCTCTACTCAGCAAGACTGGGGGAACACTACACAGAAAAGTTCATGGGTCAAGTTAAGGAGACCACTCACAACTACTGTCACAGGACAAACAGACTCAACTCCTTCATCTTCCTCTCTGCTCTGAGGGAAGCTGATGAATGGGGAATGGGAGTTGAGGTTAATCTGTAACAGCTCCCTTATGTTACTATCCCATCCTCACACTCTTCTCCACCCAGTGTGGCATCACTCCTACTGGATACAGTCCTTGACGAACTCCTCTCATGTGGCTCCATTCCACCACATGAGATCCTTCAGGAAAAGACTGCTCCACAGGCACAGTTACTGCTGGGAAATCTGTAGGCTCCCCCTCCATAGGCCATGTTTCGAGGAGCTTGCTCTGGCATGTGTTCTCCATGGCTGCAGTGTCCTGCAGGGCATCTCCACAGAGTGCCATCTGGAAATGAGCTACACAGTGGTCTCCAACATGGTGTGCATTGCTCCTGCATGGGGAGTACACCCTTGCCCTCCTCCTTCACTGACCTTAGGGTCTGGTAGTGCTGTTTCTCACACTTTGCTATCACTCCCCTCTCACATTCTGCTGTGCAGTAGTTTTATGTTTTTCAAAGAATATACTTTACCAAAGGTACCACCCCATTGCCAACATTGCATCACAGGCACACACTGCATCAAGAAACTAACAAATTTTTAGAAACCCAAACCCTAAAAAGAATCCAGTAAACTGGTTGGGATTTTAGGCAAGAGCAAGATAAAGATTATTATATAATGAATCTGAAGATGGTATCTACATGTGGACTTCCCAATAGTAACTACTTCTACACATTACTGCCTGTCATCACCTTGGTTGGGGTCCACGAATCTTAGGTTCAAAGCCATGCCCTGACGCAGACCTTTGGCTTGTAATACACAAGAGTATTTCACAAAAGTCATAATTAGGCTCATACTGTTAAAACCATATTACATATCTCTGACGCTCCCTAGCCAAACTCCTTGGTTTTCAGTAAAAATACAGTATTATTCCATTACACAAACACAGATTTAAGAGCTTCAGATTACATACCTGATTCAAAACAGTGTCATGAAAGACTGCAAATCTGTTCAATTCCACTCCTTGGTTTTTACCAGCCCTGCTTTAGCTTTAAGTATCTTTCAGTTCAAATCACAGTACCCTATACATTGATATTTTTAACTATAACTTCACATACTTCAATTAGGGTCCTCTAAAGGTTAAAGCAGTAACTTTAGAAGCTAAACTACACTACAAGAAAGCTGAGTTGCCCATAAAACTATGAACAAATCCAGTATTAAAAAGGTCTTTTAAGGTAGTAATAACTTTTTACTTACTTTTCAACACATCTCTCTCTCCTTTAGCACTTCCAAATACTTCTGTTAGATGAAACTATCTATAGGATTAAAAACCTTTATATAAACCTACACACAAAACCTCAGGTTAAGAAATTCTTTTGTGCTACTGTACAACAATATCTTGACTTATAAAAATATAATACATACACTACAATGTAAACTACATCATATGTTTAATATGTATATATTTATTTATTTTTATATATATATTTATTTATATATGCACATTAGTCAGGGACTGTACACATTTTCAAACAAGACAGTAAATGGCATGAGAGATATTTAAATTTGTATTATTTTCCAAAGAAAGTTTGTCAAAGGATCCCACTGTTTCTGCTGGGATCACAATTTAAAGGAACTTGCTGGGTCCATGCATTCTATGCAGAATGGTGCTGCAAATGCCAATGGACAAATACAAGGTAAAGCACAGGCAAAAACAAAAAACAAACTATTCACCTAAAATTTCTAAGTAATATGGCTGTGCTAAAGTAGCTGAGTGGTTACACATTTGCTGTAAGTACATCACTTTGCTCAACATTTTTGAAGATAAAGTCTCTTACCTTTTGTGCATTTTGTCCTAGTTGTGTTGCTTTGTAGAAGCTTAAGTCACTGAGTCCCTCTATGTTTACTTTCAAGTCCCTCAACTTTCAAGTGCTTACAGAAAAATGGTATTGCTAAAAATTGTGAACCTCAAAGGTACAAGTAATTACAAAATTAGGACTTCACTGAAACTATCTAAACAAAACCATATTGTGCAGTGCCTGTTAAACTTAGTACCCAGATTGTTCAGAAAACTGAAAATAATGTTCTGATTACTGGGATTCATCAACATCAGTGACAATTTCTGCTCTTGTAACTAGATTTCAATACATACCCAAATAAATGCCTTTGTCAAAACCAGAAGAATCTTCCAATTCTGACATACTGTTGTAAACAAATAAATCATATCTCCTTTCACTGCTGCAGATACAAGGTGAAAGAACACAGACCTGTCTTCTCACTTGCAAAATTTACACAAAAAGACATGATACAACCCCAGGCAAGGACTGAACTACTTTCCCTTCATCATTAACAACAGCAAGGAACTAGGAATAACAACAAGTTTTTTCTTCTGAAACAAAAAGCACAATTTCTTCCTCTTGTTCTTAAAATCAGATGTAAGAGTTTATATAATAAACCATCTTCTTCCAAAATATAACCAAGAGTTTATATAATAAAGCATCTTCTTCCAAAATATTCGCTAATATGTAATTTTCCTGGGCAACACAAAAGCACATCACAGGTATGTGAAGAGCTGCTGCAATTGCATAAACCTAATTTAGAGATTCTTCTCAAGTACTAAATTGCTTCTGGAAAACGAAATGGTTTATAGCCCAAAAAATGTGTTGGTATTTTGCACTTGCTTTTGCACCTATTCCTGTTTTGAACACTTCTCCCTCATGAAAAATNNNAATTAAGAAAGAAATAGTCATTTTTGCTTGGTTTATTCCGGGTGGATAAGATAGTTTTTGGGGATTCTTTTTTGGTGTGGTGTTTCTTTCTGCCTCTCCACCTGCATTGTTTCAGTACTTACAGGAGGTGTATGAGAAAGATGAGGATGGACTTTTTAGTGAGGCCTAGTAGCACAGGGGGCAATGGTTTTAACCTGTGAGAAAGTAGACTGAGATTAGCTGTAAGGAGGGAATTTTTGCAATGAGGCTGGTGAAACTCTGGAGCACTGAGAGATGCTCCATTCCTGGAAACATTAAGTCAGCTTGGATGGGGCTCTGACCAACCTGCTGCAGTGGAAGATGTCCCTTCCCATGGCAGGGAAGTTGGTTTAGACCACATTGAAAGGTCCTTTCTAACTCCAACCATTCCATGACTCTGTGATTTTCTCACAACCGAATTGCCTGAACTACTGTTGCTACAGTTATTGCCAAGTATTTTCTTAAAGTGAAAAATTAAGGAAATTAGTAGAAATACTAATAATGCGAGAAGCTGACTAATTATGAAAACACACCAACCCCAAAGTTCTTAATAATTTCAGTGTATATTTGAAGTTAGTATATATTTGAGGAAATAAAACAGCTGTATTTTTAACTATTCCATAATAAAAAAATCTTTGATTCCACTCCTGCCTAGTAATTTAAATAAAATATTTTCATGCATATTACTACACATTCACATCATTATATTTTGTTTAAAATAGCTAAAATGAAAAGACATTTTAAAAATTAGGGTTAAAAATCTGATACATAGAAATTGAAGGTACTGAACAGTGAAAAATATTTTTAGTCACAGCTTCTAAGTAATGCCTCTTGTCAAATTTGCTTCATTGTTCAACTATTATATAAAAATACACTAAATAATTATAACTAAAATATTTATAACTAAATAAATTGAATTAATTTTACTAATTTGTTTTCCAGTATGCCTTAAAATTATCTCGAAACATAAAAGGAAAGAAACATTAAAAACCACCAAATAAAACTAACCTTAAATATACAATAGCATATTAAAGAGCAGTATCACTAGTAACAAAATTATTCCACACATGATTAGCTATAATCACTATCACAATACAAAAGCACAAAAATTACTTGCTTGTTTGCATAGCAGTAATGCAATGATATCTTATGTGATGATGACAATGAAACACCACCTTTAACTGCATACAAAGCAAAAAGATAATTTTCTGGTCCCTCCAATTTAATAAATTTCAACTATTAAGGCCTCTATACTACAAGACACTCTAAAAGGATCACAGTAGGAAAAAAAATTAAATCCTTATTGCTTTATAAAACAACATGACTTGAAAGTTATAAAAAAGTGTTTATGTCACTTCACATTTTAAACTTAACTTACAATCCACTACCACTACCTTACTATGTTTTAAGGTAGTTTTTGGTCATTCATAAATATTATCTCTTATCCTACTAACGCTTAGTCTCCTGAGCACCTTTTAACAGCTCCAAAAAAAATTAAAATTGGAATTCCAAATGGGCTTCATCAATCAAAACCTGTTTTTCTATTTTTGTTAATCCTTTCAAAATAATTATATCTTTAAACACTTTTTCCAAACTGGTCTTACTCAAGTGTTCACAAATACTACTGTCTCTTATTTTTTCAGCTACTATACCCAATGCATTTACATGGCTTACAATCCTGTAATTCCCTGCATCATGCACATAACCATTAAACCAGAAAAATAAAAAGACAAAATACCTAATGTTGCATTTGTTTTATGATGCTGATTCCTTCATCTGACCGAAACTTCATCTTGTAACAGATGCATTCTTGCCTCCAATGATTTATCTCATTGACTTGTTTAACCTTTCTTGTTAACCTTTTGCCATTTTTACATCTTTCTAATGGCGCGTTTCCTCTTCTTCCTCCAGAATGTTTCACTGACTACTATGTGGGTTTAATTTTTTTTACTGTACATTTTCTGTTCTTTTCAATAAATTGTTTTGTTTTACTTTGTTTCCTGAAGTTGTGCACACTAACAGGTTTGTCGGTGTGTTCTGCAGCTAGTTTTGGGGTTTTTATCCTTCAATTTTTACCTAGATTCGCAACACATAGTAGCCCGTTGTACTGACAGGTGCTCATATTGGAAGTTTTTACTCACAACTACAACACTGGTTAAATCTCCCACATGTTCCATAATCTGCTCTTGCATATCACTCAGAGTCTATGTATCTCACTTTAGCTGTATCTCAGTGTGAACTCCTCTCCCACAGCTACTGTAGTTCAAGGGCATATTTCCTGCTCTCTATCTCCTTCAGTATGTTCCATGTAGCCAGGGACCATAATAATTTTCCTACAACATGAAAACTATTTTTCTTCTGGTTTTCACTTTAAAATATAATTCCCTTCGTGTAAAGAATAAAATTTAACTTCAAGTTCAAATCACTAAAAAAATACGCACCACATAAAAACCCAATTAATGTTGAAATTAAAAAAAAACCAACATTTTTCCCTGTATTTTTACTACAACAAAAAGAGATTCAGTGAAAGCTACACATATAATCTAAAAGCCTTTCTTTACAAAATTATATAACAAGAGTTCAATTAGCAGACTACTGGAAATATTCAGCCAGTACTACTAGGTTTAGAAACAGCAATCTATACCAGATTATCTTGAATTTCATATTGACAAATATAAAATATATAATAAATGTAAAATGTTTCAAAAATATAAAATTAACACATGATAAACACAAATTGATTCTGAAGTGCATCTCCTTTAAGTGCCTTTCATTATTTTCTGCCCTCAGTATCAGTGTTCCCTCGCTTTTGCTGTTCACGAAAACTTTGTTTAAAACAACCCTACCATTCAAAAAGGTTTGCTATTCTAAATTCACTATGAATAAGAAGTATTTATGACATGAAACTTAGATTTATAAAACCCCACTTCTAATTTCCATGTTAAATAGATAGATTATCCTCCCCTGCCCTGAAGTCACATACAAATAGTACACAGTACAATTCCTGCTCATAAACTACAACTTTCTACGCTCTATACACAAAATTGCTGAATATCAAGGTTAAAGATAACTTCCCCCTTAAATGCAGATGAACACAAATTTAGACTCTTGAAACAGCTTTATACTCATGGGCAGTAAAGTGTTTCTTCTGTAAATATAAAATCTAAACCAGAAAAAAATGTTACATTCATACTTCAGAAGTCCAAATGAATAAGTAAAGTACTCATTATTAATGTACTTCTTTAAACTTGTTTCCAAAACATTATTACAATAACATGACTGCAATATTTCTGAACTTTTATTTTTAGTAAATGAAATATTTTAACTTCAAATTCAGAAGGCAAAAAGTCACTTATAGCAACATATGAAAACAGAAAGCATGCAGTAATAATTATAAACCCCATATTCCTTAAAAACTATAGTTTCTGATTACAAGTCAATATCCATTCTCATTAATATTACCAAAGTTTTCAAATTAAAAATGTTACTTACAAGATCCATTTTTCTTGTATTACCAATCTAATACAAGCATTAAACAAAAAATCTACACTACTTATTTTTCAGCCATTGATATAGATTAAGACTTCAATGTAGTTCTAAAATGTCAGCAGCAGGGGGAAAAAAAGCTACAAATTTCTTTGTCACCTTACAGAACAACACATTTTTAATGACTTTTTTTTTTTCGATACAACTAAATGTCAGCTTGGACTTATTCCCTATTGCACCACAGGCATGTTGAGACATTTTTGGAGCATCCAAAGATACTGAACTAGTCATTTACTTCCTTGTTTCTCTTTAAGAGAGGAAATCCATACATCTCTAACACAGATGCCATAGCTATCCAAGAAAGGGAAATGCTTTCAAATTCATGGTCAGGATATTATATTTCCTGGTATCCCCGAGTTTAATAAATAACAAATGAAATTTCAAAAATAATACTTACATTTGACAATATCCATTATTAGAAACATTAAATAAACAAAACAAGCTATTCTGAATATAAACAGAAGGTACTGGGGTTGGCAGGGGGTGTAGGCTGTTTGTGGTTTTCTCACATTTTGAATTAGACAAAGAAATCCAATCTCTTTAATCTCTAGCATACCTAAATACAAACAGACACAATCTAGAAGCCAGCTGACTAAACAGAACCACAACGAGCAGACAGAGGGACTCCATGCCCATAAACACCGTACTGCTTCTAGCCCAGAAAATTCAGCCACGTGACCCAAAACAAAAGAGAAAGATTCACAAAAGACAATGAAGGTAAAATTAGGGGTGGAAGGTGAGTGTAAAATATCAACATTTATAAAGATTTTTTAAGACCTCAATGAGCATCTTTTATGCATGGATAATCAGAAAAAAGCACATTGAGTCAAGTACACAGTCAAGAACTCAAGCTGTATCCTTATTCTTCTAACAGCCTTGAGAGTTAGTTTAGACAAATGAATTTTTTCTTCACATCAGGTTTAAATATACAATGCAGAAATGATACTCGTAATTTTCTGGAGGGCACCATAAAGAAAAATGCAAAAAATACTGGCAAGACACTGATAGTGTTGCATGTTTTGTCAATCCCTTGTTTTTCTGCTAAACGTGAAAGAGAATTTATGACTGTTATGGCATCTTATCCCAAACAAATTAAATTAAAATTAAATTAAAAACATGCAAACCAGAACTCCTAGCTTTCTAAATTCAGATGGCTTGAATTCTATATAAAAAAAAAAAGACATTTACTCCAGAGAGAAATATTTTTCTCCAAATCCAACTGTGCATCTGATTCAAGACATAAAAAATTGTAGCCACTGAGTCTTTATTTTATAGGAATCCATGAATGAAGAATTTTATCTTGTTGACATGCAAATTTCAATAATTTAAAACAATTTCCAAGCTTTATATTTTTACCACACTGTTTCATTTCTTCCATACAGAACAAAAATCTTACATTTGCAGTCTATTGACTGAACTACTGAATGTTGAGCCGCTGCTCTTCCTTAAAAACAGAGAAAACAAAACTTGGGGAGACATACACTGTACAGTCATATGTGAAGACCTCAGTTCTTCCCATATTTTTCAAAACTGTATAGAAATAATAAATAATATCAGTTATTTAAGCTCAACTTCATAACGACAGTATCATCACCAAGGAAAACTAAAAAAATTAAGCACTGAGAAAGGACTTAATTCATTAGTCTGACAGTTAATGCTAAACTCAACTGAAGACACCTAATCTTTTTTCCTGGAATAACTCTAAATCTAATTATTCTATTCTTCAAAAGGAGGAAAATTTGAATTATCAAATAGGTCAAAATTATATTTCTTAGTTTTTAAAGAAAATATCTATAGGCTTCAAACTTCACAGAAAAGTGACTTTCACAAATCCACCAATAATGAACTGGTTTTCTCAGAATTAAACACATTTGTTTCTGCCACAGAATTAGTCTTTTTTTTTTTTATTTTCCACACAATCCGTAGTTACCTTAGTCACAGAATTATTAAGAAGTGACAGGACAACCCTAAAAGGTATAACAGTAGGTGCAATTCTGAATGTGTTGGTCCCTACAGGTACACAATCTCAGACTCTGAAGTCATAGTGAAAATAAAAGGCTACAGCTACATTTGTAGGCAGGCTGGTGGCAAAAGGGGCTCAGGGGGGTGGTGAGAAAAAATATCAGTCGATTGACTACCAAGATAAGAAAAGAGGAGACCTGGCCTACATCGACATAACATGCTAACATTTCTCAAGCAAAAGTTACCCTCTGCTCCTCAAAAATCTACTGCATATTTTCTGCAGTTAAGAACTAACCTCAGTGTAGTACATCTTGTAAGTATTCTATTCAGCAACTGTACGTTTTGAAATTTTACAAAGACACGGTGCACTGACATTAGCAACACCCAGAAATATTTTAGAGCTACAGCATGTGGAGAAGTTTCTTGGGAACTTCATAACCCTCATCTTTATTGCTTGAGGATTTGGTATGGAAAAATCCTTCTGGTCAGTTTTGGCATCTGTCCCAACTCTGTCCTTTCCCAACCTGTAACCCACACTCAGCTTACAGATCTCTGGGAGGGATGGGGTTGGGTATAAATTGCTTGACCCTCCACAAGCAATTACAGCAGCCAAAATACCGGTGTGTTACCAACATTGTTCAGACATAAACACAAAGCTCAATCCAGTATTGGCTGCAATGAAGAGAATTACCTTGGAGGCCTGTACCTAATGTCCCTGGGGTGTCAATACTGGGTTCAGTCCCCAATAACATGGATGAAGGGACTGAGTGTACCCCCAGCAAGTCTGCTCATGATACAAAGCTGAGAGGAGTGGCTGATACCCCAGAGAGTAGTGCTGCTGTTCAGTGAAACCTGGCTGCAGAGTTGAGCAGAGAGGAATCCAGTAAAGCTCAGCTAAGGCAGGCTTAAGCTCCTGCACTGAGGGAGGAAAACCCTAGACACCAGTACAGGTGAGGGGCTGACCTGCTGGAAAGCAGTTCTGAGGAGAACTTGGGGGTCCTAGTGGACAACAGCCCGACCGCGAGTGCCCTGGGGGTCAAGAAGGGAACCTGGGGTGCTTTAGGAAGAGCACTGCCAGCAGGACAAGGGATGGGATGCTGTCCATCTATTAAGCCCTGATGAGGCACATCTGGAGTGCTGTGTCCAGTTCTGGGGTCTCTAGTTCAAGAAAGACAAGGAGTTAACTACAGAAGGTCAAAGACAACCAGGGGACTGGAGGAAAGGGTATCTTAACAGCAGGTATCAAAAGGCTGAGGCCGGACTCTTCACTTGTGCTCTGGACAAGCTCAAGGGGCAACTGGCACAAACTGAAACACAGCAAGTTCAATATGAACAGGAGGAAAATATTCTTTACTTTGAGGCTGGGAGAGCATTGAAACAGGCTGCCCAGAGAGACTGTGGAGTCCCCATTTCTGGAGATATTGAAAATCCACCTGGACGAGATCCTGTGCAACCTGCCCTAGGTGAACCTGCTTTAGGAAGCAGGTTGGACTAGTTTTTTCCAGAGGACACTTCCAATCCAAACCATTCTGTGATTCCGTATGGAAATGCCTATTGACATTTCAGTTTCTGTGCTTTTCTTTAAACCTTAAAATGTAACCCATGTTTCTACTACAATCTGAAAACATTCAGTATTCCTAAGTCATGAAATGTTATTTAGCATCGATGATTCCTATAAAAAGCACTGCTGAAATATTTTTTTCTAGTCCTGAAATAAAAATTTAGATCCTGTATATGTATTACTCTTGTATTGCCTAAACTTTTGCAGTATTTGCAATGATTTATTTGAGGGGTTTTCCTGATACTTATCTGCTTAACAGAAGTTAAGGCAATAAATGGTAGAATTGATCTGTAACCTTTGACAGCTTGTCACTCAACTGTCACAGTTTTCTGATTTGTGTCAAAATTTGTTTGCTCGAACCTTGACAGATGACAAGACGGTTTGAAGCGTTATGTCTATGACAAAATGAAGCTCTAATAGGGAAAATACATACTTTTGAATCATTACAGCAAATATCTGTAAGTGTGCTAACACTGAACATTGTACCTGTTGACATAAGTAACTCAAAGCACACAGTTCAGTAACACTTGTCACATATTTTTATCTCATCAAGTATAATCATCAACTTACCATTATCATCATTGTACCTTCAGCTATAGCTCTTGACAAAGAAATACCCTGCATTACAGGAAGACCCTATCAAAATCCGAGTTTTTCTCCTGGACTGTGTCATTTCCTCACATTCTTATGTGTATGACTTTAAAAGCAATTTACTATCTAAGGCATTACTTTGGATCTATAAACATCGAATACATTTAAGATGATGTGGAACCTTACTGCCAAAAAGAGTTGGATAGAACAACTCAAGAACTACAATTAAGGTATCCCATGTATGCATTCTCTGAACTCAACTTCCTCTATGACATTTCTGAAGAGAAAACAATTCTTTCTTAGCATAGTTCTGCTTATAAAACTTAATGTTGAAAGTGGAAAAAAAATTAATGTTGAAAAAAAAATTAATGTTGAAAGTGATAAAAAATGACACCCCATTTCTGGGACATGTATTTCTGCCTCTAGAAAATTAAGGGCTTTTTCCTCAAAAATTAGAACAGGAAAATTATAGACTAACGCACAGCAAACCATTTGTTTCTAAATATGCTGAAACAAACAAGTCTTTCAAATTTTTGAATTTTTACACAGCAAATAGGATTTATCTAAATTATTTATCTGATAGTCTATTTGATGCAATCCTAATCTTAAATGAAGACAAGAAGGTAAGGACATTCAATCCATTGTCTTAAGACTATTATTTTACTAAAAACCTAAATGTATATACCTTTGTCACAAAATAACAATTTGTCATTCTGGTAGTAGTTTAGATCATATTACTACTTTAAAACATCTAGTAAACATTCAGTCAAAACCTGCTACAACAGTGAACCAAGATTTTATCTATTTCCTCCTAAACTGACACAGAAATAAAACAGTTCTTTCTCTCTACAACAGGAACTATTCCCTCTTTTCAAAGTATTTGATCCCACAAAATGCTCCTGGCATGAATATGAAATAAAAACTCAGTGAAACTCTTGATTCCTTCCTGGACCTATTTATGAACCACACAATCCCAGTATATTAACAATACACAATTGTTAGCTCTTGGTGTTTTTACGATGGCATCATTTCCTTATTTTATTGAAGATCATTTGAGAAAAAGACTTCTTGTGAGTATTAATATGCTGGGACACATTTACCTTTTTCTGGTTTTCATTATCCTCCCTTTAGAATACTAAATCATTAAAATCAAAAAGAGAAAAAAACACAGAATAAGTTGGAAAATTTAAAATCTCTATCCCCATCCTTCAGTAGAAGACCTTTCATCCCTTCTTTTCCCAGTTGTTAGAGAAGTGAAGCTGAAAATTTTCTCCCAATTGCTCCCAACCTGGTCACCCTGACTCCTGGATCCTTGAGACTTAACCCTCTCCCCACTTCCTAAGTTAGTTCAATAGTAATATTTTTAAATTAGTCTATTACTATTTGTGAAGCATTAACAACAGAGAATGAACAGGAGAGGAAAACACTCTGCCTTCAGAAAAGCATATGAACAGAGGAGCAAACAGTAAAACACTACCATTGATCATAATTTGAAAACTAAGTGAAAAGAAAGTATTGTCTAAATTTCCACTAATACAAGCAACATCTGTAAAATGGAAATGAATTAATAAAATGAAGTTCCAAAATAAAAAATGGAAAATACTACCTTTTCATTTAAATCCTTTATAATAGTCAATAAGGCAAAAAAAGGTTACATGCACAGTGTTAAATCAGGTTTCCCTAATTTTTGACGAGTCAACTTTGCCACTAAAGATTTGATTATAAACACATCATACATTTGGAGTATGCCATCATTTCAAGCATTACTGAAATGGCATAAAGAATCCTACCTTGTTATCGCCAACTCTTTACAGAGCAAGTATGTTGTAGACCAGCAAAATAACCAGTATCAACCAGCACTCTTACCTCACACAAGAATAACAGCTTCATTTATCAGATGCATAACTTCCCTACACTATTTTAAAGGTCCTCATGGTCATGCCTGCATGATCTTTTCAAGAGTATGATAAAGTGAAACGTAAAAGGATTCTTCATCCATGCTGCCAAATAATCACACACAAATAACTGAAGTTTTCCCTCTCAATGGCATACATAATTACTTTGTCATTTTTTGAAGCACAGGTTAAAAACTTAAATGCATGTGATATTTTTAAAAGCAAACCACGTTAAAGATCTTTTTCTATCTGCTCCATGTGTTTACTGCGGCGGACTGGTAAGTTTTACACTTTCTTTCACCTCTGCTTTAAACACTTCCTAGTATAACCAGCATGTTTAATTAAAATCATATGTGCAGTGCAATGCAAATTTTACTATGATAGCTTCTACCATAGAGCAAAAGCCATACACACGGTAATTATTTGGAAGACACAAGGAAATTACCCAAATTTTATTAAAAAAAAAAAAAAGACATATTTTGACACACAAAATTACAGAAGCATCATTACAAATGCTCTTTAGGAAGTATTTCTTAATTCTAAGATTTTTCACGGTGAATGTTCATTAAACATAGTACTTTTTTTTTCTCTTTCACCCTCCAAATCTTACTGAAAATGGCAGCTGACCATTTGAATTATAAGCTGTCGGACTTCACTCTTGCTTGGCAGGCATGAGTTCAAGGCCACCATAAATTTAGCACTAGAGCATAATTTGATAAATGAACTTCCTGCAGATGACTTGCAAGAACAAATATATGATTCCAATCACATAAGCAATGTTTTGGTAGGCACTATTCCAAGTCCCTGCCATGATTCCACTGCAGTTACAATTAGCTCTATGCTTACAAGAATGGGAATCACGTATGCAATCCACTGGTTGTGAAAGACATAAGCAGAGGTAAATAAATCCCTAGAACAGAAATGTGTTTATCAAATTCTTAAAAAGATCACATTAATTACAGATATTCTCCACCAAAATGTTGGAAGAATATACTTTGAGAAGACAAAAGAAGATTTAATATTTGTGGGCCTGAGAATCTGAGACATCAGAAAATGTCTGGGTTTCATAAGTTTTTCATTGTTTAATACTGATACACTTCAAGAGGATTAACTACTACATATTTATAAAATACTTCAGAAATGCAGAGAATTATCTAAGAGCTAGGTATTATAATTCAAAGCATTCTGGCCAATAAGCTGGAGACAAGATATTGTCCTTTTCAGAAAAAAATTAAATGCATTATAAAGAGGATTTTCAAAATTACTGGACTTCAGTTCCTGGAAGGAAGATCTTAATTTTTCTTTATTTCTAAAAAGTTTTTTTTAATATGTTTTTCATATTTAAAGTCCTATATTTAAAGAAACACACTTTTTAGACTTTGGCCTAAACAGAATAAGCTAAACTTGATAAATATAATTTTTTAAACCACCTGTCAAAGTGCATAAGGAGAACAGTTTCAAATAAATCTCAGCTGACCAAAGCTGATGAGAGTTATTCACAAAATGACAGTTTTACCTATATACAGAATAAGAGTAATGAACAATATAATTGCTTCTTTAAGATAAGAATATCAACTATTAGAGTAGATTAAAAATTCCTGTATCTATCCCACCAGCATAAAAATAATTGCCTCCCATTACAATTTTATAATCACAAACACTCCCCATCCAGAGAACTGAGCTCAACAATTTTCTCAAACTCTAGCAGAAGCACCTACTCACATAATTTGCCTTTGACTTTTCCTTTGTCAGATACTTTTAAAATGCAGTAAAATAATCAAATACATTTTAATTTTCAATTCCAGCAAGCTGCAATTAAGGCTTCTATTTTTTCACACTGAAAAATTATATATTTAAGAGCACCTGAGTCCCCTGTCATTTCTTCTCATGTCAATGCCCTTACAACACAGACTGTCAGCCACAAATACCACAAATTTTCCAGTAACCATAGTTTCTAATGTTCAGCTGGTTTGCTTAAGTTACCTCCACTCATTTCTGTATTTCAAATTAAAACCTCGGAAGAAAAGAGTGGTTCAGTCAGTAAAATAACTGGGGGAGGTGGGAGGGAGTGGATGGGGAGGGAGAGAGTAGGAGCAGGTGTCTAATAGTATTGTTACCTTCATTAATAGCATGATCTGTCCACAGATAAATTACCACTGCCCACATCTCACAGACTTCTCAAGACTTTCCTAAAAGGTTTCCTTATTATAGAATAATAACACTCACTTCACTGGAAATCATGTTTGTTACATAAGCACTTTCAGGGTTGTGTGGGGGTTTTTGCAGTCTGTTTCTTCAATTTGCCATTACTAAAAAATATTATTCTTCCTTTTCTGACACCTGCACACATACAAAGACAGCACAAAGAATAAACCAATTCCTCTGTCAGAAGCATCACTCCTCCCACTCTGAAGTCATAGAGTCATAAAGTAAATTAGCAACATAATAAATTTACGTATAAGAAATCAGCTACTGCCCCCACAAAAAGCTTCATTCACTGAAAACAATATAATCAACTACCAGTCCTGAAGGGAGAGCTTTCAGAGTTCCTCATCTATTTAGTTGCTTCTTGCTCTTTACAATTATGTTTGTAGCAAATAAATTCTCCCATACTGGGCAGTATCAATGAACATTCTATAAAATGCTTACATTCTTCCATCTTAGTGATCCACTGAAAACATCAATATCCTTTGCTTACTAGTCTTAAAATGACATAAGAAATTTTACATCCATTTGCCTTTATTTTAAACAGCCCTCCCCCAAACTGCCAGATGAACTATTCAGACACAATTCTGTGACTACAATACACCATAGAACATGAACTGACAATCGTATTCTTACAACCTCAAAGTACTATTTTCCGTTCTATTTATCCCTAAAAATGCCTTTAAATATTTCTTAATATAATTAGTTACATATAAATAAAAAACTAATATTTGAAAGCATATAAAATTTTTGTCTGGTTTCTTATTCTTGCTAATAATTATTTAATCACTGATATGTACAGCTCTTATCCCTTACACACAAAGCCTGGAAGAAATAAAAATCATGCTTTTGATTT
>JAWWEY010000130.1:14822825-14833092 GCA_035582745.1 Loriotus luctuosus | reverse complement strand
ACCTTGTAATTTCCATCTTACCAACTTCACAAAAGGCAGCACTAAGTACCATGAGCAAAAAGAAGCCTTTCACTAATATTGATCTCCAGCACTGCAATTTAAAACAGGGGAAAAAAAAGGCAAGTTTTTCACAATAATCATACTTTTAGATAGGACTCACATAATCTGCAAGTTCTTCTTGCTCATGGGGAAGCTCAGTAAACAGGGCAACATTAATGTCATTAAAATAAATAAGTAAAATAAAAACTAAAAATTTTGAAAAGGAAAAACTGAATACCAAACAGAACATGTTTTGTGTAGGTATGTACAAATAAAATTTATTAATTGTAAAATAATTTCTTTGAAAATAAACATTTTATAAATTTAACATAGCCTTTAGAGTCCCTGTGCACACACATACATAAAAATAGAACAGTGTTTTCTTGAATGACAAATAAAAATAATTTTCTGGTTAAAGATGAAAATTAAGATCATCATTCCTCTAATGAAAGCTTGATTCTAAAAGGCTACATCAAAGAGGCTTAATAAAAATATCAAATTTTTCATGTAGCTAAATACAGTCTCAAAAAAGAAATTCAAAATATAGAAATCAAACAGGAAAAGTGGACACAGGATATCTCTCTCCATTATTTTTAAACATTTGTTGACTTTTACATTTTTTAATATTTCTGTTAACATTTTTAGCATTCATCTTCATACTAGTATTTCTGAGCTAGTAAATACAAAAAGATAGTAACACCCATCTAATTTAAAGCAGACATTTATGGTGTGACGTAACAACACAAAGCAAACATTTCTTACTTGAAGTGAATTTTTAACGTTCATTAGACTTATTGGAATTGTAAAAGAAAAGTTGGAGCCTTGTTTGATACATCCATAATAGTTTAAGTGCAGATTACCATTACAGAAGAACAAAAAGAAATGGAATGCACACATAGGGCTAATGCATGTCCCAGGAAAACTGACAAGAAAAAGAAAAATCTTAACACCTAATGCATATGATCATATCTTTCTATTACATCCATGTTTAATATTAAAATTCTAGAACAATAATGAGAGTAAAACTCCAGGAATAAGGATCAAATCATCATAAGTGAACGACATACCAAATGAGATCTTAATAGCATGTTTATGAAAAAGCATTGTCTGTCACAAAAACAGCACTAGGAAGAGAGGCATGACCATAAAATCATATGTTTTCTTATGTTTTCTTCTTTTTTGTTAAACAGCTCATTCAGTTATCTTGAGAACATGAAGCACCACAATAACCCAGTAATATCAAAAAGAATGTACAGTAAATTATACAAGACTGTAATGCAAGAACTTGTTCTAACCCTCTTCTGATAAATTATACCTGAGAAACAAACATGTTTTGGTCATATCTTCACTGTGAACTTATGCAAAAGCTTTTCTGACAGTACGAAAGTGACCAGTAGTATTTTGTAATTAAACATATTCGTAAGGTGATGAACCAGGCATTTGTGAGGTAGCAGAACTTGGTATACTGGAATTAACTGGAGAGCTGCACAACTGATGTCCTATCACTGTATTTTACTATAAAGTTTCTTAATTAATTGCTAAATTTTATTAATTAAAGAGTAAAAGCAGATTAGACGGTGGAGGAAAACGAAGTATTAGATTTCACTCAATCTGATGAGCAAATCACCTTTCAAAAATTCATTTCCCAAATCTCACAGATCTCCCATCCACAATCACTTTCTTTTTTTGGAACAGCACTAGTTGCAGCAGGATGTCTTCTATCACTTATATTACTATAACTCATGCTCAAGATACATTTTGAAATATTGATTTTCCCATTTCCAACCATCTTCATATTAAAGCTTGGTGTTTCACCCTTCTCAATCAATCCTTAAAAACTTTTAGTTATTTTTTCGCAGTGCAAGGCTAACCAGAAGATGACTGGTCATGAAGTCTGGTATTGAAAAGCAGTGGATGAGAACAAGCCACAGCAGTTATCTACACTATCTATTTTCTGTTTTATTAAATCATTAAGGATTTCTAGTTGAGCCAAAAATTCAGACATGAATGATAGGTCTCAGTATCATCAAACTACATACAGAATGTATTCGTGATGCTTTACAGTTGAAAGCATAATGCATGGCACTTTTAAATTTAATACCTACTGCCTTTTACCATTTTAGAAGTTCTGACAAATGCTTGTACTTTAAATTTTTCCACATTGTAGTTTCATGCAGTAAACCTACTTCATATTGCAGCCAAGATGACAGAATAGTCTTAAATATAAAAAGGACAAAACATAGCATGTTCAAAGCAGCCAGTGTAGACAGCACATATGTAACCCAGTATTTACCATGTTCAAACACAATCAGAGACTTAAAATGTTTCTGAATCAAAAAAAATTAAATTAAAAAAATCATCTGAGATGCTTCTGATACTTAATAGTTAAGCTAATTTATAGCATCTTAAAATCAAAGTTAATTAGATGAGATCAATACTCAAATTTGAAATATCTGGCAAATTTCTGACTTGATTTGTTAGGATTAGTACTTAATATATAACAAAATCCAGGTAAACCAAAAAGAAATAAAGGTAACAGCATCATTAACTACAAAAAGGGGCTTTTTGTGTGAAAAACATTTTAATCTAAAAAAAATAATCATTCTTTCACTTCCGAACAGTAAACAAAGACTTGAACATAACATAAAAACAAGTAATTTAGAACACATGTTAGTACATCAAGTGCAGGACTTCTTTCAACTTGTTTTCAGACCTACTGCTCTCCATTTTAATTTCACTCCTCTTTTTTCATAAATAGTATTTCTGAGGGTAGTTAGTATCCATTTTCAAAGTTAAGGGGATCTCTACATTTTGAGTATTTTGCCACCTCAAAGATATTGCTTACATAAGTACCAAAGCAGGTCAAAAAAATATTTTAAGAAACTTTTCAAAAAGGAATACTACAAGCAATCCAGAAAAATTATTACAGGAGAATCAACAACCACATGGCCTTGACATGGAATAGCATTAAATGCCCCTCAAATTTCACCATCTTCATAGCTGTTTTATCATTACAAAGTACACTACCACTGTAAAATAAAACACTGAGAAGCAAATGCTACTGCATTTCATGTAGCAACAAAAAGAGTTCCTTCCATACAAATAGAACTTCCTAGACCTCAGTATCTGCCACCATTTCATTTCTCCACCATCCCTTCCTCCCCTATGATTTCCCTTCTCTCTTTTTCTTATTCCTACCTTTTGTTTTTCCTTCCTTTCTTCCTCTCTCTTACTATGCACGTCTGTTTTGTCATCTGCTCTCATTTGTTACTTTCTTCCAGCTGGCAGCATGTGGACCCCGGGGCCGAGGTCCCATTTAGCCATGTCTGAGAATGTCAAGCAATTCTGGCTATGAAAGCCAGCTACCACCTGGGAGGGGACAAAGGGGGGCTGTAAGTCCACCAGAAAAGCCTGCCCAATAAAAGTCAGCCTCCCAGCCTATAATTATAACCCCTCACACACAGACACTGGGGCCTTGGAAAATGTCCAAGCTTTCCTTTTTCCCACCCCTCCCCTCCTGTTCATTCTCTGCACTCTGGCAAACAGATAAAAAACTGAAGTGGTAGTCAACACTTTGGTACACCTCAAGGGTCTTATCTTACTGCCTGAATGACGCTCTCTTGCAAACAGATGCCCCTCCAGCTGTGAAAGAGTACTCAAAAATGTGGAGTTGTTTTTTTCACTGAACTAGAGATTGCTCAAGCAGGGTCATTAAGATATGCTGCAGTGCAGTTTCTAAAGTCAATTTGCAGTCATTTTTTGCACTTGCAAATACCATCCTTATGCTGGAAATACAATCACTGGTGTACTCACTGTTAACAAAACACAGAGTTTAACAGCCCTTCTAAATTTACTGAAATTATGTCAGAACAGTAATTTTAACTGAATCCTTGAAAATGTGTACAGGCTACATCTATGGCTAATGCTGTCATCAAGGGAAATATATAGATACGTTCATCTCACTGTAATAGACACCATTTCATCAGTTACACACCCTATGTAATTCATGAGAAACAGAGGTATGCTGACATTAGTCAGTGCATAAACAGCTGACACATCAAAAGAGTATGTTTGCAGATCAAAAGGATCTTCATCTTTTTATCTGCAGTATTTCTGTTGTGCCAAACTCCAACGTTATTTTTGCCACATTTAAAATTTCATACAATATTTAACAATAGCTTGGGAATATTTAACAATAAGCTCTGCCCTCCATTAGAGCACCAGACTTTGTGCAAATGCATTGCAGCAACAATAAAGAAAGCACATGGTGCCAGTTCAGTGGTTTTATGGAGAGAAAAAAATCCAACCAACCAAAACAAACAAACACACACACACACACACAAAAGCTCTAACAAAAATCATACCAAAACAAACAAAACCAAAACATCCACCAGGAAGCCCCAACACACAAAACACTAAAATCAGTAGGATACAACACAGGTTTTGTGTTAGAGCCTTTGTTAAATTAGCCCTCATATACTCCAAAACACACGACAAGCTGTTATTATTCATTCTGGAAGTGAGCTTTACCAAACAGTGTCACAATGTCCTGTGATACAGATCTATCTTGTCCATAAAATGAATTGAATCACTGTTACAGAAATCTTACTGAAATAAGTACCTAAAGCATACAACATACATAGAGTTTTACTTTGAGCATTAGATAAGCAACGGCTGGCACAGGACACGCATGTTTTTTGCTAGAAGGACAAAACTGAAACTGGAGACATTTATAATACTCTATATTTTACATATAAGAAGAAGGCTTATGAATAAACCTGAAGCAGGTTACAAAGGAATGTGTCTAGGTGGGGCTGGAATGTCACAGCAGGGGAGACTTCATGCTCTCCCTTGACAGGTCTGCCACCCTCAATGTAAAGAAGCTTTTCTACATGTTAAGGTGGAAACTCTTGTGTTTTAATTTACAGCCATTGTTCCTTGTCCTGTCACTGGGCACCACTGGAAAGAGCCTGTCACCATCCTCCTGTCATCCACACGTGAGATATTTTTATGTATAAATTACTTAGTCATATTTTTCTGAGCTTTCCGTGTACCCAAATTTCTCTAATGCTAACTTCCCAGAGATGCTCAGAAGATTTCAATGTTCCTACCAAAAGTTAAGAACTTTAATTTTAACACTGCAAAGAGTTATTTAGTTTTGTAGTGGGGGAAAAAAAACTGCACGGCAAACAAAGCTAGCTCAACACAGAAAGCTGCTTTACTTAAAAAATCTGGGCCATTTTTTGGTGTATCTTCATCATTGTTGTTGTTGTTTGGTTGCAGGTAAGCTAGAGCTAAAAAATTTATGAAATAGCTGGAGTAGAGTCTATATTGATGCAAAGAAAAAACTAAAGTAAAAAAAATAAATAAAAGATAAATAGCTAATCTCCTGCAGACAGGTCTTGCATTGCTTTTATTCAAATGGTTGCAAATACAAGACAGGGTATAGAACAAATGTAGGAAGACATTTTTATTTTGGCTAGGTTTTACTTTTTGCCAATTGGAGCATTAAGCTTTCAGAAGATAAACACATCACCTGAAGCTACATGTTAAATGATAAATCTGTTAGAGAACAAAAACCATAGGCAAAATGTAATAGCGTTTTAAATTTTTAGGTCAAAGTGATTACTAGGAGGACTCGGCACTGCAGCTGAAGCTTTATTATACTTTACTGCTCACAGGAATGTTGAAAGTGCCATTTTACTTAACAATAAAAACAACAGAAATAACAAAGGAAAGAAGTAGCTAATGCATAGCATTCATTCCCATTTATCGAGATTGCAGCAGGATGAAAACCATATATGACTATCTCTCTGAATACAAAAATTTATTCTGGTTTTTTTGTTGTGGATGTGTAGTTATTTTTCTTCATCTCAGAGATGAGAAGAACAAACAGATCTAAATATTTTTCTCTAAAAGATACTTGAACACTAGTTACTCAATTATTGTGTGAGTATTATTTTGATTTCAAGCCACACGGTCACTTGAAAGGGAAGACTCTAAGACCAATTAATGGAAGCGTAAGCTTGAGAAGCTGCATGAAAGCTGAGGTCAAGAAGAAAAGGCCAGCCATAGAAGTACAGAATGAGCTCAGAACACCAGGTTAGGTTTTTTCCATATAACAGTACAAATATTACAAAGCCGCACAGGATATTTCAATTCTGAACTATGAATTACTATAGTCAATATTGACCATTCTGCTTAGTCAATACTGAACTATGTAAAACTTTTCAAGCTGATAATAGACCTTCTGGAGTATTCTTTAATTAGGTTTCCTCTTTTTAAAATTTAATTTAAGTTATCAAGGAAGATTATGCACCTTTTTACTGCCTGAAATACCTGGCAATATACACACAGTAACACTTTCAGATTTAACAAAAACTACAAAATACTCATTAAGACCAAAATACCTAATATTCTACTCTTGTTAGACTCCACCTGCAGTGCTGCATCCAGCTCTGAGGTCCCAGCACAGGAAGGACATGAATGTCTTGGAGTGAGTCCAGAGAAGGGATGATCAGGGATGGAGCACCTGTTACAAGGGAAGGCTGAGAGAATTGGGATTGTTCATCCTAGAAAACAAAGGGCTTTCGGGTGACTTCTGCCCAAAGGGTAACCCAAAAGAAAGATGCAGAGAGACTATTTACAAGAGCATGGATGACAGGACAAGAGGGAATAGCTTAAAAAAAAAAAAAGAGTAGGTTTTGATCAGATATTAGCAAGAAAATTCTTTGCTGTGAGGGTGGTGAGGCCCTGGTACAGATTGCCCAGAGAAGCTGTGCCTGCCCCAGCCCTGGAAGCGTCAAAGACCAAGTTGGATGGGGCTTGGAGTAACCTTGGAGCAACACGTGGGAGGCATCCCTGACCATGGCCAGGAATTTGAACCAGGTGACTCAAAAACTCTCTTGCCACAGAAACCATTCCATGACTCTATGGGGAAACGAAAAAAGGAGAGGAGGAGGAGTGGACCAGGAAGGGGAAAGGGAAGGTGAAGGCAAAGAGGGAGGAAAGGAGGGGTAAGTTGGGAATCTTTTCTAAAATACAAAGAAAGCTTAGATCATAGTTAGAAAAAAGGACAATATAATTGTTAAACTACAAAACCATTTCCAATAGTTGGTTTGAGTACAATGTTTTCCAGTATACACTCTACAAGAGGCATATATTCCTCATTTTGAGGGCAGAAAATGAAATTTTTAATTGAAATGTGACAAGTATGCCTCCTAATAAAATAATTTTTTATTACTATACAGCTGTATAGAGAAAGTCACCCCTAACAAAATGAATTGTAAAATATACTTATCAGAATAAAAAAAGGTGCAGATATGAGGAATTATCTGAAATACAAGGAATCTTAGATAATAATATATGTTAATTTACAGAATTGTGTCATGGAACATCATAAAAAACCATCACAACTACAAAAGTACTTAGGCTTTGCAGATGGGCATATATATGCGTAAGTATTTCAGACATGGAGCACTGTGGAACACCAAGTATGGCTTATCATCACACTTGAAATGTTTGCAGGTAATCCCTTATTGTTACTTTATAGCTAACTAGACTTTAAATTATGAGTTATAGTAAAAGTCTCCACAGGAAAAAAATTATTTCTACTTACATATGCAGCTACATCTGTTTAAAGAAACATAAATATTTCAAATGTTTTAATCTTGATAAGATTATAGTATTAGATAATATAATAATAATTCATATTAGAATATTAATGTGATCTAATATAAATTTCTGATTTTATCCTCAGTCATCAAAATTAAACACCATTGAAGAATTCATCAGTGAGACCAGGCTAGAAATAAAAAACCCAAGCCCTGAACATTTTACTTCCAACAGGGGTCTTTTGGAGATTTTTTTCAGCTGTGAAGTCCGTACCAGCATTACACAGCAGAGCACCTTCAATTGCCCTGAAGAAATGGGAAATAAAACTCTTCCCTCTCCCCTTCAGTTTCCATCCTCGCTCATTCACCATAGATCAAAGGGAATCAGCACAACCTGACACACAAGGCCTATTCCCCTCAGTGATCCAGCAGGTGCTGAGGCCAGACAGAAAGCCTGTTTTCCACAGCCCTTTACCTTGTCTGATCGCTGGTTACTTTTGATCTGACACTGCCCTCACACTAGTAATGACTTCCCCCTCGCAGAACCCACCTCGCATCTGTCACCCAGAATAAAGGGTATCACACTGCGCCCTGACAAGGTCTATGGCCATGAGATGTGCTGCCAGCGAGAGGCTCCCCAGCTCCCACCATTTCCAATTCAGCTCCCTTTGTTCTGCTGGGTACTGGGGCCAGGGCACCAGTGACAACAGAAAGGATTATACACCAGCTGTGAAACTGAGTCTTCATGAATTTATATCTTTTCATCTCGGCTTCATCGTCTCCCTAAATGCAGTGAACTTCATGGTGGTTACGATGAAATACACAATCAACAAATGTTATGGAAAGTTTGTTTAAATCCTCTTTCCCAGTAAAAGAAAAGCCAGCAAATGTCCTCGAATTAAACTGAGAGGCACATTTTTTCCCCAAATAATACTATTA
This sequence comes from Loriotus luctuosus, assembly GCA_035582745.1. NCBI lineage: Eukaryota > Metazoa > Chordata > Aves > Passeriformes > Thraupidae > Loriotus > Loriotus luctuosus. Next base: position 14,824,501 of record JAWWEY010000130.1, on the reverse strand, counting down.
TTAAAGTTTTCCAACTGACGTTGGAGGAAGACAGAAGGCCAGCTGGTTCATACCACTGAAGGGCACAGGTGCGAGGAGCAGGGTATGATTTTTGTTTTACTGACAGAAGGTGTTTGAGAGTTACATAAGCAAGTTCTTTGTATCCACTTTTTCCTTGTAACTGGGTATTTCAACAGAAGGTAAAGAAAATAGAGGAGGACTTTAAATCAGATTATGTTACTTGGAGAATATACAAAATAAAAAAGTATACAGGTTTTTACATACTACACAACAATAATATAAATTTTGGTTTAGCTTTGTAACTACATGTGCTACTGTTGTTTAAATTTTAGTGTATTATATATTAGAAAGACATACAATCTTTTTGAGTCTGGAAGTCCAGTTAAAGAATTGAAACTCACATCACAAAGGACACAATCACACTTTTCCACCCCTCTATAAGCACAGATTTGCATGACATGGGTCAGAGCCTAATATTAAAGACCACACATTTAATACCCTAAATAAGAAGTTCCTGACTTCCAGAGTGCTGCATGATCATTCTTCAAAATTAATAGAAACTGTGCATATTAAAAGTATTTGGAGCACATTAAAAGCGTTTTGAAATAACTTTTTGGAAGTCCTAAGTGTGTGTATAGGAACTCAATTATGTAAACTGCTTAGCTTCCGAAACCTAAATCAGATATTCTAAAGAGTTGTAGATCTAATTAACTCATACACAATTCAGAAATCAGTACCTCCAGTCAGTATTAATTTTAAACTAAGTTCTGTTGAAAATTCAACTAGTTTTTCCAATCATCATCTCTCAAAAGTATCACTCAAATTTCAGAAGCTAGCTGGACTCTTTGGAGGCCTGCTGAACTCCTCATGGCAAGATTATTATGCACAACAATAGAGCATCATAACTTGCTGACATTCCCACATGCACCCCGGAATAATCCTGAAATGAACAGAAAGAATACATTGAAAATAAGTTCTCTTATTTTCAGCCCTTTTCCATCAAGAAACTCCTGGTCACTACATCAGCATCAGAAAGATTTACTCAAGTCCATCCTTGCAAGGTCACACAACAACTGCAACAGTTACAGCAAGTCATAACAAGTGGATTCGTCAGAATTTGTACAAGGCACTAACTGGGAACATCAAGGCACTACAATTTCTTCTTAAGGAATACTGCACTGTATTTAAAGAAGCTGGTTACCTTAAGACAAGCAATGGTTTTCACACATTTTAATACAACTATGGTTTCTTGACAAAATTCAGCTTTTTTAAATAAAACAACCACATTTTGCCTGATAATTCAGTGTTATATGTCAGGTTTTATCCCTACATCATCTTTGCTCCAAATGGGTTTTTATTTAACCTACAAGTGGGTCACTAGATTAATATAATGGGTAAAAAATTAGGTCTTCAAAACAAAATAATTCAGGGAGGACAAGTATACAAAATTGAGAGAATTAAACTGAAACAGTTCTCTCTCTGATTTGAATTTAAATACAAAGCTGCAGAATTTAAAAGAAAATCATAAGGATGACAAAAACATCGGAAATACCTGAGGAAAATAAGACAAAAAGTATCTTAAATATTTCTTGGCTTATCTGAACAGAATAAAACAAAGTGCACATGATGCAAACTGATAAGATATCTTTGCATATAGTAGTCAATGTGAAGCTTTA
>JAWWEY010000130.1:14809085-14820333 GCA_035582745.1 Loriotus luctuosus | reverse complement strand
TGGTGTATAGGTTCAAGAATTAATTTTGCCAAGTTAGTCAGATGCTCATAATCTATTCTTTTTATTCCACACTCATCTATTACTTTAGTAATCTTCCATTTTAAAGACAAGATCACTTGTCAATTAGCAATCCTCTATGATAAAAATGGCTTACATTCACTCTCAGAAATAGTACTAGTAACACCAATGACTTACACATGTCCCAGAAATGAAGGGGGGGTGGGACTGGGGCGGGGGGAAGAAAAAAGGCAAAGAAACATGAGTTTGGGGAAAATCTGACCGCCAATACCCACTCTTTTCCAGCAGAAAAAAGCCAGAATGGGCTGTAAGACTGGATGTATTCGGAGAGCACCATCACTTACAACTGATCTGTCATTTGATTAGGCCAAGCTTCAACTTTAGGGGAGAACCATGGAAAAAGTAGGAGTGAATCCTACAGCACCCAGTGTAAAGTCTCTTTTCAGTATCAAAGAACACATGACTTCTGGAAAAGCAAGATTTTTTAATCATCTTGCAGATTTCAGCAGCAAGGCTTCTCCAGAATTCTCACTTTCTTTAAACCCCAAGCCATACTCTCCAAATAATCATAAAAACTCCCAAGCCTCAGAAGCAATCAAGCAAAAAATTCCACCCAAAATCCATCACAAAGAAATTTCATTTTTGTTTTTCCAAGACAAAATCTAGATATTTAGTTAAAGCTGCCAAAAAAAAAAATCAATGCCATGCACTGATTTTTACCACAGGGATGGAAAGCCTCTCAGACAAGACTGAAGAGAGTCAGGAGCTTTCCTTATTTTCCCACATTCCTCTCATAAATGTTCCCCTCCCATGAGGGAACAAAACATAGATGAGCAAAAGCAAACCAAGACAAAACAACACAAAAACCACCAATGACTGCTTTTATTTGATCCTACACTTGGAGCAGACCACAGCATGTAGTGACAGAAGTACCAGGTAACCCTACCAAACCTTTTCACACTCTGAACAGAAAATGTTCAACCTGTGCCAAGTCACATCACACTGCTCTACATCCATCTAAGTAATCCATCTCAAAATAAATTTCCTTTAGCACAGATGACATTTATATACAGAAAATAACAATGTTTCTCTTCAAACCTGGGTTTGAACATAGGCAAACTGTATTTTTCAAAGGATAATAAAACAGCAAAAGCACATCTGTCATACTGCTGTGGGTTCCCCTGCTAACTAGTGTAGAAAAAACCTGAATTTTAATGTTTCAAAAGGAGATATTCATAGAGATCTCTTACTTTTTTGTGAAAAATGAGAATTTTTCCAAACAAAAGATTGGCACATACATTCTCCCTAGCTAGAAGGAGTATATCTCTCTAAAGCAAAAAGCAAAGCAAAGCTATATGCAACTGAAAATGTGAGGAAAAGTGAAATTGTAATGCTACATTTATGCAAGTACTACAAACTGCACTGACTGCAATATGAAACTAATTGGTAATTGTTCAATAATATTTGTTTTCAGAATCAACAGCTGCTTTTACAAAAATGTAGATTTTGTGATGTACAACATTAGTAATTACTCCTTACAATCAGGAGCCTGTTTTTCTGCAAGACAAGAAAAGAAATAAAATTAAAAAAAAGAAAACCATAATCATATGCCTTCTGAATACAATTACAAACAGGTTAACCAGTAAAAACAACAATAACTCCACCTACGATGTTAAACAAAGAAAATAATTTGCAGTGTTATCTGGAAAAAAAATTGAACACTACTTTTAAGATAGTCAAATCTTTCAGGAACAAATATGACTGGAGAATTATATAGATGAAAGAGGGTCTCCTGTGATAGAGACTAACTGTTGCAGAAGCTGCCTGTCCTAGCAAACACAGCCCTAGCACATCACTTCATGCACGGCAGATTGGATACATACAGATTGACATCTTTAACAGAATTACCAGACTAAAAGAACAATTTATTGAGGCACACATTCATAAGTGAAGGTACCTAAATATTTGATCTGCCTTGTTTTATTATGCATTGAAGTTTCGCTTCTTTCAAAGTAGCATCTCCTAAAAAGACCACACACAGAAAGACATGAACATGTTTAATTAAAGAAGAATGTATTAATTTTTTTTAATTGCTGGACAAAAATACTACATTTTTACTTGAAAATATTGTTTGAAAATATAAGCCAGATAATATTATAGAATAAAATATTTAAATTCTTTTTCTTCAAATAGCATAAAAATGGTGGAGCATTTAGGAACATATAGCACTACAAAATTTCTGCACAGCTAGTAGCATCTAAATGCAAACCAACTACAGAGAGATACTCTTCAGATCAAAAGTGCTTATACCACAAAAACCACCAAGTTTTCAACTGTCTTTAATGCACATTTAGTATATTTAATCACCTTCTATTACCTTGTCCATCTTCAAACTTAAAATCTATTGCCAAATGGCAAGTAGACATTGTTCTGCAGACACAAAAATGCCTACACTTTACAAATGATTGAATTATTGTGACCACATTTCTATGCATTACTAAGTAAGTAGCTTAGAATTTACAAAAATAGTCAAAATAGGCATCTGGATATACTGCTTAATTAAAATATACTTGAAATTTTCCTTACAAATACTTGTAGCTTGAGAGCAGGAGCTTAAAATATTTGTCTCAATATTCTACTTGTGCCTGCTTTAATGTAGAAACCACACTATCATCATCTTCATAAGATTAGAGGAAATTACTAGCTAAACCAAAGTTAGCAATAAAAATAAGGAACTTAGCATAGCAGCTTTTTGCATTACCTCACCCAAATTTTATTTTTGGAGGGTGTCAGTTCACAGAAATATTAGGTCTCTTTCTACAGTCCAAGAATCACTATGCCATGTAAAAGCACAAGCCAATGAAATAAACCAGCAGTATCTCACCATGAAAATCCAGGATATCCCATCTCTACTATACTTTTCAGTCCCAGACAGAGTGGTTTATAGGAAAGGAAAACAATGATCTACCTGAGTTTATGTTGTAATGCAGCACAACTGTCACATGCATGAAAACAACAAGTAGGCCACTGCCAAAGTATCTGAAATGGTTGGAATACCTGCAGAGAAGTTTGCAATTTCCAGATAACTTCTGCCACCAAGAATGAAGCATACAGAGGAGGCAGCTAGTGGCCTTCACAGGACATGACAGTCCTACCAGATAGAATCACAAGAATTTTGTTGCCTTACAAAAAACTACTTCCGCCAAAGGATGATTGTCCTCCCAATTTTCCATTTGTATAACAGAACTAGTAAGAAAGTAGTGCCATTCAAGTCTAAAATTCACAGTCGACATAGCTTTTCTCCCAGCAAAAAAAATAATATCAACCACTTATCTCAACAGGCACTGCAGTTTCACATCATTTCACGGAGGACAAGTACCACAATTGAAAAAAACAAAAGGTCAGCTGTAGCAACCTTTCCAAAACAGTTTATTTGCAACACCTTTACCAAGCAAGACTAAAAAAGAAAAGCAAAAAAGCACAGAACAGCTACAAGATGTACACAGAGCGAACACCCACACTATTTCTACCTCATTAAAAGCACTCCAAAACTTCCTGAAACTTTGTTGCAAATACTTCAAAACCTGGAGAAATTGTAGTCTAGGAGCAAGATTAACAGCACAGTGTTTTCCAGACTGTACAGTCCTAAGACACATTATAAAAAACCCCAGTACATTAGTTCAAGAATGAACTCTATAGGAAGAATAAATTTTCTAAGGAATTCTGAGATGCAAGAGATGTACTAGAAATGACGTAAAACAGCACAATATAGAGCGGTTCTGAAACCTATAAAGTATAAATTTTTGAAGTGTGCACCATTAAGGTATTTTCAAAAATGTCTAAAACCACAGAAATTATCAACTACTATTTTATTCTAGAAATTACTATCTTTCTGAAATAACAAATATATTTAAACGGCCTTATGTAGTAGCTGAAATCATCCAATTTCAAGAATACAATCACAAATTTGTCACTCATGTTATACAATGTAAGTATTCTCTACATAGCTGAGTAATTTCCTGTATTTTCAAGAAGCTGCACAAGATTAGCAGCAAATACTCCACCTCCCACCAAAACAATCCAGTAATTTCAGTGTGACCAACAACTTTCATTTTCACGTATTTTAAAGAGCAAATCAAAAAAGATATTGAAAAACTTCAAGACTACTTAAAGAAAACTATTAAATTGCTTTTATAAAAGCATCTTTTTTAAAAAGTCTGAAGTCTCCAAACATGAACAGACTGGGAAATACAATAAAACTGAACTGGACAGATGAAAAAGACTTGCAAAGCTGACATTTTATGCAAAGCAAACACGTCTTTTGTCACACCTACACCTTGCTGCAAACCCTGACAGTGGTGAACTGCACAGATGTACCTCTGGCACAACACCACAGTCAGCATCAGCAGGGTGGCATCACCAGACACACAAGGCCTACAAACAAATCCTCTGGACACAATTTAATTAGGGAGTTAACGAGGGAGACCATGGCAGAGGCAGGGCTACGCCTCCAACAGCAGCACCACGTGTGATCGCTACTGCAAAAATGCAGTCCCTGGAAGCAGTTCCAGCAAGCCTTCTGGAAAACTTCTGCTGGCAACGCACACTCATCCACAACAAAGTTGGCCCATTGAGCCATTTACCAAATCTAGTAGTTTTTTTCTTTTGGGAGTGAGGAAAAAATACTTCATGAAAACCTTGCTCTTGGAGGTATTTTGTTTCTTTTTCTCTACGTTCAAGAAGAAAAACATTTAAAAATAAGTACTTCCCAATAATATTTTATCTTCTTCATGATTTTGTAGTCTAGATTTTTTTTCCTAACTTACATTTCGATGTTTCAGATAGAAAATATTCTTAAAGCACACTTGTAATTTACCAAGGTGGTAGGAGAGGGAAGACCAGTAAAATCTTCTCCATTGCTGTGGTTTAACCCCAGGTAGCAGCTCACTGCCCGCAGTGGGATGGGGAGGAGAATCAATAGGGTAACAGTGAGAATACACAGATACACACACACACACAAATATATATATAAAAATCTCACAAAAACTTGAAAAAATTTAAAGTAATTTTGCTGTTTCAGAAAACTGTAATTTAATTGCATAATGACAAAATAATGTACAATTCCCAGAGAGATATACACCAAAAAAAAATAAAATCCTGAAGAAATCACATTTGGATGCCACAGAACAAGAGCAAACGGAGACAAACACAAGCTGGTGTCTGAGGACCCCCCCAGCAAGACAATTTTTAGGGAAAGCCTCAGTTACAACAGAAAACTTTTAATAGTCATTACTGGAAAATATTAATTTAAAAAATTAATTTAAAAAACCAAACTATACTAAACAAGGAAAAGGAGGAACACTAAGCTAAGGACTCAAAAAAACTGGGGTAAAGCTACACATAGTTCTGAAAAGCAGAATAGGGTGTTCAAAATTTGCTACAATAACTACAAGAGCACCTATGTCTAAAGTTCAGACAAACACAGTTTTTTAAACATTATCATTCTGGATTAAAAAAACAATGACAGTTGAAAGGTCAGAGCAAATTCTAAAATAAATAATGCTGTAATCCCTAGGATGAAAGTGCATAAAGTGAGCATGAATGATAAATACGCAATTTAAGTGTAAATCCAAGTATAAATGTAAAAATTCACCCACCAGGGGGACTGATGTTGCAGTTTAAAACTCTTAAGAATTTAACCTGGACTCAAAAAAGACAGTATTTAGGATGGTTTCAGCAGTCCAGTCTCCGTGCACATTCAATGTGCCCTGTAACATTGTTTATCAACAATGTAGCATTTTGGACAATACGACTACCAGGAAAAGCACCTCCATATACCCACAGAGAACGCCTATTTATATGCGCGCTCCCAGGTACCGCTCGCTATAGCAAGATGAGAACAGGGAATGCGGACATTTGAAGAACTTGTGATCTCACCTCTTATACTGAAAACTGTAACCTATGTAAGTTACAGTGAATTTCTTTAGGAAACAAAAGTGTTTTCCCATACCTTCAGAAATTTGGTAAGTTCATTCTTCTAGCTTCATAAGGGTAAAAAAGTTCAACTGGAATTTGCCGGAAAGAAATTACATAAACAAAGATGCCTACCTGTCAATCATTACTTTTACATAATCTTGTCTCTGTCGTAATACAAATAGGTTTTTTATTTGTATATCTTTGATTTATGCAAATTATCACTATTTTAAAATAATGATACTGACAGTTTTAAGGGATTTCCTTCACAGCATCATACTTATGATCTCTTTCAGTAAGCATCACAGCTCACTGGGAGAAATACTATCAGTTTTGATTTATTGCTATCCTTAGTTAATGGCTGAAGAATCTTACACAGCACCACATGAGTCAAGATACCAACTTAACAGATGAAGAACCTACAAGTGATTCATCTGGAGTTTGCCAGTGCGCTCTTTGACACAAGATACCACCAGATTAAAACAAGTGAACAAAAATCCCAACAAGAAGACAAACAAACAGAAATTTCAGCTCCATTTAGGTAACCTTAATATCTTGCAGCACATATTTTAGTGGAAGGATTTTTCACTCTAGTGTAATGGACTAAAGTACTGTAATATCAGTGATCCCAAAGGACAACTAAATATGGATATTTCAAACAACTGAAAAGGCTCCATATCCAGTTACCAATTCCTGGTCATCAAGTTTTTAATTAAAAGCTGAAATAACTTAACTAACAACAAGAGCAGCCAAAAAACAAACAAAAGAAACAAAAAGCAGAAGTGACTACATTCTAACTCAAAATTTAAAACTCACAATTTCCTGAAATTTTCCTGTATATTCCATTTAGGATTTTTGCATTACCCCCATCCACTTGGACTTTCAATACTAGTATTTTCAACACTGAGAACACCATTTGTTACAGTTCTCCCTAGGCTTGATGTACAACACCAACACGCAAGCCATTAATGCACAGACATAAAAAGATGTCACTGGAATGTATAAATAAATGCATTTAGCCTTTATCAAATTTATATGTAAAATACATCATCTGCAAGTATCAAATGGAAAATCACCTTATAATGCTGACCAAACAGTAGAAAAAGGTTTTTCTACTTGCTGACCAAACAGTAGAAAAAGCCACTTTTCTACTCTTTCATGCCATCACTCACTTCTTTGTCATTGTATTAATCTACAGCATATGCACTACACACTTTTATACATAGAATGTTTATTAAAATTGGTAACAAATCACAGCCCGAAGATATGCTTCAAGTGGTATAATGCCTAATTATATATCAGTATCAAAACTGGAAGTTTTTTAAACAGTAGAGTAGGGTACAGTCATTAATCACACGCACATAACCTGAAAGGAGTCAAAAAGTATAATTAATTCAGAAATACAGATTACGACTCCAGTTGTTGGTGGTTTTTAAATGCGTACACACACACTGCACATCTCAAATAAACTCACAACATCAAAATGCAGTACCTGTCTAAAAAGAAACAAAGAAACAATAGAAAAGAAGCAGAGAGTGGTGAAACCATACAGCTGACCTTATTGAGACACTTAAGAATTACTCTTGATAGCAATCCTGGCAGCTGAAGGGAACACAGGGTCTGCGGAACCAGCACAATACTCAGAAATTATCTGCCACGCATTGGCAATTCCCCACAGCTCGAGCCGGGAGCCTGTCACCACTACAAAGTCAATGCCGCCACCTAAGGGTGACCACAGCGCACTGTGTTCACTGACACAGTACTTAAAGTTACATTGAACATTTAAGTCTGCACTGTGGTTCTAATGCCTTCACAGAAGATATATGTATCTGATTTATGCACATGAACACAAGTTTTGCCTTTTTCCCTTCTATTAGCATCAAACTTGACATAAACATTTCACTGCAGGAACAGTATTACAGAAACTGCCCAGGTCAAAATGCAACGGATGTAAATAAAAAAAGACAAAAGACAAAAAAAATATTGAACTCTAAGGAATAAGGTTCTGTAAGTTAGATTTCTAAGAAATTGACTTAATCATTTTATGTTGTTAAAAAAAATTAATAAAGTAAATGTTTCAGAAGAGCTTGTCAAAAGACAAACTCTTCCATAGCATTTTTACTACCAGACAAATGTCTCATGTAGTTCTTATGAAAGCATGACTTCCTACACCTCATCTTAGTATCAGTATAGCTGTTAAACACATTTTCAAAATGCTGAACCTTACTTTCATAGTACATTAGGTGGTTCTGGAGTGTATGTAAAGTGTTTGAGAAACTAAAACACAAGAGGGACTTCATCATTACTAGTGCATACTACCAGCATGCCATCTGCACAAGGTTTTTGTTTCAGAAATCTCTAATTCAGTACTTGACAGTAGATGAAACATCATTATCCAAAGCTATGATATACAGTGCACACAAGAGAGAAATCCATCTCAGTATGAACAGAGTCCTTTACTGTGGGGGTGGTGAGGCTTTGGACCAGGTTATCCAGAGATGCTATGGACTGCCCCATGCCTGGAAGGGGACAGGCTGCATGGGGCTTTGAGCCACCTGGCCTACTGGTGCAGTGGTAGTGGGGTTGGGACCAGATCTCTTTAAGGTCCCCTCCAACCCAAACCATTCCATGACTCCACGATCTTCCTGAATACGTACATAAACTTTTAGCAAGCAACTAGTTATTGAGAGATGCTAGTTATTCAGTACAAACAACTCCTAAGTAGGATGACCTACATGAAGTTACAAAGCTGTGAGATTTAGTGTGTTGCTTGCTTAGCATCAGCAGCTGGATTTGCTGAAGCCTTAAGCCAGAAGCTGTGAACTTAGACCTACATATACTTTCAGCCAGAATAATTAATTTACTTAGTCATCTTCGTAGGAACTGGTACAGTGCTGTGTTTTAGCTTTAGTATGAAAAGAATATTGATAACACAGTGACATTTTGGTTGTTGCTAGGCAATGTTCCTTACATTAAGACTAGTGGTTTTTTAGTTTTCCATCCTCTATGCAGGTGCACTGAAAAAAACCCAGAGAATAAGGAGGTTAGAGTTGTCAGCAGAAGCTGTAACTCAATGAGACAAGAAATCAAGGCCCTGCCTGTGTGGTGGACATGGAGAAAGAAACCAGGAAAGTGCTAGAAGACCACAAACCAAAAATTACCATTAGAACAAGGCATGAGAAGAGTGTGTGAGAGGTGGACGCATAAGTCATAAGGGTATAATTGCCCGGGGTTTTCTTTGTTCTGGGTCTCTCTTTGAAGGCACCCAACCTTCACTGACGTGATACTGTATCTCTCTTAAACCTCTAACTTTTATAACTCCAGTTTCTGAGATTCTGCTGCAGGAAACCTAGGTCACATCTGAAGGAGAAGGAGGTGCCTGCATCGGCAAAGAAAACCAGAAACAGGGTCCTTCTGAACAAGGGGGTGTAATTGTAAAAACAGTAACTGAAGGGGAATGTCTGGAAATCTGAGATTTTCAAAACCTCAAATAATGATATAAAGTGGTTCAAAAGTTTTTTTGGGAAAGTATACCTGTAGAAACATGGGAAATCCATTATTTTTCTGAAATTTCTTCAAGTAGAAGAACAGTTTTAAGCAACTGCATGTAAAAAGAGAAACAGGATATGGAACATATTGTGGGGGATGGAAAAAAGACAGGGAAATTACATTCTTTTGGAATATTTTCCACAAAAAAATTCTTTCATTTACCTGTTAGCATTGAAACAAAGTAAAACACAGTGCAGTTTATAAGCCTTATAATACTTTCTTCCTGAAATAATTTGCCTGGGCTAAACACAAAGAAAAATACTCTCTTCTCTCAATGTTTGTGACACAAGGTACAATGCTGAAGTAAGTGTTTTGTAGGTGAGAAGTATGAAGCAGGAAGGGAAATGGTCCCAAAGTAAAAACAGAAGTGGGGAGGGGAATATCATTAAAAAATAAAAATAAATTTATCACCTTACACAATACTTTTTATTCAGAAAATATGAGAATGAAGTTTATTTTTTACTATACACTTTTATACTAAGTTGATTCCAGTCAATGCTGTAAAACCATATGTTAATTGTTTAATTGTGTGACAAAACTGTAATATTCTGTTTAGTCTACCTTAATTCTTATTTACTGAAACTAAAGCATATTTTTCACATATCTTAAGCATTGTAGTTTCTATCAAACATAACATCACAGTTAACTTGAATCTAAACTCTTGCCTGCTACAAACTGCAAAGGTAAGCAGAACCCTTACAGAATACCCACTTAAAAAACTGCTAAATAGCCACCTGTAAAATATGTGCTTTAAAAGTGTCATCACATATCAAGTATATTGCCAACTGGGCCAAAACTTGGTTATCTTGAACTTGAAGACTCAAGAGTCTAACAAAAAAACAGAAACACAGCCAAGTTATATTCTAACTGTCCTAATGAACATATCTGGGAACCATCAAACCTACTATTTGCCTTTAAGGATCCACTTCACAACATCATTTTATTGGAAAGGGAGAAGTGCTGCCATAGCAGCTACTATACTAGCTCATCCACTTTTAAATGAGCTTGTAAAACAGAATAGAGAACATGGGAACAAAGTACAGAAGTAGGAATATTGACATTCTCTTACAACATCTAAAACTCCACCCCACTTTATCTTTAAAAGCTCTCTCCCATTACCTATATCTAGTTCACTACAAAAAATCCACAGACACTAGGGGAATAAGAAGTAACAAACTTGTAACTACCACCTGGTTAAGTTTCAGCAACAATTGTATCATAAGTTTAGCCATTAAGTTACCCAGTTCAGGAAAAGCAACTAAAAAAAAAATAGTGTATAAAATTAATTCAGTAAAGTGGAAAAAGGTTTTCTCCAGCTCTACACTGAGCTCCTAAATCTAGATCTCCTTTATTCGAAATAAGGAAAACAGACAGCTTGCACAAAAGCTTCTGGAGATAACCCTTTTATTTGGGTGCACTGTAGTCACCGAGTTCTGCATCTCACAAATCCTTTAAAATATAAGCAATAAAAGCCATCCAGGTGAAGTACCCCCCACTCTGTGTCTCAGCTAAAGTACTACACATTAGTGTGGAACAGTTCTCTGGCTTTACACATAAGCTAGGTACTCTTTATGTCAGGTGGAAAGATTAAAAACAGCAATTGGTACAAAGATAACAATGAGATTAACCCATCCATCTTCCAACAGCTTGATTCACATTGAACATTCACATGATGCAAACACAGAAGTGATAGCACACCATACTAGTC
>JAWWEY010000130.1:14795873-14809001 GCA_035582745.1 Loriotus luctuosus | reverse complement strand
TTCTTCCATTTACACTGAAATTCTGTGATATTATTTAATTGCATCAGACTTCTTGGGGGTAGATGAAGAGAGACAACACGGTGGCACACTTCTTAAGTCCTACAAAGTTGTAATTATTTTTTTTTAACTAGGCCTCAATTTTGCCAGTATGCTTCAAAGAGGCTCAGCATATAATTTTCTGTCATTCAAAGGACAGAGGAAAAATAAACGTGTTTTGAAAATATACAAATAACAACAACCTTCTGTTGTTGAGTTAGCCATGCAACATTAACTTTTTCCTCCTACATCCTTTGTCCCATTTATTAATTGCAGCTTTTGCTTATTACCATGAAATAATCAGCACTTCAAAGACAGGAAAGGGTCTATTTTTCTGTGAAATGTCTAGCATATTCAACAATCAGAACATAAATTCTCCTTTCTCTGCTTCTGCTCAGCAGTCTGATAACAGAGTTACTTAGCAACAGATGAAGCAACTGAACTGTGTTGCCTGATCCACACACATTTTACTGCAAAGTAGCACTCACAAAGGCATTATTTAGTTGATGGTTGCCTCTGCCTAGATGTATTTTTGAAGTGTAAAATCCATTAGTGTGAGACAAGCCTATATGAAACTCAACCATCATGTACTATCTGTAATGCACTACACATTTTGAAATTAATAGAAATTGCCTGTAAGAGTCATAGACATGATTTTAAGTACCTCTGAGAAAGGAATAAACAAGAAAATGCAAAACATAAGACTATTTACATTATTTACATGGATGCTACAGCAGTTGCTTAAAAGGGGAGGATAGGAGTCCTCCTTCCAGCATACTGACAATGTATGAACTTTAAATACACAGACCAAGCCCTCGTACATCAAGTACACTTTTCTTGCTATAGAATATTTTGATTTCAGAGAATGCATGCTTATTCAGTTTGAAAATACACACACACACCAACACATATCTCCCCAAACCACCTTCTTCACCAGTGGAGCAGGAAGCAATATGTGCCACACCAAATATTAAGGAGATTTTTTAGAAGGGAGAAAAGTAACCCACAGAACTTGACAAACCATTTGCCAACCATTACTCCCTTTAAAAGCAATTCCCCAACTAAACAATCCCTTGATTTTTAATCTATTTTGGCATGTAAAAGTTTCTATTTTACAATTCTATGAGAACTTTTAAAAGTTGTCTTGGGTCATCACACAAAACAACACTGCCAGCAAGACCTGAAAGTCTCTAGTCCCTAGCAAAGGGAAAGCACAGCAGCTCCTTCAGCTTTCTCATCCAATGGCATTGTTCAAGAGTTATTTTATTCTAAGGATTCAACACCCTGGAGTTCATAACAGCTTCAAAACTTATTTCATTTGTACATATGAAGACGTATGAATCTGAATTTTAATTTTACAGAGCTATACCAAGTTTGCCCCTTGACTTTTTCTTCCCCCTGAAAAATTAAGGATGGGCAGGAATTTAAGTGCAATTAGATACTTTAAAAAATAAAGTAAATTCATGAAAAACTACACAAAAATTCAGTTTTGGTAAGTCACTAGACAAATTACCAGAAGGGGCAAAATTAAGAGAAATTTCCTATTTATTTGACAGCAAATATTTTTGTCTTATTTGCAAATAAAAATTAGCGTTATGTTTTCAACAATGAAGTAACCAAGCAGAGTGCAAGTTAAGAGTACAATTCATGATTGCCTTAAAAAGGATTAAAATACTTCCTATGTTCCATTTCAACCAGGAACTTCGATGATATTTCCGACACTAAAACCACAAAGTCTTTAAGTGCTAATAAGTGCAATAACAACTTCTTAGGTTATATTTCACACTATAAAGAGAATAAAAACTTCAATTATGAGAACTCTAAGATGCATCTACAAGGAAAGCTAAGTTAATTCCTTGCCTCCAAATTTTCCAGTGATCAAGTACTTATGCAGATATTTACACACACTACTTTCTTAATTACAATTAAGCCATTTTTCACATGTAAGTATGCAAATCTTGAAGGTTTTCCTCTTCCTTTCAAAGACAGGGTTAATTAATTTAAAAAGGTGAGTTAATTAATTTTAATTAACCTACCATTCTCTTTCCAGAGAAGGAAGGAAGATGTTTTTCCTTCCAGACTTCTCAGACTATTTATTTTTCTTTTTCATATTTAAAGTTTTTTATGTATTAGGGTAAGAAAGACTAGCTCTGACAGTATTCAAGATTGTATTTTAACACAAGAGGAGGGGTGTGCCCTTTTTCTGCATTTAAACTACACTGAAATCCCAGTTTAGGTCTCTGTCTCCTATTTTTCAACTTTCTACAGTTCTAATCAAAACCAATAACTGGTTGCCTTTTTCTTTCTTTGTTGATTTGAGAATGGCTTCTATTAAAAAAAAAAAGTAAAACAATCTTGAGCATTATCATTTCTGTATCTTTTTGAAGCTAAAGATCAACTAATTCTTGAATACAAGGTAAGTTGTTTTCTTACAAACACAGTTTATTTGTTCCAATTCAGCACTTTTGAAACAAAGGTTATAACCACAATGTTAGCTGGCAGTTAAAATTCAACTGCAAGCAAGTTTTACTTTCTTGCAAGAAATAAATTTTAAAAAATAGAATGAAATTTGAAAAAAACTTAAGCCACTTGCAAGCCACTCTGTCTCTGCATTAAAACCATCCTTTCAGAGACTGCTTAGAATTAGGACTCAAGACTGTTTTGCTACTCCTCAACAACTTCCTTCTACTAGCATAGGCACACTACTCCATCCTGATGAGAAAGGGACATATTTCAAGAAAATATCATCAGAGTGTATCACTTGTAATCAAGAACCCGAGCTCCAAAAAATCTTTTAGATGTTCGCACTTTTTACTGCACTTGTAGAAACAAAAGAAACATTCCATATGAACTGTGTTTTCCCTATACAAACCACCTCCAAAACAGTTACTCATGAAATACCACACTAAAAACAAGAAGTTAATGCATTTAGCTTAACTTGTACTTTGCATCACCTTCTGTGCCATCTCTGCAGAATTGCAATTTTCCCAGCCAGAAATATTATAAGCAATTCACTTGCAAAAAGCGGCCATTCTAAAGAAAATTTTTAAAAGATAAAGAGCAAGAGAAAGCTTTGACAACCAAAAAATGCCTTGGGAAGAACAAAATCACAATATGTACTTACTAATTTGTTTTCTTGCATATATATTCTTTGCAGCTTCAAACAGCCTTTAGCTATAATGATCATTCCTTCATCTGAGATGTTGTAACATTGCCCAAAATGTATGTCTTTCAATTCCCTGCATTTTGAGCCGAGCTGCAATTAATGAAATCAAAGTGAAAAAAAAAAACAACAGAATTTGACTGAAATGAAATTTCAGTCACCACCCCCCATTAAAAATTATCTTTCTTTTCAGGCTTTGAAACACTGTATGCAAACAAGAAAGATTCTAATTACATACGTGACAAAATGAAGGTGCTAACTTACAGTCAACAAAATGGAGCTAACAGCACCACATAAAAACTAAGTTATTTACTGTGTGTACAGGTAGCTAACAACGCCTTTACACTCAACAGCTTATTTGATTTATCCTAACTCCTAAATGCTCCTTTTACACTCTCTGAGAGTTGGTGAAACCTTCCTGCACATCCAAGAAATTAAGATCTTGGTCACCTTCAACATTCATGAAGCAGAAATGAGTTACTTAAACAGAGGTTTTGAACAGCAACCAAGCTCAGGAAAATTTAATCCAACAGAAGTGAAGTGTAGGATGTCAAACTGGACATTTAACTACAAAAGCAATCATTCAATCCCTGGGTATTAAAAAGTATGTGCAGTCTCTAGAGAACAGTATTTGCTGCACCAAAAAAATGTCTCCATACACCAACTTTAAAAAAAAAAGATTTTTCATAAATTTAATTAAATCCAATGAAAGAGTATGTTCTTCTTCTTGCTAAGCTGAAATATATGAAGTTTTCAGAAGGAATCTGTGGAATTGATGTTTACCTCCTTCAGGCCTTCATCAGTGAGTCTGTCTTGATTGCCCACATGCACTTTCTGAAGAAGAGGACACTGAGAGGCAACTGCAATAATAGAGGTGTCAGAAAGCTGTTTACACCTGTAGGCAGTATATCTTAAGAGTCCAGGACATTTAATTGCTAATATGCATACTCCTGTATCAGATACATTGCGGCAATCAGAAATATTGATTTCAGTAATATTCTGGCTTCTTGATGCTATTTTTTCCAACAGCTCATCAGTGACCTGCAAAGACAAAACAAATACTCACATATAACTCTTTCCATAAAAACCTTTAATGTCACTAGGACAAAAATGGCTGTTTGTAAGATGAATTTCCATGAGTTACAGGAAAAATGAAACTATACCTCCTTTACAAATACTACATATGGCTGAATATTTTACTGCAAATGGTTTGTTTCAGAGGGGTGGGGTGGGGGGCTGATGGTTTTGATAGCATATGGTCAACTGGGGGAAAGCCAGTTCTGACATACTATGTAGACTATAGCTAGATGGCTTCATGATAAAGTTCACAGAGGGAGAGGCAACAACTAGACAAGTACAGAAAATACAGGCAGCTGCAGGAATTTACGTCACCACAGAAAGAATCCCAAATGGCTGCCCAGCTTGACAGAAGTTCTCAAGTACCAGACTGAACTCGAGTTAGGAGGGTAACCACAGACCTACTTCTCTTTTTAGCCATGAACAGACTATCTGTGATGTCCAGGTATTAGAAAGATAAATTACTTGTTGGTAGAATTGCCTTATTAAGGTTTAGGACTTGATGTGCCTCAATGACCTCAGCTCCCAAGAAAGGTTAACAAAGCTTGGGGAGAGTAATGTACTACAAAGTACACAAAGTGTACACAAAGTGGACACAAAGAATGCAGAATTCATAGACCACAATGACATTTGGCAGAACTTCTTAGATAAGGAAGAAACTAACAAAGCAAACTTAGTAACTGTGTTGAATCAACTCCAACTGAATAAAAGGTAATTCTGGCAAGGGGCTATGGCAAATACCACAGACCACCAGCCCAAGAAACCCACCAAACCAAAAGACCAGAAAGACTGAGTATGTGGACTAATTAGCATAAGAAGGGCAGGAATCATTTAACCAACAGAAGGTAGAATACCAGAATATGGTAGGTAGAATAACAGAACTATATAACTTGGAGCCACCAAACGTTACTGCCTTTGTTTACTGAAATATATGTGATTTCATAATGATAATAATTTGTGCCCTATAGAAATTGTGCTAGCCTTCATTCTCTTATATTTCTTATTTGCAGTAATGCTGTATGGAAGGGTAGTGTTTCAATGTCTTAAAACTTTTCTTTTTTCATTTAATCAAACAGAGAACTGCTGAGGAATACACTCAGCGCAAACAGCTCAGGGTACAGCTGAGCTCCAGGTGGAACAGCCAGAGGCAAAAGGCCATGAACTGGGGCCAGCCCTTTGTAAAACAAAGGGCACAGAGACCTGCAGTGCAGCCAGGTGAGGAACACTTGGAAACACAGCAGGAGTCAAGAGCCCCCAGATATACCCATGCACAGACTGTGAGGGCATAAAAGCACAAGGGTCCCTTTTCTGGGCTCCCTCCTCCTCCAGCCTGAGGTGTTATTCTGTTGTTGCACAATGATTACATTGTTTTAAGGACCCAGAGGTCTGAGACTCTGCTGTGGCAAACCTGAACTCACGCCGTAAGGAGAGTGGTCTGACTGTGTGGGGTGTGCAGGGAGCTGAGCAGGGCATCCATCACTTCCCTGGGGTGGCTGCCACAGAGGGGCTTCAGTCCCAAGCAGGTGGTGCCAGACAGAGCAGCCCCTGGGTGCTCAGACAGCAAAGTTCTCTTATCACTTTTGTATCTATACACGTTGTAGCCAGCCAAAATGACAATAATCTTAAAAGAAGACAATCCTACAAAGGACCACTCAGAAAAATTTACTTGGCATAGACAAGATTTAGCTTTAACCAAAGAGGGCAAGAGAGCAACACAAATCTCTTTTGATTTTTGTCTTACACAGCTGAGGAGCAGTCTTTGCCGCATTCAATAAGGTTTTCATTTGTAGCAAGTCAGATCCTTTTTCTTGCTCTTTCATCAGGTAGGTGTTAAAATGGAAAAGAACTGTGCTGGTTTTGCCTGGGGTAGAATTTTCTTCACAGTGACTAGAATGCAACTATGCTTTGGATTCGTGCTGGCTTTCTTATGGCTAAGCAGGGATTGCGCAGAGCCAAGGCTTTTTCTCCTTTTCACTTGGCCACACTAGCAAAGAGTCTGCGAGGGAACACAGCCAGGACAGGTGACCCCCATCTGACCAAAGGGATATTCCAGATCACGGTGCAGTCAGTCAGTCAGCGAGGGGAAGAAAGAGGAAGGGACATTTCCAGTGATGGGGTTTGTTTTCTCAAGTCATTGAGAAGTGTATTCTCAAGTGTGATGGGTGCCTGTTCTGCTGGGGATGCCTGAGCACCTGCCAGCTGATAGAAAGCAATGAATTAATATTTTGTCTTGTTCTTAATTTTTATTTTGTATATATGTGTGTGATTTTGCTTTCACTATTAAACTCTTTAAATTCATTAATTATGTAGCTTTTATTCTTCCAGTTCTCTCCTCAACCCTACCAGTGGGGGAGTGAGGAAGGGGTTGCCTGGGCCTTGACTGCTGTCTGGGATTAAACCACAACAAAGACAAACTGCAAAGAAAAAAAAATCCTTCTTCAAATGCAACTGTCCAGTTGTTATTTCTCTGCACTCTGTATTTTCATTAAATGGTCAAGATGCAGTTTATAAACCCCGCAAGTCACCACTCAACAAGAAACCCAAGGGCAGTGACCAAACAATACTGGCATCCCTAAAGCTTTCCAAGGAGGGAAGTTACCCTGTACAATTTAAGGCTAGGTTCCTAGGGATCCCACTAAATTAAACCCATAAATATTTAATTATAGGATTGGCTAAAAGCCTAAAATAACCAAAACATTGAAAACAAAAAAACAGTCTCTTTTCTAATGAGTAGGAGCCATACCAGCTGAAGTATAAAATAAAGAAAATTTGTTAAAACAAACAGAGCAAGCACCACATATGCGACCATTCTTCCAATTACAGCAACCTCAGAAATGCTCATGTTTGTCTTTGAATTTATAAGACATCTCACACCTCCAGATTATCTAATGCAGAGTTGAGACAGGTAACCCACAACCCATTTCAAATAGTACTTATGCCCACACTGTACAGTAACTGATCTCAGAAAAAATATACTATATTTAAAAAGGAACCAACCTAATGGTCCAGATATTTTCAGCGAATAGCAGAAAAATACATGCAACTACAGAAATCATCATTTCATGTTTTCCTTTTGTTTACCACTGGTCAAAAGTACAAGTTCCAAGAACAAGTTCGGAGTCATGAAAACAATTATTCCACAATGATATCTTCATACCTGCTGACGACTACTGAGATCCAGCTGCTTCCAAAACTGAAAATCTAAACAGAGGTCACGCCAATATTTACAGACTAATGACACTGAAAGGCAACGCTCATTCAGAGATAAGTTGGAAAATATCTGTAAAGAAAGAAAAAATAAATTTGCCAAATGTAATCATATTTTAGAGACAGAAATATTTTATTATCAAGACATCTTGTAAAAGACAGAAAAGTATTAGCATGCATTATAACACACTTGCCCCCTGCTTGATTAGTCAGAGACAGCAACAAAGAAAACCTACATCCCACAAGAACTGACAATATTACTAAGTCATATTAGCATAACCAACAATAGAATATATCCTAAGTACTCATCTCATAGACTGAATTTCAGAAGTGCTTCTGAGATGGCACACCTAAAGACTTACAAATTAGCTCAGTGTTATTTGCAAGTCATTTAAAAAGTGCTTTCATTCGCATCATGAAATGGATGGGAAACCTTTTTTTTTTATTTTTTATTTTTTAATTGAACTGGTAAGAAGAGTCATAAAGGTATTAAAAGATCAAGTCTTGCAGAAAGGGGGCATAGGATGGTAGAGTACATTAGCAGAGTAAATCAGTGTCATAGAAGAGAACTGAAGCACAAAATTAGCCTTTTATACCCCAAGGTTTTGAGCACTATAGCAGGTGGCAAAAAAAAGAATAAACTGTAACTTTATAGCAAGACCATAAATCACCACAGCATGTACTACATTCATCCCTTTCATAAAAACACTGTTGTTTATTAGTAAATATAAAAAGAGGGTCTGTCAACAGTTCACATGAAGGTACCCTGCCAACACAAATGAACTTAAATCTACATGTGATCCCATAATGAGAAAAGGTAGTAGTGGCATTATACCTACACAGGAGTACAGACTGCAAAACATGAAAAAGTCCTCCCTCTGATCTGAGGACATCAAGTAGTAATAGAAGTACTACTGCCCATCTCAGGTAATTTTCTCAAGAAAATACAAAAATACTGGAGAGTGTCCATAGGAAAACCCAGAAGTCTAGCAAACATGAAAACATTCAAGGAAACTACTAGTACTGTTTGGCCAAGGAAAAGGGATGGCAAAGAGGGGAAAAAAAAAAGGAATAATGAAGCATTGAACTACAATGGTAACTTAAAGAACTTTGTTCATTGAGTGGGCTTTGGAACAGACAAGACAATGAACTGTTGAGAATAACAAGCATGAACTGTACTCCTTGTCCTGGGGCATGGCTTATCCCAGCAGTTTTTAATATGTATATCCCAACAAGACCCCTTGATGAAGAAGATTTTGAATAAGAGGAGAGGGTCAAATTCATGATGCTCTGTACATGCTTGCAAGATTTATCATTCTACTCTTTTTCTAGCTATGAGAAACTTGCAATCTCTTACGCAAGACTCCTCAGTATTGGAAGATTGCGTGCGAACCCCGCAGGCCTTTGCTTGGCCATTACCAGAGTCAGAGTCTGCTTCTCATTAGGCAGCCAGTTAAACACAGCAGACAGAAGAGCAAACAATCACTGCCTGCTTTATCCCTGCAGCTCTTGTCCATACTGGTGAAACCATGAGCAGGACCAGGAGGTGCTTGCAATCAGCACTCAAAAAATACCATCACCCTCAGTCAAGCAGAAAGGAAGCACTGAATATTAAGTAGTAATTTGGCATCTGGCATTTCCTGCAAAAGTGTAATTCTAAACATGAGAACAGGTGACAGTCTGATGCTCGGTGATGATGCTCACTAATTCTAAGTTAGAAAGAGCACTAGGAAAATCGAATTCCTGCTACTGACATGAAACAGAAGACTGAATCTTTTAACAGTTATAAAAACCTTAGAATAGAACAAAGCAACATTATCCACATTATGTTTAGACAGATATTTGACAGACATTTAGACTTCAATTAATATTAACAAAGGATATCAAGGTTGGCATTATAAAACACATCAACTAATCTTTACTCCAGTGGGAAATAAATATGCTTATTTGTAGAAATACCACCTTTGAGAAACCAAAGCTTGCAGTACTGAATAACATAGTAAACCTGGTACACTAAAGACTGTTGCTAACACAGCTGCCACTGTTAAAATGAAAGCCCATAAATATATCTGTATTTTATTTTGTTTATCCTGGGTTGGCATGGCCAGGTTTTGAGAGTTGGGAGGCTACAAAGGCAGCTTCTCTGAGAAGCTGCTAGAACCCTCCCTCACTGGACAAGGCTAAGACAGTCAGTGATGGCAGTAGCACCTCTGGAATAATGTAAGAAGTCATTGAGAAGAAGCAAGTTGGGCTAGAGACAGAGCGATAATGTGTGATGAAGAACCAGCAGAAACAAGTGACGATAACCCCTACTCAGGTCCTCTTGAACGGCTGGGGGAAGGAGGGAGAAAATTGTGAGTGCAGTTAGGCCAAGGAAGGATAAAACAGTTAGGAAAGATGTAGGTTGTACTTTTCATTTTCCTAGTCTGATTTGATCGGTAATAAATTCAACCTATTTCCCAAAGTTCAGTCTGTTTTGCCCATGACAGTAATGACTGAGTGACTTATCTCTCCTTGTCCTTAATTCGTGACCCTTTCCTCATGTTTTGTCTCACCAGTCAAGAAGGGGAGTCCCAGGGCTTTGGAGGGGAACCTGGTGTCCAGCCAGGATCAACCCATCATGCTACCATCCCACTAAAAGCTGAAAGCCCTTACAAACCACAGACCTACTGCTAACCTTTTTCTCCTGCATGAAACAGCTGTAGCAACAACAAAACAAAAAAGAAACAAGTTTGATTAAGTACTTGACACAAACAGTACTGCTGCATAGAAAATATTCTTTAAAATGTCCAAAAGCATTTGTAGTAATATTTTACTCCATGTTGTACTTAAGTCTAGAAGCAGAGACAATTAAGGAGTACAGGTGCTGCAAACGGACTTCTCAGAAAACAGTGAGGCCACCAGGATGAGAAGAGAGACCCAAACCATTGCAGAAGTCCCAGCATGCACAGGAGTAGCCATGTAAGTTACACAAGAGGTATATGTTCAAAAACAAGGCCTTGCCAGTTTTATTATCTGTAGTAGCTATAAAAGTTCCAGCTATAAAAGGATGCTGAATAATACCATGTAAAACAACAGCTTATCTTCAGAGCTTGCAATTGCTAGATGACGACATACTGAACTACATTAACTGGAATTCAGAAGCAAGGACTATACACATCCCAGGTGGTGGTACATCACCTTTACATTAAGTGATTAGCTGAGCTACTGATTAAAATACTACACTAGTGCATAAAACACTTCGACTCACTTTGATGACTTCACCATCCTTTAATTAAGTATTACTCCCTAGACACACAATGATATTGCGGCTTAAATTTCCAATTCCAAAGGATGTATAAATACAGCTGAAACCTAAAACTATTCCTATACACAGGCCAGCTCATTTAACTTCCACTTATGACAAATAACTTGAACAGCAATGGTTCTACTAGTTAGCACATTTAATTCCTGAGGATTGTACTCAAACATCTACACTTCCATATCCATGAATCCATTCAGTTTGCTTCCCCCTCTACTGTCTAATCCCCCTTCCGAACCCCAGAATATCCTTCAGCACATTAAAGGAAAAAAAAAATTAATAGCTTTTTACAGAATCATTTTACATTATTTTCCCTGTTGGCAAAAGGCAAGGGTAGAGGACACAGAGTTTTGGAAAAGGAGCTCCCTCTCTCTCATCTCACCCTCTTTCAGCTCAAATTCCTAATGCAGATGTCAGTTTCTCCTAGTTCACTCTTTCATGTCATTGTTAAAATTAGTGGGTTTATCTTTCCCTTCAGTGGTTGCAAGAGACTCTCTGAGCCTGCAGGCTACATCCCATTTCAGGGATACCTGATCTTCCTCACTGACAGCCTTATCATACTTTCCAGACATAGTAAATTCTTTAACCACAAGCACTTGCTTTGAAATAAACTGTTCACACAGTCTCATTAAAGACCAGTAAATGCCTTCCTTGCCTCAGTCTTCAGCAGTAAGACTGGCTGCCCCCTAGGTACCCAGCCCACTGAACTGGAAGACAGGGACAGGAAGAAGAATGAAGTCCCCTATAATCTAAGTGGGAACAGGCAGTGATCCACTGCACCACTTCAGACCCACAGGTCTACAGGGCAAAACGGGATCCATGGGTCCTGAGGGAGCTTGTGGAAGTGCTCACCAAGCCACTTTCTATTATTTACAAGCAGTCCTACTTGCTAACAGGGGCATTTCCAGTTGACTGAATGATACATGTGATGTTCATCTACACAAAAGGCTTGAAGAAGATCCAGGAAACTACAGGCCTGTCATCAGACCTTGGTCCTGAATAAGGGTACGGAGCAGATCATCTCAAGTGTTGTTATATACAGGACAACCAGGAGCAAGGCCCAGCCAACACAGGTTCGTGAAAGCCATGAACTTCTTGACCAACCTGGTCTCCTCCCAGCACCAGACGACCTGTGTGGTGGAGTAAGTGAAAGCCTGTGAATTTTGTCTGCCACAGTTTGCTTTGACAAGCACTCTCCTGGAGAAACTGTCTGCTCATGGCTTGCATGGCAGCACTCCAGAGGTGTGCCATTCCCCTGTGCTGGGCACTGGTGAAGCCACACCTCAGTCCGTGGTGTGGCCAGTTTTGGGTCCCTCACTACAACAAAAACCTGAGGTGCTGGTGTGTGTCCAGAGGGCACTGGAGCTGGTAAATGGTCTGCAGCACAAGTCAGATGGCAAGAAGCTGAGGGTTTTCAACCTTGAGAAAACGAGGCTCAAGGGGAACATTATTGCTCTCTACAACTGCCTGTAAGGAGGGTGTAGCCAAGGGGATTCAGGGTCTTCTCCCAGGCAAAAACTGACAGGACAACAAGAAATGGACACAAGTTGAGGCAGGGGAGGTTTGGTTTAGTTTAGACATTAGGAAAAATTTCTTCACTGAAAGGGTTATCCAGCACTGGAACAGGTTGCCCAAGGCGGTGGTGGCAACACCATCCCTGAAGGTATTTAAAAGACATGTAGATGTGGCACTTAGGGGCATGGATTATTGGCAGTACCAGGTGAATGGTTGGATTTCGTGATCTGAGAGATGTTTTCTAAGTGATCCTACATCAAAAGAAAACACAAAAATGCAATGCCCATGACAGCAAAAGTCAGCTAACAGATACAGGAAGTTTTCAGTCAAATCACATTCAGTCTGCTTCACTCAATTCAAACCGCCTAATTTTATGTTGATAAATACGCCCATACAAATCCTTTACAAGAGAAAAGCCACACTATTTTACCTTTAAACAACAAAACACAGCTAATTCCACAGTACCCCACGCGAGTTAATCCACCATTCTGAATCAGGTGATGCCCAACTGATTTTAAACCAGCTAAACCAAGTCCTTGCACAGCACAATCCAGACCACCAAAAAAGTGTCTGACTAAGTTTGGTGTTTTCTTCAATTTTTTAGAATATTTTGTTAGACAATGGATGAGACAGGGAGAAAGCAAATATTAGTGAACGGCCCAACCAGAAAAACTAGAAATAAAGTTATTCTGTGTAATTTTCTCCTTTACTACTATCTAATGCAACACTTGTACCCTAAGCAGAGATTTTTTTAGTTAGATCTCTGTGGTGGTCTCCAGGTCTTTAATATTTTGTTGCCAACGTGGGTTTGGTTTTATCCCTAGGACAA
>JAWWEY010000130.1:14761584-14785590 GCA_035582745.1 Loriotus luctuosus | reverse complement strand
TGCTGCCCAAGGCATATCCTTTTAAGGCCTTTCAATAAATATCTATTTTGTCCATGTAGCTCTGTCTGGTCTCTGTTCCTGATCAGCCTTTCTAGGCATCAGTCACATAACCTTAGAGACGGGAAACCACTGTTACCAAGGCCAGGAAAATGATACAGTGAAAGAACATTTATCTCACCCAAATTAAGCTTATTATTTCCTTCTATTCAACAAGGGACAGGAACACAGTCGAACTTTCTATCAATTTTCTCTTAACTAAAGATTGCATCTCAGTCTTCTTTCTAAAAAACTGTCATTCAGTTTTTCCAGAAACTTCCAACTACTGTAATAGGCCATGCTTTTCATGACCTCCAGCTCTCCTCTGATGCCTCTTACATTTGTGTGTGGATTTCTTAAAGAGATCCCAGTGCTCATAATCTACTGCAGTACTCTAGCAGAGGCTTTAAAAGCACCAAGCACAGGAGAGAATTTCCCTTCTGTGTCTTACATGCAGAACTCCTCTTAACACACTGCAAAAGGAAATCTGAAGTGTTCAAACTGGCATTCTCTCATAAGTTCATGGCTCAGTCTTCAGACCATTTTACACCTTTTTTGATTAAACAGCAGCACTGCAAAGAGGTAACACATACAACAGGAAGGTTTATTTTTCTCTTTTATTTTCCCGGAATAAGCAGCAGAGACTTTTCAATAGGTACAAAATTGTGATGTACAGCTCAAAGTTCTCAGAACTTAGATGTATGCAGCAGATTTTGCAATTTTCTGAAATACTTAGAAACAGCTTCCTTTCTTTTTTTACACGTCTAGGACACAGTCGAGCTATCTATAGCTGTCTGATCCTTAATTCTCCTCGAGTTTTTTTAAAGAGAATGGCTTCAAATTACCCTTTAGTCAAAGGTAATCACCCTCCCCTAGCAAGACTAAAGATGACATTTTGCCCACTGTACAAAATTGTTTTCTTATACATGTTTCAGCAGCAAAATGAAAAGCAAAACACAAAACCCTGACTGTAAAAGCACCATTCTTATATCACTTCATATCGACCAGGGTACCCCTTCACCAGCCAGGGAAACGGGATCAACTGGCACACTGCACTGACAATCTCCCAACTGAGCAGGGCCCATCATGATCTGCAGGCCAACTTCAGTCTGACAAACCCTTCCACACACCCCAAACCCTTGGCTTAGAGGAGACTGAACCACTGTAAAAAAGCTAAACAACACCAGAGCAGACAAAGTGGCAAGCTCCTCACAAAAGAGTCCCTGACATATTGGTCTTGTCTTGAGCCCACCTACAGACACTGGTGACAGTCTCTCCTGCACTATCACCACTACATCAGAAAGTCACAGACATGGGAATCAAGAAAAAAACCATCAGGATCTGTTTCCTGATGTTTCCCAGGATGGAATCTCTTGTCCTTGCATTAAAGTTTGTGTGTCCTACACCTACTGTAAAAAGCTCAGTAAACATTTTGGGTACATTTGTCTTCCACCCTCTCATAATAAAACGAGAGGAGAGAAGATTTGGAGACAGGATTATATTCAGGATATTCTATCTGTATCAAAATCCATCAAAAGAAGGCAAATGTAAATCCAGTTGACAGGAGACCTGAAAACAGACATCCGAAGTTAAAAGTTCTGTAACAGACCAGTATATTTTGGAAGCAACCAAAAAACCCAAAACAATGGAATAGTTAGTAAACAGATATATAGATAAAGATACACATATCTTGTGTGTATATACATATAAATAATCTCAAAAAACCCAAAACCACAAACTCAACTCATCAGTACAGCTATGGATTGAAGGGTATATGTGGGGGTGAGTAGGTTGGCTCCTACCACAATGCTGGAAATAATGGCCTACTTTTCAGATATTGCAGAAGGAACTGACTACAGGACAACTGTAGAGACAAAATCACTGAGGAAGGTAGATGTCTGTCCTGATTTCAGCTAGGATAAAATTCTTCCCAGTTGCTGGTAACAGTGTTTTGTAGCTGGTACAAAACAAATGTTCTGTGCATCACCTAGATCTCCTTTTTATACAAACACTGTCAGTAGCACACCCTATTTTTCATCAGTTAATAAAGTGTTCCTATCACAACCCACAAGGTATACTTTTTTCCCCTGAATTCTTCACCCACCCAGTCTGTGGATGTGGTGTGTGAGTGGCTGCCTGGGGTTAAAACAAAACCCCTTGTTTGTAAGAAAAAGCAACCAAACATAAAACCCCCACAATCTTGAAAGCATGGGTAAGAATGAAATAGACACTAAATAACACTTAAACTAGTCCACAGGTAAGACGAACTTCTTTCACTATTAAAGTTATGGCACAGTTATAGATAGATATTTTTCAAAAAGTGAAACTGAGTACTAAAAGTAACCACAGAAAAATACTCATGCCATTGATCAAAAAGTATTTCAGCTACACTAATCAGATGAGTCCAGTTTCAAATCCTAAAACCAAATATCAAAGAAAAGAGTTATCTTCCAACAACAGTGGCAAAAAAATGGATTCTCTTCCAGAAGAACTACAACATAATGTTTCAATTTCGTAATCACAGATGAGATTAATTCAGATGATAGTTCATGAATTCTTATTTGCCTAGAATTAATTTGCATAGCGCATCTATGAAACATGTTTATCATTACTAACACACTTATGAGTATTGAAAAAAAAACAAACAAAACCAATAAACAACAAAAACAAAAAAACCCTCTAGCCAACTAAATATCCCACAGAATTAGTGTTCTGTGCAAGACAGACAGATTGTTGTTAGGTTGTTACTGTTTGACAACAAAATAATAAATGAAGTACTTTCTACACTGGATATACAAGTAGTAAAATACAAACACCAAGAGTCATGCCTCTCACTCTTCCATTACTATATCCTGCTTTAAGTTTAGCCATCTGACCTCTGAGAAACTCCTGCAATCCTGAAAACTTATTCCCAAAATTTAAAGGCACACTCACATCAGACTATGGAAAACATCACCGGCTCAGTTCCAGCTAGACTCCTCTTTTTAGCTAATGTTTAGTTGAAGGAAGTCAGTACAGCGGTCAAAAGAGCAGCTTAAAAATGGAAAGTAGTTCCAAAGGAGAACAGTATTAAAGGAACAGAAAGAGAGCAAAACGGACAGGAGAGGCGAGACAGTTCCTCGCATATACAGCGTAAGACGTTATGAAAGCATGTAATTCAAGAAGGTTGCAAACACTGTGGACCTACTAAGGCCAGAATTGATCCACAATACGCAGCAATACAAACTGTTTAATAATCAACACT
This sequence comes from Loriotus luctuosus, assembly GCA_035582745.1. Lineage (NCBI taxonomy): Eukaryota > Metazoa > Chordata > Aves > Passeriformes > Thraupidae > Loriotus > Loriotus luctuosus. Next base: position 14,782,310 of record JAWWEY010000130.1, on the reverse strand, counting down.
GAAAACTTGTCTATGTAGCTCCAACACCCGGGGAAGCTCTAAATACGATCACAGGCCCCTACTACACCAGTGATGCAAGTAAAAGCCGACTTGAAAAAAGGGCACCTTACGAAGTTAACGGGTACAGTTAACACATTTACAAGACAGCTTCTGGAGCTGATTTGTGTGTCTGCATCTCCACGTAATGCCTCACAACGCCGTTTCCAACGACCAAAAAATGGGGTCGCGGAACGGGACACAAACAACACCCCAGAACCCTATCCGTCTCCCCAAAGCCAGGCGCTGAGGCAGCTCCGAACTGGCCCGGCCTCCTCCGGCTCCCCCCTGCGCCGAGTCCGCCCGGCGACACCGGTACCCCGGGGGCTGGCACAGGCCCCTTCCCAAATCCTCAACGAGAGGGCTGGCCCGTCCATCCCCCCATCCCGACCCACCTTGAGGAGGATGGAAGGCGGCAGCTGGTTGATGTCCGGGGTGGGCGGCGGCGGCAGCTCCCGGCAGCTGTCGCCGGGGTACTCCAGCGGCTCCTCGCAGCCCGCCTCGCCGCCCCGCTCCTTCTCCTCCTCCCGGCCCTGCTCCTTCTCGTCCTGGGGCGCGGGAGGCGGCGGCGAGGCGGGCTGTCCGCCGCCGCTCTGCCCGGCGGTGCCCCCGCCGCTCTCCCCCGCGGTGCCGGGCAGGGCGAGCAGCTGCGGCTCCGCCGGGCACTGGCAGGCGCCGGGCTCGGGCTCGGCGGCGGCGCAGCGCGGCTGCTTGCAGGGCGGGCAGGCGGGCAGCCCGGTCCCCTTGCGCTTGCACACCATCTCGGAGGACACCTCGCCGGGCGGCCCCAGGAGGCCCCGCACCGGCGAGGGCAGCAGGCCGGAGAGGAAGAGGCGCTGGCAGCGGCCCGGAGGTTCCCAGGCGGCGGGCGCCAGGCGCAGGAGGCGGCGGGCGACGCGCTGCTCCGCGGCGGTCAGCGACACGTAGGGCGGCGGCGGCAGCAGCGGGTCCCCGGCGGGCAGCGGCTGCTCCGGGGCGGGCGGGCTGGCGCCGTGCACGATGAAGCAGAGCATGCAGGGCCCGCGCAGGAAGCAGCTCCGGCTGCGCGGCGGCGGCACCTTCCCCCGCGGGCGGCGGCGATCCCGGCTTAGGCTCCTTGCCTCCTTCGAGAGCAGGTGGCCCATATAGGAGGGGAAGCGGCGGCAGCGGAAGGGCGGGTGTCACCTGCGGGAGGCGGCGCCGGGAGCTGACATGCTGCCGGCGGGCCGAGGCAGGAGGCGGCGGCGGGGCTGGTTCCGGGACGCCGGGAGGGAGGGAGAAGCTTCCGCTACCGCCGGCCTGACCTCCCCCGGGGTGCGGGGGCGGCGCTCCGCGGCCGGCGCTGCTCCCGCCAGCGGCCGTGCTGGGCCGGGCGGGTGCTTGCCTGCTGTGTGTCCGACGTGTGCCCGCCGTATGTCACATCGGTGCACTCGCTGTGTGAACGCGGGTCTGCACGCTGCCCACGGCACGTACGCCTGTAATATCTGCGTGTATGCACAGAATTTCACGTACCACAGAATCGTTAGGGGTTGGGAGGCACCTCGACCTACTGTCCTGCCAAGGCAGGGTCACCTGGATCAGGTAGCACAGGAACGGGTCCAGGTGGGTTTGGAATGTCCTCAGAAAGGGAGATGCCACGGCTCACCTTGTGGCGCTCTGCTATCCTCAACGTGGCGTTCTTGTTGAGGTTGAACTTGCTGTGTTTTAGTTTATGGCCACTGCCCCTTGTCACGTCATTGGGCAACACAGAAAAGAGTCTGGCACCATCCTGTTGGTGCCGGCCTTGAAGATACTTATACATATTACTGAGAACCCCTTTCACTTTTTCCGAACTAAACGGGCCCAGCTCCTGGAGTTACTCTTTACAAGAGAGATGCTCCAGGCCCATCATCATCTTTGTGGCATCTGCTGGACCCCCTCCCTTAGGTCATTGCCTTATAATATATACATAAAGCATATAAAATATGTGCATATTTTTGAGGAACTGATACAAAATTTTTTTGTGCTACACTTTGTAGGCAAATGTGAGAAGACCACTTCCCATTGGTCTCAGATTATATGCAGAACAGCAGCTGAGGATTGGAGTGGGAAAGCAACACAAGCTTAGAGACCACCAAGAGCAGTCTTCCAAGTTTTCTTCTGTCAGCATCATCTTCCCGCCAGCACTTTCCAGAAAATACTTGTTCTCTGCTGTTTTAATTCATTGTACATCTCAAAACACAGCTCATATGGGACCTCTGACCCCCTATGCCCTCCTGAAGACACCTCTAACTGCAGTGTGTTGAACGTCGATGCAGGTGCCCTGGTTTGTAAATCCTTGCTGGAGGCTGCACTGCTTTGATTAAGACTCTGCTTAGTGCCTAGAAAAAGCAATTTGTTTCAGCATTCAGTTCTAAACAGTTGACTTAGCTATATTGTCTTAGATATGTAGTTTAAATATATGTGCAATTTTGTCTTTAGTGAAAGGTGTCTGGGGAAGGAGAAGGCAAGTTATAGCTAGAGTACATATGGCTCAGTACTGATATTAAATAACAAAGGGCAGGAAAAGAAATGCACAGTATTTTATATTGTGTAGTGCATGTTTTGGCCTTTTGCCCGGGGGCGAGTTATGTTAGAATTAAAATACCCATGCTGCTATTATTTTTGTTTGTTACCTCTACTATTAGTCTTCAGCAGCTCTGTAAAAATATTTCCTATGAGAAAAGTACCTTTGGATAAAAACAGAGCAATAGAATATTTTGTTTGGATTTATACTTCAGTGAGCTTTATCAATATAAGCCACAGCAAATCTTTGCAAAAAAAATTGGCGAGGCCTTTTCTTCTCTGTTGGGAGAATGAGTTGAAAAGCAGAAGACAGCTGGGAGTAACTCTTGGTAAGACTGTGTGAACAGCAGACTGGTCATCCTGGTATATGGACTGAGTTTAACAGTGCCTGCTCTGCACTTGTGTAGCCCAGGTGTTGCTTTAGGGCTTCTCCAGTTAGCATGAAATGGACATAAATTCGCTCTTTGTGCCTTAGCCATTGGTTTGTGCCTGTCCCAGCTGCCTGCCAATGGTGCCTCACACACTCTCTTCTCCCACAGACTGCTAAATTTTATTTCAGTAAGGAAAAACAAAAACAACGTTAAAAGAAGATGAAAGTCCAAGTCAAATCTTCTAACCAATCTGAACTCAATAAATGCTGGCTGCCTTCAACCTCTGCAATGTGTCCTTCCCACACAGGCTGCAGTACTTCAAGAACTGCTCCAGAGTGGAGCCCTTCCAGGGGTCCAGAGCTCATGGCAGGAGCCTGCTCCAGAACAGGATTCTGATGGGATCACATGTGCCTTTGGACATCCACCAGCCCCGGCATGGGGTCCTCCGTGGGCTGTCAGTGGTTCTGTGCTCTACAGTGGACTCCTCCCCAGGTCACAGTCACTTAGACTCAAGTTCACATTGGAGCTCCAGCCTGTCCAGTGTGACAGCACAGGAGCACAGATTGCCCTGGGCACCCTCCAGCCCAGGCACTTTTTCATGGCTGTCTCCAAAGTGTTCCAGGCACAAAATGCCAAGGTGACCACCAGTGCAACCAGGAGCAAAATCAGAGCAGCCACTAACAAGCACTGGGTTCCAACAGACAGGAAAGCGAGCCCCATGGCAAGCCCAGTAGCCTGCCAGTTAGTAGCTAAACAGCAGGAATAGCTACAAATTCATTGTAGCACAGTCAAATCTGCCCCTTCATGCACTACGCTGGGTGCCAAAACAACTGGTATGGTGTAACTGCAACTATTCCTTTTTTCATTTTAATCACTTGCTTTTCTTGAGTTTTATTTTGTCTCTCCTTGTTTTGTCTTCATTTCACCTTGCAATTCATTATTACTACTACTATTACTATTTCTAACTTATTAAACTGCTGTTAGTTACCTCAGCCCATGAGTTTGTTTCTCAGTTTTACACTTCCAGTTCTGTCCCACTAGGGTGGGGGAGTGAGCAGGACTAAGCAGCTGTGTTTTTCTTAGTTGCCAGCTAAGGTTAAACCACAAGTGTGTTTGTTGTAAGTATATTTGGTATGATTCTTTTCCGTCAAGTAGATTGCGCAATCACAGAATCCATTAGTTTGGAAAAGACCTCTGAGATCATCAAATCCAACTTTTTAGCAAACACCACCATATCAACTAGCCCATGGCACTAAGTGCCACATCCAGCTTTCCCTTAAACACCTCCAGGAATAGTGACTCCACCACCTCCCTGGACAAGACATTCCAAGGTCTAATCACCCTTTCTGTGAAGGAATCCTTCCTAGTGTCCAATCTAAATCCCCCCTGAAGCAGCTTAAGACTACATGCTCTTGTCCTGTAAGTAGTGCCCTGGGAGAAGAGACCCCACCTGCTACAGCCTCAGGTCAGGGAGTTGCAGGGAGCAATAAGGTACCCCCCCGCTAGGCCTCCTCTTTTCCAGGCCAAATGCACCCAGATTCTTCACCTGCTTGTCATCAGACATGTGCTCCAGACCCTTTGCCAGCTTTTTTCCCTTCTGTGGACGCCCTCTTTTTTCACTTCTCTGGAGGCTGATGATTGCATCCAAATGCAATCATCAGCCTCCACCATCCCACCCATCCTCATACTAACATTCTCCGCCTGCAAGGCAGGTACAGGACTAGCCCTACTAGTAGCCTCAACCCGAACCCACGGATCTGACCATCTACACAACTTCAGCCTCCTACAATGCTAAAAATTATTACCCCAACCGCAATACTCCTCCCCCTAACCCTCCACTCCCCACGCAAACACCTATGAACCAACATCACCCTGTACAGCCTACTAATCGCCACCATCAGCCTTCAATGACTTACCCTCGATGTCCTTCCTTGAACTGAGGGACCCAGAGGTGGACGCAATGCTCGAGCTGTGGTCTCACCAGTGCCAGCACAGGGGGATGGTCACTGCCCTACTCCTGCTGCCCCTCTGTTGCTGGCACAGGCCAGGATGTCCTTGGCCTTCTTGGCCACCTGGGCACAGCTGGGTCATGTTCAGCTGCTGTCAGCTAGCACCCCCAGATGCTTTACAAACAGGCAGCTCTGCCCCAGCCTGCAGCAATGCAGGGGTTTTTGTGGTCTTGTTGAATCTCAGACCACTGGCCTTTACCCATCAATCCGGCTTTCCAGATCCCTCTGCAGAGACTTCCTGCCTTGTAGCAGACCAACACACCCACCCAAATTGGTGTTGTCCCTGAATTTGCTAATGGTAAATTCAATCCCCTCATGCATATCATCAGTGAATATATTAAACAGAACTGGGCCCAGCGCTGATCCTGGGGACACCACCAGTGACCAGAGGCCAGCCGGACCCAGCACCATTCACCACCACTCTCTGGGCCCAGCATCCAAACAGTTCCTAACCCAGCCAAGATGCTCCTGTCCAAGGCATGGGCTGCCAGCTTTTCTGGGGAGATAGTACCAAAGGCTTTGCTGAAGTCCAGGCAGGCCACAGCCTTTCTCTCCTCCCCCTGGTGGTCGCCTGGTTTTAACTGGGGATTTTTATGCCACTGGTACCTCAGAATTACTTAGTACAGCTCAGTCATCAATAGCAGACATAATGTGTATCAGAAGTTACAGTATTTCTGAAGTTGCTACATGTATAAAATTCTTATCACTGTAGTAGGCAAGTTCCAAGGCAATTATGCTGTCAGAGTGCCATGGGGGTCAGGGCACCAGGCAGGGCAGGACAGGGCTTCACCAGCTGTGACCAGAGACAAACTTCACCACATCCCAGTTATTCACAAATGTCTTTATTACCTAAACCTACGCATTTATGTCTATCTGTTTCAAGTAGATCTTCAAAGTTCCCCAAAGATTTGCAGTATCTGTAGGCGGAGGGAGAAATTCTTTCTATTGTTTCAGTCTTCCATCTCAAGTTGAAACATACTACTCCCAAAACAACACTTGCTTCAATTTCTGAACCTTGCAATCCAGTCTAATCAAGATCTCATTCAAAAAGGGAGTTATGTAAGTACCATAACAAAGCTTTGGGTTTTGTTTTTTAATAATTTAGGCATAACTTTTTAGATACAAGCATGGAGAGTTTAGCCCATTTTCCAAGATGGTAGACTGGATTTTTTCTAATAGCCTGAAAGAACTAAACAAATTTTAAATTACAATGGTAATTTAAATGAAATTTAAATGAATGATGAGAAATGCAGGGAAGCAGAGGGTGCTTCTGGTCTATGCAAAGCTTTTAACACTGAGTGTCACTGTTGCTTCGTGAAAAGCAAGCATACTAACCACCTGTTTTAGAGTAAAAGCATAAAGAAATATTACATGACCAAATATCAGCTGTGAAATCTTCACTACATAATGTCAGAAGGCAGATGTAACTAACAGTTCATTTCTTCATTAGCACTACTTGTATTTTATGAAATTAGAAGTCATAAAGCCAGTAATCTGGGATGCCTGAAAGCTCCTACAATTTAATCTTGGAATTAAGCAGTAAAATCCCCTCTATTTATGATAGTAAGGGTTTATTACATGCATAGCAATAGATTATGATACTTTTCATAGTTGTCTCTGTGCATATTTAAATAGGCCACAAGGGCTGGTGACCGAAGGTAAGTATGGTATTTAAGTTTGAGCTGCCGGAGAACACAAGAAATTTTTAAGTTACCATGTTGTATCTAATCCTGATACGCCTTAAGTGCATGTTCATCTGTATTTCAGGACTGACCTTTAGAAAACTGGGTCTATAATGTTTGGCTATATTGCCAATGTTGGGAGATAGTAGTTATGTAACTTATGTAACTTAAATAAGTAAGTTTAAAGTAGAATTAGTTTCATTGAGTTATGAAGTTATAACACTGTGTGATTTAGTATGTTTATTCCCTTTACATAGCTTTGTTTGCTTAACATCAGTAGCTTTGAGTGGTGTGTTAGGAATGTCATTATGAAATAGATGGAAGGAAATAGCAGAATTTCCATCTTGGGAATAGAAACAGATTTCGTGTTCATTTGTAAAATCCTAGTTGTTTCACTATTCGTGCTGGTTTTAGCTGGAATATACTTAAATTTCTTCACAGTAGTTTGTAAGGAACTGTGTTTTGATTGGTGACTGAAACAGTACATGGATATTTTGGGTTTTGCTGAGAAGGGCTTTCGGAGATACAAAGGCTTTTTCAGCTTCTCTCTCCATCCTACCAATGAACAAGGAAGGAATTGGGAGGGGACTGAGCAGGATACTCCAGACCAGGGATTCAGCAGTGAAGTGGGGGGGAAGATGAAGAGGGACATTCAGAGGGGTGGCATTTTCCTCCCAAGTCACCATTATGTGATGTAGCCTTGCTTTTCTGGGAATGGCTGAACACCTGCCTGCCCATGGGAAGGGAATAAATTCCTTGTTTTGCTTTGCTTGCACAATTACGTATTAAACTGTTTTGATCTGTACCCAGGGGTATTCTCAGCATTGCCCATCCAATTCTCTCCCCCATCCTACAGGGAGCAGTGAGCGAGGGGCTGTGTGGGCTTCAGCTGCTGGCTGGGGTTGCACCTGGACAGTGCCCTTGGTCTACATGGGTATGAATGGAGGTTCCTCCGTTCTCCATTCCTGAAGACCTACAATTTTTAGCAGGCTCAAAAGTGGCACCACTATGGCACAGTAAGGTATTGTTGGTGGAGAGTAGATCTTGTCAGCTAGAAGACTGGATTAGGTTAACCCACTCCGTGGATTATTCTCACTTCTGCACAGGCAGAGTTCTGGAGATGGAGAAAGTGCCCTTCCTCTTGGCTGAATCTGGCACAGAGAAGGATATGTGGTTGCTCGCAACAATAAAGAGAGACAGAGTGTCCACTGCGCTGCACTGGATGAGCAGTGATAAGGAGCTTCGGGCATAGGAGTGAGGAAAAAGGGAAGGGAGGAAAGATAAAAAGGACAGAGCAGATAACTTCCTTCAGCTTTCAAATACACATTTGAAAACCAGTAAGACGGGCTACCTCTTACCGTAAGTCCAGAGATGAAACAATTCGAGGGGACTAATGCCTTATGGCCATTATCCTGAAAATATAATAGAGACTCTTAGTCTGTGCAGTGTTGGAGGTTTGTATTTTTGAGGATTCGATGGAAAAGTTGGCAAGATTTCTGAAGTCATTATATGTTTGATGAGTTACATAATAAAACTTCTAAAGATACTCTTCTGGAAAAAACTGGTTCTTTGGAGGACTTGAAAAATACTTTAAAGGATAAGTTCCCTCAACGCCAAGGCTGCATATGAAAATACAGACGAATTTTCCAGCATAGAGATGAGGTAAGGCATTCTCTAAAATCAGAGCTCGCACCTAGTAACAGATTACAATTTTAGACATAGCACAAGCAAAAAGTGAAACATCATGGAATCTGTAAGGACATAATCTAGAATTTGAGTCTAGTCAAATTCTGATTTAATATTCTTTTCCTTTATAGGATATTAAGTAAGGAATATAAAAAGTCTATCTACTTTTAACTGACTTGCGTACCTGTGTGAAGATGGCAGTCAGGATCTGGATGTTCTTGATTTGGTTTTTTTTGGCCGGTGTTCTGTTGTGTTTGCACTAAGTACAGTATTTATATATTATCAAATACTGTATCCTACCAGCACAGTAAGATAGTAACAGCAATTCCCATTATGAAAAAATTAATTTTTGAAATAGAAGTACCTGATTTTGTACTCTAATAAAAAATTTTAAAAAATATGTTTTAGTGTTTGTCATGGTTTAACCCCACCAGCAGCCCAGCCCCATGGAGACAGCTCCTCACTGCCCAACTAACAGGATCAGGGGGAGAGTCAGAAAGGGTCAGAGCTACAAAGCTTGTGGGTTGAGATGCAGGCAGCTTGTTAGGGAAAGCAAAAACCACACACCCAAGCAAAGCAAACCAAGGAATGAATTCCCTGCTTGCCATTGTTGAGCAGATGTTCAGCCATTTCCAGCAGAGCTCAGCCCATCACACTAAGGGTGATTTGGGAGGACAAACACCCTCAGTCCAACCATCCCCTCCTTCCTCCTCCTTCCCCCACTTTATACACTGAGCCTGATGTCACAAGGTCTGGAATATCCCTTTGGTCAGTTTGGGTCACCTGTCCTGGCTGTGTCCCCTCCCAGCCACCCACACACTCCCAGCCACTTTGCCAGCATGGCAATGTGAAAAGCAAAAAGGACCCTGACTGTGCAATCCCTGCTCAGCAATAACTAAAGCATCTTTGTATTATCAGCTCTGTATTGAGCACAAATCCCAAGCACAGTCCCATACCAGCCACTGTAAAGAAAATTTGCTCTACCTTGGCCAAAATCAGCAGTGTTTAAATGAAACATAACTTATTGATACCTTACAAATCATAATCCTCATTGCAATCACTGCATTATTTAATTCTTCATGTGATTCTCATGGTTGAATGGGGGCTGTGATTCTCATGACTAAATCTCAATTTCAGGGTATATCAAGAGGAAAAGGAAGATTAATATCACTACTCTGATGAATATTTGGGTAGTATATACTGTGAATTAACTGTTTGCAGGGGTAGTTTGCCTTTTCTTATTTGTTCTGCAGATATAATCATCTGATGCTCAGATGTCACCTTAAAGTTCTACTTTGCTGGAAGGAAAAAAGTATAAAAATGACACATAATTTCAACCCATTGAATTGCAACAGTTTAGAGTCTGCTTCCACAATGACCTGCCTGTCTATTGAGAATGCACCCTATGTATACCTCGAAGTGCTTAGCAGTCAGGGTCTCTTATATGGCTGTAATCATAATGTCTATCTCTCATTACAACAAGAGAAATAATTGAAGAGTTTCATTCATGTTTTGCCCAAAATAACATTTTGGTGTGTTTAGGTAGTAGTAACATTATTCCCAAAGATAGAAGGCAAAATTTGGAGATTCCCTTATTTATCTCATATAAGGTATCAGCCTGAAAGATCTTCAAAATAACCAGGTTTTTGTTTGTTTGAGGTGATGACCCCCTCAGTAGCTAATAAACCATCGAATCTGTAAACATGAAGTATAGTCTGCCTGAAGATGGCAGTATTTGGTTTGGAAGAAGAAATCCTGGAGAGAAATGCAGCTTGGATCCTGTTCTATTATTCATCATACCATGGCACCTAAGTGACAGGCTGTCAATAATTAAAGGGAGGGTAGGAGAAGAGAGGGCACATGTTTCACAGTCTTCTGACCTGCCATAATTTTTCCTTCTCTCTCAGCATAAAGATTCTCTAGTAAGTGTGTAGTAATAATCTATTTTCAGGCATCACAACACTTGCATTCAAGCCTCCAGAAATCCTTATATAGGAAATCCCTAATTTCTTTTTTTTTCTTTTTAATAAATTGCCAATTAAGATTTGCCGTTGCATGAAGTGATGAAGATAAAAATGTCAGCACTATAATGTTTCCATTTCCAAGTTTTTGTGTTTGACCATATATTGAATTTACAGTACTTAAAAAACATTTTGTATCCAGGTATTTCAAGGTTAGCTATGAACCACCATATTTAAGTTAAAATTTTATGCAGCTACAAAAGGGCTACAGTCTTAGGAGAAAAATAACTTACTCATTATTCTCTCTAGATTTCTTTAATTAATTCACAGAATAATTACAGTCATCTTGTAGAAAATTTCTTTACAGGAGCATTATGTGAAAAATCATGTGTAAATAAACAAACAAACCAGCACAAATCAAAATAGAAGTTTTCTTAAACAGTAGTCTTATTTTCAATGTATTTATGGAAATCCTGTCTGTATTATGCGTGTGTGCTTTTTTCACCATTCCAAATAATTAATTTAAAAGGGTTACATGAGTGTAAGAACTTCTTTTTGTTGCTCTGATTAAAGACAGCACAATACTCCCAAGGTCAGTACAGCTCGTAAGTGGACATAATAACTACAATGCTCCTGGCTGCTAACATTCTTGAGAAATTAGTTTCTGGTAATATGATAACCTTTTACTCTTTATGATAGTTGCTTCCAGAGTAGAATTGTGATTCTCAAACTGGAGTTAGAGTCTTGCAAGATCAGAACAATGGTAACTAGTGGGGTTCCACGGGGCTCCATCTTAAGTCCTGTGTTCTTCAACAACTTCATAAATTATTTAGACAAAGGATTCGAAGGTACACTAATTTTGCAGATGATACAAAATAGGGAGGAACTTCTGACTCCCTTGAAGATGGTGAAGTTGTGCAGAGAGACCTCAACAAATTGGAGAGATGGGCAATCACCAATTTGGTGGCGTTTAACAAGGACAAGTACTGGATTCTACACCTGGGATGGGGCAATTCTGGCTGTACAGACAGACTGAAGAGTGAGAGGCTGGAGAGCAGCACTGTGGAGAGGGACTTGGGTGTCCTGGTCAATGGCAAGCTGGATGTGAGTCAGCAGTGTCCCGGCAGCCGCAAGGGCCAACCCTGTACTGGGGGCATCAGGCACAGCATCACCAGCTGGGAAAGTGGGGGGATTGTCCCACTCTGCTCTGGGATGGAGTGGCCTCACCTCAAGCCCTGAGGGCAGTTTTGGGTGTATCAATATGCAAAGGTTATAAAGCTATTAAAGAGTGTCCAAAGGAGGGTCATGAAGATAGTGGTCTAGGGGGGAAGGCATAGGAGGAGCAGCTGAGGTCACTTGCTCTCTTCATCCTGGAGGAAACTGCAAGGAGACCTCACTGGGGCCTTCAACATCCTCACAAAGGGGTAGAGAAGGGGCAGACACTGATTTCTCCTCCCCGGTGCCCAGTGACAGTACCCGAGAGAATGGCCTGAAGTCGTGCCAGGGAAAATTAACAATAGACACAAGAAAAAGGGTTTTCACCCAGAAGGTGTTTGGGCAGTGGAAAAGTAATTTAGGGGTTATTAAAGTAACTTAAAAGCATTGACTAAAAGCATTAGAAAAGATGGGAGGAATTTTTAAAAACTGTGAAGTTTTTCAGGGGATGGCTACCAAGCAGGATTCATACCTGTACTTTTAAGAACAAACAAACCAACCAACCAACTAACCAACCAACCAACCACATCACAGCCATGCCATTGCTGTTTCTGCCATATACTTCTAAGGAAGAGGAGCAGGAAAATTACATTGTTGGAAAATTAGATTCAGGCAGGAACAGACAGAGAATACAATCTGTCTAGGTATAGGATGTTTAAATATAGGAGTAGATTATAAAACCTTCTGAGAACGACACCTCCCAAGGTAAGATTCTCTGGGTTAAAAAAAAAAAAGTGGGAAAAGTTAGAGGATTCGGTCTTGATAGCCCACAAGATAGGAAGTAAAAACTCCATCCCAACTTTCCATTAAAATGGATGTTTGAATAATCACTTAAAGAGAAAACTTGTAAGAAATCTTCATTATAAACTTATAAATTAATAGCACAATTCAGGTAATGATATCTTGTTTTCATATCTAGACGATTCTTCATCTCTTTGTCCTGCCCACAAATGTTTGTTTCAAGCAGCCAAACAATAGAATGGCTGAAAAGAGATGACTCATGCTGCCATATTATTCTGCGTAGTTAGAGTCTGTCTATTAGGCTGATGGCATAAACATAAAACCTTGTGTATATATTAAATATAATCAAAATTTGATGAAATATTCTTGAAAAGGTAGTCTTTGTAGTAACATTTTTTGAGCAGTGCCAACTCCCTTCTGTCTTCGTCTTTGAAGAGAAATTGGGGCCTGTGCCAGAATTTGTGTTAACTACTGCTGGCAGAAACCTACAGGCAAACTTGCCCTTTATCTGGAAGTAGCAGCTGCAGCACCAACATTTCAGAAGAATCGTATCCCTCAGTAACCTCTCAAGGTTTCATCACCTTGATCCCATAAGAGGAATTCTGTTAAACATTAGTAGTCCTGCAAAATGCATATCCCTAAAATCAAAGAAGTACCTAACAGGCAAATATAAAAAGTTGGAGAAGATGAGAGCCACCTTGGCAGATTATATTAATGCTATTGTTAGGACAGTTTCAGCATTTTGCACATGTTAGTAAGATGGGACAAAATGGTAAAGGGTTGACCTATACGGAATGAAATGCACATATCTTCCCCATCAGTATGCTAGGGAAATGCATATGATATGTATTATGAGATCAGCTAGCCTAACTGGAAAAAAAGAATGCATTTCTCTCTGGATCCCATGGTGTCTGATGGCTGAGGGATGGTAGAGAACAAAACTAGTGGAATTAAAAAGTGCATAAAGCAAGATTTTTACATTTCATGCGCACCTTTTAACCTTTCCTACCAGTGTGTTTCTGAAGAGATTGTTTGAAGACATCAAGGCTCTTCACAGAACTGTCCCAGTTTTTGCAATACTGCATTCAGGTGGTTGAGTGTTGGATAGATGTTCCCAACTCATCAGGTTCTATGCAGGTACAAGGTCCAGCATAGCTCTGTGGGACTTTGGGTTGTAAGGTCAAGTCCTGAATTATGCACTGCAACGATTCTCCTGCAATAAAGTTTAAATGAGGGACCTTGGCACAAAAGTGCCTCAAGTGTGTAGGGACCAACAGAGACAGCTGTGGACAGCTGCTGCCTCCTGTGCTCCACATGGGACTGGCAGAACTGGCAGCCGATTTGCTTTCCGAATGCGTTTGGCTAACAATACATAGCATGTGGGCATGGAGTGAAAAGAGCCTGTGATGCAGCTGGCTGGCATTAGCTGTTGGCTGTCTGTGCCTGGTAAATGGGATCCCAGGTTGGGAGAAAGCCTGTAATGCTGCTTTCAAGGAATTGAACAGCCTCCTCTCCTGCCTGTGCATCAACACACTGTAAAAGATGTGCTCTTTTTGCTGCTTAGGTTCAACTTCTCTGTCAGACATGTACTGTGCAGTTTGTCTAGTCATGTTTAAATATACAAGGGAGAATCTGTGGAGGAAAAAAATATTGTGAGGCTTCATATAGACTAAAGGAACAATGAGGTAGAAGTAAGTGAGCATTTGAAAAGCTTTTTTCCAAGTATTAAAACAGGAAAAGTTTAGCTTGTTCATGTAGATTTCTTCATAAGAAAAAAGAAAAAAACACAAAGCAACTGTCTGAAATGTTATAAAGAAAATGTGATTCTTGCTTTAACTGCTCAGGGTGTTGCAGACAAGCTTGAAAAGTTCTTTAGGTGCTTCAGAGGATTCTTGAAAACTGGTGCCTATTGAAGATCTTGATCATTTGGGAAAACCATTTAGCCTTGAGTCTAACTCTGATTTTGAAAGTGTATCTTGGGCATACAAACCCAGACCATCAGAGTACCTAAGAAAATAAGTAAATCTCTTCTTTCACTTTCCATATAAATTAAAATGTACTCTTTTGCCCAGCTGAATCCTGCTAGGCACTGTCTGCTTTCTTCTAAATGTACATTTAGTAGTCTTCTTGCAATCCATAAAGTAGAGTATATTCCTCTTCTACCAGTGTGTGTTGCAGGAAATTGTCCAGTCTGCAGACAAATATCATTCAGAGGATTCAGAGAGAGATGGTTCCATTTTGCAGTACAAGGGAAAACCAGTGTGGCATGGTTGTAGTTGTTGCAGAAGTGTCATGCTATTATGGGAAATCAGTAGCAAAATAACTTCATGTCAGCTTTTGCAAGAACTAGGGCATATGCTCCCTAATTTTTCAGAATTATATGACTTCTGAAATTTAGTATTTCTTCATCTTCTTCTCAGAAACATATACACTGCCTTGTTGCAAAGTGGGATTATTTAGAAGTAATTGTGCAAATTGCTTGTCACATACAATATTCCTTTACTGCTTGAGAAGCACTCTCTCAGCTGCAGTTAATTTGGACAGTAGTACCTAATATTTGTTAATTAAAAATCTGTATTCTCTGTAGATTTTCCTGTGTCTTATTCTCCACTTTGTACCTCAATGTAAATTTGAGTTGGTTAAGATTATGTTTCCTGGTAAATATTTGACTGAAATTCTTTACTCATGTAAATGCTTTGGTCATTATATATGTGTTTAAAATGAGCTAAGTCACTCTGAGTATAACTAACATGTAATTAAAATGGCCCTGTAGTGCCTTATGCTCTTCCAGAACATATTGTGCACTGACAAGTCTTTAAAAAGAAAAATTATTTTAACATCTAAGGTGCCTTAGATGTATCATGACAATTTCTGTGCAGGCGCCAGCAGTAGATGTTGGAAATTATCTGTATGAAATCAAGTAGTATCAGTTGGACAAAGTGTAGATATGTTGAATGAGGTACAAATGATGGAGGGACTGGTAAGAACAGCTGTGTGAAGCTGTGGTTTCAAAAAGAAGAGAACCATAAAGGGTAAAGATCAAAATAGAGGTGCGCTTGGCCTGTGTCACTTTACTGTTTTTCTGCATTGCCGTCTGAGTGATTAGATACTTGGTGATTTAGGATTGTCAGTACAAAGGTGGGGTACATAGTGCTATACAAGTTGAAGCATGATTATTAGGGAAGTTCTACTCCCGTGGGAACCTCTACTGGTGAAGAGTCAATTAGTCCTACCTGCAAGTCTTGAAGTCCTCAGGTGTAGTAATAGGTCATGCACAAAGTAATCCTGCGTTTCTTCCTTAAGGCATGTGCATTTCACATTCAAAGCATTTTTTTTCTGTGAGGAATAGCATTTCAAGTTAAGGAAAAAAAAAACCTTTTCTTTAAAGATTTTAAATATAATTAAAATCAGAGGCTGCAGATTAAAGCTTTGATCTAAATGCAAGAGAACAGTGAAATACCATAATTCCACTTAGCTTTTTCTCATTTGAGCTGTGCCACTTACAGGTACACCACTACAGGAGCACAGTAAGCCATGAAACTTGGATTTTTGTAAACTAAGGTATTTCAATGTTTCTTCACAAATCAGACATTCCAATGTGTTGTATGCTCATCATTTGACCTGCCTGTTTATGAGATAAACCACTTTTCCTGTTTATGGTAAAGAATTTTCATATACATCAATGGGGCACTTTTTGTAACAAATAGATGAACTGGAAAAGGGATTCCTCAGTAGTGGTTATCTAATATTTATTTTTGGGAGTTAATTGAAAAGGTAAGCCTCCCCTTCTCTTCTTTGTAGTCCATAGTTCTCAAACGGTTTTGACTAAGGAAAGGGTTTAATGTTGGCACTGGTGCTCACAGCCACAAGTAAGAGAAGGACAGAGGGCTTTTCTGCTGTCCTGGCCATTTGGAAATCTTAGCCAGCACTGAAATATCAATGGCTTCAAAAGTGCAGGGGAGAAGAAAAAAGAATAATGTGAGCCTTTCCTGAGTTTACTGAGTGAGCTATACATAGTAAGTGTGACTTACAGGACAAGGTGACTTCTAAAGATTAATGAACTCAGATTCATGTTACCATGAAGAGAGAAAAAAACCTGTTATCTACATGCACAGAAGGCAAATATGAGGCACAGACAGGATAATGCAACCTATGGCCGTATAGGAAATCCGTGGCAGAATAAGAAATAGGACACAAAATTTACCAGTCATTTCCCACGATCTACTTACTTACCTCATTGCCCCCATAATGGGGGCTAGGCATGAATTTAGTTCCACATCTTAATACTCATAGAACCTTGTGTGGGGGAAGAGAGGTGAAGTGTTCAGGACTGTCGTGCTTCCCTGAATAACACAGTCTCTGAGACAAATCCTAAAATGCTGTAGTGTCTTAAAATGTCTGAGATGATTCAACTTCATTAGGATTAAATGTTCTGAAGACTTCATGATGCAATGTGTGTGAAATAATTTGGAGATGAAAAGAGAGCAGCTTCCAGTTTGAAGAGATTTATTTTGAGACTTCAGACAATTTTATATTACTTTTTGACACACAACTTGTGATCTATCAGCATGAAAGGCTTCAGACTATAAAAAAATTAAGTCTTAATTAGTATGTAGATGGAAAATTATAAACCCATCCTCCTTCCTCATCTGCACTGTATTTGATTTGACAGCATTTTAAAGTCATTACTGGATTTTTTTTTCCTTTTACGGTGTTTTATCAGTATTTCCCAGCTTTTGATTCACAAGCAATGTATTACTCACAAGCTCTGAAAATATCCTCTGTGAACAAATGTATCATCTGTCCTTGCAGCTCACACTGACTGGAACTGCAATTAGTGTGTTGCCATTATCATGTTACTTGCTCCACAGTTTGCCAAGGATCAAGCAAAAGTTGAAGGCAACTTGTTCATAAAACTGTTTGAAAAATTACCTCTAGTCTGGACTTGGAGACAGTAATTGTGGGGTTTGACTTTGGCTGGCTGCCAGATGATAACCCAGCTGCTCTCTCACTTCCCTCCTCAACTCAACAGGAGAGAAAATAAGATGTTAAAGCTCAAGAGACAAGATTAAAGACAAGGATATTCTCTACCAGTCACCATCAAGGACAAAACTGACGGTACCAGTGCCTGGGTGTGAACATCCAATGCAATAATGGATTGCTTGGTGGAGAATCTTTTTGTTTCTCTGTGAGAAGTTAGAGGCTGCCTTATGCAGTTTGTGGAAATAATGCATGAAACTGTCATAAATGCCCATTTAGAATACAGTAGAATAGAACAGAATGGAACAGAACAAAATAGAATAGCATATTTCGGTTGGAAGACATGTACATCCAGTCCAATTTTCTGGCCACCTCAGGGCTCACCAGAACTTAAGATGTGAAATGAAGGGCGTTGTGCAAATACCTGTTGGGCACTGGCAGACTTGGGGCATTGACCACTTCCTTAAAAAGCCTGTTTCAGCATCTGACCACTCTGTCAGTAAAGAATTGCATCCTAATGTCAAGTCTGAACCTCTCTTAGTGCAGCTTTGAGCCATTTCTGGGCATTCTATCACTTGATCCTAGGGAGAAGACATCAGCACCTCCCTCTTCACTTCCCCTCCATAAGAAGCTGTGGAGAGCAGTGAGGTCACCCATCAGTCTCCTTTGCTCCAAACTGGAAAAACCCAGTCTCCTCAGCTGCTCCTCACTGAACAGCCTGTCCAGCCCTTCCACCAGCTCCTTTGGGTGCATTCCAGTGTCTTCACATCCTTCCTAAATTTTTGGGCCAGAACTGCATACTGTGCAATCCCCTCTGTTAGCTCTTGGGCTGTGCTATGTTTGGTGCACTCCTGCTGACTGAAGTGGAGCCTGCTGTCCACCAGCATCCCCAGATCCCTTTCTGCAGAGCTGCTGGCAATCCTCTCCCAATTCAGGTGGTGCTAATTTTTCGCAGATGCAGAATCTGACACTTGTTAAATTTCACACCAGTGATGATTAGCCAATATTTAATCTGTTTAGGTACTTCTTCAAAGCCTTTTGTCCCTCAAGAGAGTCAATAGCATTTCCCAGAAAATGTGCTTGTGGTGCATCCAGTCTCTGCATTCAGATGATTGATAAATGCATGGAATAGTACTGTCCCTAGTACTGAGCTCTAAGAAGCACTGCTGATGACTGGTCTTCAGCCAGATGTTGCCCCATTTGCTACAACACTTGAGTCCTACCTTTCAGCCACTTCCTCACCCAGCTCACCACACACCAGCTCATCTCACAGTTGGATCACTTCTACTGAAGGATGCTGTGAGTGATACAATAAAAGCCTTTACACAGCAAACGGTATCATATGACTGTATGCACCCTTTAATGAATATTTCTTCAGTGTCTTTAGTACTCATATCCTTCAAGACAGACGGACAATTTGCATATCAAGAAAGCTACAGCTGAGTACCTACTGTTTTGCAGTCCTCACAGCTTCTTGCTCTGACGGCAAGCTTTTCTTTTTAAGCAATTTATGCAGCTGCTGATTCATTCAGAGTCTGCTGTATCTTGACAGCTGGGCATGTTCAGTGGCGTGGCTGAGCCACAAAGAAGAAGGCGCCTCTTTGGTCTGCCTGAGGTTGCTCTTTCTCTGAGGGGAAAAGGTCATACTCTCCCTGTGGGTCTCTGCAGCATGGGCTGGCACAGAAGGTGCTGCTGCATCAGAAGATGACAGGCTACAGGGCAAGGCCAGTTAAAGAGAGGTGACAGAGGGCAGATTGACTGTCTGTACAGATTTGGAGAGTCCGGAAAGTCAGAAGTCCAATAAAAGTTTTTGATCTCAATATGAGCCTAAATGCGATGAATGCCTTGCCAGGGCAGTGAGCAAGGCAAAGAGGTATTCTTGTATGCAACCTTTAGCTACAGTCTGTCTGCATTTCCCCTGTGTTTTCTAAAAACTTTGCCCCATCCTAGTTTGTGCTTAAATGAAAGAAAACCTTAAATGTTCAAAACCACTTTTTTGTACAGGTGGAACCACTCCAAAACTCTCAAACCATTTTCAATGTGTATAGGGTATATATTAGCTACTTCTCTCATCTTGCTGATGTCACAGTGCTTTCAAAAAAGGCAATCATGTTCTTTGCGTAACATATATTTATTATTTGTAGTCTATTTCCTGAGTATTTTGAAAAACATTTTGAAGGGGCTCATTACTGGGATAGGGATATCAGTAGTGAACATACCAGCTGAACATAACTGAATAGGATGATCTCATTTTATTCATATCTTCACAGATGATAGAAACAAACACCATAGGCCAGGTGTTAACACCAAATTATTTTCTGCTGCATTCAGTAATTCACAGAGAATTAAAGCAGAGATTTGTAGATGAGAAAAAAACCCAACCCACCATCCTTCTGCCACATCAAACTTTCTCCTTGTATTACAGCTTTTAAAAAGCTTAATCTCTCTCCAGAAAACAAGCAAGAGGTGGAAGGAGAGCAAGAACCCAAAGCTGAATCCCACTCCAGATCCCATTTGCCGTATGTGCTTGGTAGGTCTATTGCAGTGCATACAGCACAACAGGTTTGTTCCACCTCCTCCCCCCCCTCTTCTGAGATGTCATTACTGTGTTGTTTACAGTGCTTTCTTCCTTGCTGATGTGGACTATCTCTGGTGCTTGGGTCTGCTGCTCTCTTTTTGTCTTATTTTTTGCTGGTGAGGCCACAGTGACTCCAGGAAGACGTCACAGAGGATACTGGAGGACCAAAAAGGAATGCTAAATGAAACTCAGAGGGCTCCTAGGCCAAAAGTACTTGCCTGGGCCTACCCAGCAAGGTCTGCCTCCTGCTATGACAGGAAGGTCCAAAATAGTGCTTCTTTATTTTCCTTTCTCAGTTTGGAAATATTACTAAATCTAAAACACAATCTGGGACTTGGTTTCCCCTCCATACATAATGATACAACCAACACAAATGCGAGTATGTCACATGGGATGCAAACATTTAGTCAGGGAAGTGATTTCAACTGAACAACTTGATATAGTTGATCCACTAGTTCTCATCAGAGTTCTATAGATATTTGCCTTCCACTGAGTTATTAAGAAAAATATCAAAATCCTTGTCCAAAGTTTTTTTTTCAGAGAAATCTGTGTGGCCTATTTAGGCCTTTGCACATCTGACACCATTTACAAGTCTGCCAGAAAGAATTTTTAATCCAACTGAGTACTTCTTGCACTATTAGTAGTTCATAAAAAAAGGAATTATAAAGTATCATGGACAAATGTAATGTTGTGCTAAGCAATTGAAGATAAAGAAGATACTATATAAAGTGTCTACAAAAATCTGGGTCTACAAACATCAATACACTGCCAACCTTTTGGACAAACTTTTTTTGACAGAAGCACAGGGCTTTTCTTACAGTGAAATTATTTTGAACATTTTTGTTTGCTTCTTGGCCTCTGCCTTTGCATTCTTCTGTCATACTGTTCTACATCTCAAGGTTCCCAGTCTTGGGACTAGGAGTAGTTAAATATTTAATTGTCTT
>JAWWEY010000130.1:14741816-14761576 GCA_035582745.1 Loriotus luctuosus | reverse complement strand
TTAAGGAATAGTACTGTTGTGATTACCTCAAATTAAAACAGCTATTTTTTTTGAAAAAAAAAAGATATGGGATGAATACATATGTCCACAATACCATTCTTCACAGCTATCCTTTCTTTACAGCTATATTCTCCAAGAGTGTTTCAAATACAAAGCAGAAATTAATACATTTTCTAGACTGCCCTTTCCAGTTTATCTGTCTGTGTTTCAAATATCTGTTATTAAAGAAATACTGTCATTGATATAGTCATGCTGCTGCAGGCATGTGATGCTTGTGTAGTACAATATTTGACCCATCAGTTTTATTTTGTGGGGTCCTTCCATTGTGCTGAGAAATTCAGAGATAAGTCATCAAAATGTTACAAGATTACTGGAAAATTTTCAGCTCTTTGGCATTCCCTCTCAAATTTGTGGGTGTAATATCCCATGGCCCCTGCAGGGAATACTGTACCCTTTAGAGCCAGTGCTTAAGGTCAAGGGCACATTTGTGCCCCGTAGTGTCAGATGTGCTAGATACTGGATAAAAGTGTATTTTCTACCTTTGGCAGGCAGTGTCCAGCGAGTTACACTGGTATTTACTCCATTTAAGCAATAAAAGTCAACATTCACACAATTAAACGACAAATATCTCTGTTATTTTTTTTAAATACGGCTTAAGGAGACCTATACTTTTTCTTATTTGCAGTGGTCATTGATTTGCATGTAATTTTCCACATGTAATCTGTGCTTGCATATTAAGTATATATTCACTGACATTTTGTTTCCATACTTTATTTAAAAGCACATTCACCTGAATGAAAATGCTTTATCACCACATCTGCCTTAAATGAGTGTTAACTTCTCTTTAAAGAATAATGGGTTTTGGTATTGAGTAAAGTATCTTTCAAGATAATTTCTAGAAATCACTAGGACTGTTGTGGTTTAACCCCAGCCAGCAATGAAGTGGGATGGGAAGAGACAATTGGAAAAGTGATACAAGACATGGGTTGAGATACAGACAGTTTAATAGGGAAAGCAAAAGCTTTACACACAAGCAGAGCAAAACAAGGAATTCATCCACCCCTTCCCATGGCTGGGCAGGTGTTCAGCCATGCACAAGAGAGCAGGGCTGCATCACAGCAGTGGCTTGAGAAAACAAACACTGTCATTCTGATCATTCTCACCTTCCTTCCTCTCCCCCAGCTTTATATGCAGAGCATGAAGTGACATGGTCTGGAATATCCCTCTGGTCAGCTGGGGTCAGCTGTCCTGGCTGCCCCCTCCCAACTCCTTGTGCGCCCCCATCCTGCTCACTGTGGGGGTGAGGAGCAGAAAAGGGCTTGTCCCAGTGCAAGCCCTGCCCAGCAATAGCAGAAACATCCCTGTGCTATCAACACTTTCCAGCACAAATCCAAAACACAGGCCCACACTAACGACTATGAGGAAAATTAACTCTATGCTAGCCTAAACTAGCACAGTACTTTTAATTTTTCACTTTCACTTTTTTAGTTCACAAGTGTTTAAAATCATTAGAATAATAGGTGCTTTAAGCTTAGTTGTCTTTTTAGAAGATTCAAAGTTGGGGTTTGCATGCTGGCACTGCATTTTTATGAAGGGAATATATAAAATTAAATTATGTTCATTCCCCCTACAGGCAACCACTAACTTTTAGCTTCAGCTCTGCATTTCTGCATATATCTCATAGGTGTTACCACACACAAAACAAGAGACTTTGATGTTTAAAAAGAAAAAGCCTTTATATAATTTGCAACTCTCATATGCCTTTGTTAATGTCTGCATAAGAATACTTGACAAGAGCCAGAAGTTTAAATGGTCAGCTTTGAACTATGAGAAAAATCATATACCTGTGTCTGGGACTGAATCCCAATCTCATTGAAATGAATAAAAAATTTGCTAGTAATTAGCTTGAAAATGTATTTCTTTTCTGGGAGTATGTTGCCTGAAATCTGACAGATCCATCTTGAACAAAAGCTGCTTATCATTTTAGAGGAACAACAATTTGCACTTGTTAACTTACACATAAATACAGATTTTATACTTAAAATTCAATGACAGCAACGGCTTCAGATATGGTGAGCTCAAGGTTAAAGCCATATTGCATTGTATGAAGCATTTGGATGAGCCATTTGCTGTTGGGAAAATGTGAGAGAACATATAAAGTACAAATTCCAGGTTATAATAATATTGAGTTCTATTCCCTGGTGATAACCATACTGGAGGTTATAATACAAATCTGAGTGAGTTTGCATATTGAGTAAGACCTCTTTTAAGTGATGATGGGTAAAAAAGAGATATCAGTGGAAGAGTTTAGGCAATTTGAATTTCAGGATCAAGATACATTTCTTATCTGAGTAAAATCCTTGTATGGAAATTTATTGTAATAGGTTTTGCTTTAGAGGCATACATCCTGCAGCATTATGTAACGCAGCAACCTCAAGTTTTCAAAAAGAAAGCCATACACCATTAATCTATGGGGACAAAGAATTTTCCCCTTTTTCTTCCTTCCAGAAAGGGAAGGATAGCATTTTATATGAATACAACTTCTGCTGTTCACACAGCCATTCTCTTTGTGAAAGAACACCAGCCCAATACTTGTATTTAAGTAACTGTAACACCATTTTCCTCTTCACTTAATATGGAAGATTTTTATAGGAAAGGGTGCAGTAAGTACTGCTGCATAACCAGCATAACACAGTTTCAAAATAACTGTCCCCCATGTGTGCAGAACTCCATGGCTATCAAATGGCTGAAGCAATACAAGAGTGACTAAGATTAAACATGGAAGATATAACCTAAATATTGTGCTGTGTCATTTCTCTCAGAGGTCACCTGCATGCTGATGTCCTGAAGTGGAAGCGCAGTTCCACCACAGTGGAAGGCAGTGGAGCTCAGCAAGAGCTACCAGCAGCAATAGGTGCTGCTGCTGCACCACAGTGAAACCCTGCCCTAAAAGGCACTACAGTAAGGGAATCACGATACCCTCTACAGGCAGGGTATCGTGTGTGAGGGTAGTATGTGCCTTTTAAAAAGATTGCAAAGTGTTTGCTAACAAATTCTCACTGAATGCTAAAAGTATTGTACAGTTAACATGGCAGCTGCTCTCCAGCTGCCTTTACTGACTTGAGCAAAGCAATTGACATAGTAACTGCTATGAGCATTCCCTCTGCCTTAGCATGTTAGTACTTTAAGAAACATTTCTAAAATATCCATGTTACGCCACAAATTAAAATCCAAATACATTACACAAGTCCGCTTCCTTTGTAAAGGGGTGCCTCTCTCCACTCATTTGACTGTAGATACTACTAGCTTTTCTTCATTTACTTCAAATTCAGTACTTAACACTGTTTTGTGTCTTTTCCAGAAATGAAAAATCCTGTCTTGTTCTATTCACTCTACCCTCCATTTATTAAACAGTAGGTTATATACTGACCTCTGTTTCTCCACATCTATAATTCTATTGGTTAATGGCTCCAAGTGGAGGGACTGCTGGGTTACTGTAAGCTGTTTGGCACTGTTTTACTGCATGCTGACTTGTCAGCATTAGTGCTCCTTTGCATTAGAGTGAAGCATCAAGTAATAAACTATTTACATTCTGCTCTCATCCTATCCCCTAAAGGATGTTGCCTTGAAGAGGTGAAAGAATTTATTTTTCTCTGTCCAGTAGTTTTCATCTTATACTTGGGTTGCTTTAGTACCATTCTGTACCAAAGTTTCCATTGAAACAGGAATCATTGAAAATGAAAGAGCTTTTGCTTTTCCTGATAGTGTTTTGATTTGAAGTTTATTCTGTTTCCACAGGATATTTGAGCAATTGGTCCTAAAGCAAGACAGTACAAATTCAATCAAAGGACCATTTGAGAAACTTATTTGAGTTCAGGTAAGTGAGGAAGGGCCAGACATTCTCATTAAGCTGTGATGAGCTCTAGTAAGAATTACCTTGAATACCCTACTTTTTAAATATCAGGATGATTTTACAAAGCTGGATTGAGTCAGGCTGAGTTAGTCTATGTATGTAGAGTTATACGGAGGGGAAAAACAGGTGCATTCTGAGCAGGGAGTCTTTTCTGCTCTCAGACATGACAAGTTGTATCTTCATGAAAGAAGGAGGCTCTAGCCTCCATTTCAGTAGTGTGAAATAAATTCAGTGCATTCGATTTTCAATCAATTTCAAAATTGACACAATTATTTTCAGGGAACTTATTTTCATTCTTCTTCCAAATGTAAACTCACCGGGAGGTTGTCCATGTAGATTTAACAAACATTGTTCAATTACATTTGTTATATCCGTTTCCTTTTTAAAGCTAAACTTCTAAGCAATAGGCAGAAAGCCCTGTCAAATACGTATTTTTATATAGCTAAACCAGAATATTTTTTCTCACTGTGCTTCGCTTTGATTTTCAGTTAAATCTCTTCCAAACTTTGTTTTGAAGTTATTCCTGCACGCCACTGTCCCAAGGAGAAAGGAATGAAACCAGTTTATCCTGGTCATTTTTACACTCAAAATGAAAAATTATTCAGCAATAACAGCTAAGCAAAACCAACTTCCCATTCTTTACTTTAGTTTTTATTTAGATCCTAGTTTTTTTCTAGAGCTGCTTTGATAGGTGTTCATACCTTTTCTTTTTTTTTTCCTCTGGATAAAACTTAGAGAGGATAAAAAGAGAAGTAGATAAGTATGGTGGGTTTAAGGTAGTGGAATGTACTAGGATTTGAATTATTTAAATTATATGAAGTAATAAATGTAGAAAATAACTTTAAAATATTTTAATTGCAGAGTATTGAATCAAAAATTATACCCCTGAAATTTGTCCTACACAGCCTTTTCTCTGACATAGTTTATATTGATTTTTCTGTAGAGAAAAAATATAGATTACAGGGGAAAATAATAATCACAGCAAGCTGGCTAGTATTTAACCTTTATCTAGCACATACATCAGAACAAGATGTGAAAAGTAAGACTGTGTACATCGAACATTTTGTATTTGCTGCTGTCTTTTTCTCATTGGCAAAGTTAATTATTATTCAATTAACATCATCCTCTAAATCATTACTAAATACATGAATTACGCTTGTTTTTGTATCCTATCCTTGTATCAGTACATTAATTTCTATGCATTTGCCGCACATGAAAAAAATGTATTCCCTTTTTCTATACTGCTAATGAGGTTGTATTTTCTTTCTGTTTCCATGAATTCCCTATACTGCATAGTTAATGGAGTTTTGTTCAGATAAACTTCTCTTTCTGCATGTCAGAAGGGACATATAAATTTAGTTTGGTGTTCTCTGCTTGACAAATGTCTGCTAGCTTTTTTTCTTGGATACTTTCTATGGGGGCTACTGAACCAGCAAAGGTAAAAGCCTGTTGCACTCCCCTGCAGGGCCAACCTCCTGAGCTTCAACCCTTTGGTTAGGGAGAGCAAGAGAATTGCCCCCAGAGCCCTTTCTATTATATTATGTCATACAGAGCAACTGTATGTTGATTTCTTCTATCCT
Source organism: Loriotus luctuosus (assembly GCA_035582745.1). Lineage (NCBI taxonomy): Eukaryota > Metazoa > Chordata > Aves > Passeriformes > Thraupidae > Loriotus > Loriotus luctuosus. Next base: position 14,756,083 of record JAWWEY010000130.1, on the reverse strand, counting down.
GTTGGCCCTTCCCCCTCACTCCACCCCGGTGCCCTCATCCCGTTGGCGCTAGTGTTCTGTTCTGCCCCTGAGATCCATACATAAACCCCTGCTTTCCCTGCCCGAGTGGCTCTTTATCCCTGGACTCTTTTGAGGTAGAAGCTCAATAAAGGCTGTCCTTGGAACCCCGTCCAACATGCAGACCCCGTCTCTCCTTCTATGCCATCCGGATCACAGAAGAGCTGAAATCACTTGGTGTGAGCACAGACCTGCCTGTGCCCCCAAGGTGTCTTTTTCAAGACACTTCTTTGGGAAGGTTGCAGCACTCTGGACAACACCCACTGGGACAATTTTCAGTCAGAAAGAGAGAAAATTGTTTCAAAAATCTAACATATCTGGATAAGTCTTTCAGTAGTCCTTTTACTCTGTCAGCAGTTCTTTTGGGTTTGGGCTTTAGACACTCGTTCAGATAATTTAATCGTATGCAATCCTCAACTATTTTAGACAAGAATGCCGTACCATCACTTTTGTAAATAAGCACAAACCCCTGCTATTCCTACCAAAAAACTATTTCAGAATACTTTCAGTAGTCAGAAACAATCCTCTAGTTTATAACCCAGATATACCTTTAAGTATTTTATAACCATTGGTTATTCTGACAGCATTAGGTATAGGACTTTTCCCTTGCTTATTCTAGTAATCTTTCTCTACAACTTCCCAGTTTTCTGTCTTAAATCACTGTATTAATTCTTATAATAGATGAAGTAATCTTAATTCTATATGAAGATTACAAAGCATTCTTAATTCAAGCATTCAGGGCTTGATTCCAATATTGACCCAAGTATGCTATCTTGGAAAAAAAAAAAGGAAAAAAAGGTGGAAAAAACCAAAAGCTTATATGTACTACTGTTAGTAAAATGGAAATGGCAGAATCAAATCTGATAAGAAAAATAAGTGATAGTTTGTTAGGGAGAATTATTATTTTAAACAAAGTCTAGGATTCCTCTTACACAAAGAACTGTGGTAAACAAAAAACTCTGCAGAGAAAACCTGTACTCCTTCATAAAACCAGACTGTACTCCTTCATAAAACCAGAATTTGGAAGGAAGGCAATTAGATAAAAAAGGCAGGATGAAATGTATAATAGAAGCACTTGCTTTCAATCTTAATTCTTCTCTCTCATTTTTCTCATCAAAAGTCTAAATTTTTCAACTTTTCAACCACCCCTTTATTTTCATGCAAATAATTTCTTACCCTTAAAATCTAGAAAGCTGGAACACAGAATGCATGACTATACAAATGAACAAAAGACTTTAAAATTGTGCTCAGAGTCAGTCAGAGCAGGGAGATTATAGTGATCAGTTTAGCGAGATGCACATTTTCCTTTTAGCCAGGGAAATAATCACACAACCATTATGCAAATCAATGACTTAGAACCAATCAGAGCACAGACAGGGGACGATGTGAGAAGTGCTTGTACTGATACGGAAAAGTAAACAGCTCAGCATTTTAAAGGGAATTGGCAGGGGAATGATTTTCAGAAACTGAGCTGTGAACGTTACTGTATAAAAAATGTTTTGGACTGTAATTTTCAAACTTTATCTGCCATACAGTGTTTAAAATGCAGATGTGTACCAAGAAGGTTGCACAAGAAGAATACACAAGAAAAATAAATACACAGAATACCAAGAACCTCCTGCAAAACTGCCTGACAGCTACATATTACAGCCTTTGTGTGCAACCAAGGAGATAATCTAGTGTAAACATGCAAGGTCTTGCAACATATTTCCATCCACAGCAGTGTTAGTTTCTCTTCATTATGTTTGGATGTGTGGAATAAGAAAACTGTGATGAATAAAGTTATTGGTTAGTAGAGAGCGGCGGGTTTGTGGGGATTTTTTATTGTTCTTTTTGTTTGCTTGTTTGTTTTGGTTGTTTTTTGGTTTGGCTTGGTTTAGGTTTTTTGTTTGTTTTGGTTTTTTTGGTTTTTTTTAAGACAGATCCATCATCTTTTTGAGTTGACTTTCTTTAAGGTGAAGAGAGAAAAATGAACACACACACACAAAAAAAAATATTTAGCAGTCCCCATACTTAGCGGCCTGGCTGGTACAACAGCACCTGAGCACGTTGGCTGGTTTCCCTTATCTGCTGAAGCACTCTCCTCTATGCAAGCAATAAAAAGGGATCTTAGGGCAGAGTGTGTCTCTTCTCCCAAGAGCAAGATAAGAGGAAAAGTATAAGGGGAATGACTGGAGGTGCAAGGGGATCCCTTGCATACAGAAGCTCTACTGAAATTATGAAGCAGATCTATTTGTACTCTTGCTTCACCAGAGGACTAGTGGCTGTGTTTTCTGTAGTTACCAGGGGTTCCCATCCCTCTCAGCAGACCTTCATCACACTGGAGAACTCCTTTTATGTTCATACTTCAGGGTTTATGTGTTTAATAAATGATCCCAGAAGTTACAGCGGATGTTAAAGCTTTGTTTTCTTGCTTTTCACTTTTTCTTCCTATTTTTAGCCATCCCTTTTGTCAACTTTTCTTCAGAGAATCTAGCTTTGCACACAGGCTGCTTTTAAACACAACCCCAGTGGGAAGCAGCTGAAGGCAGCAAGGCATGACTGCTTATCTGCAATGGAAGGACGGTCATTTCTGTGCTCTTAGGTCAGACCTAACAACCAGTTCTCTTTCTCACTCCTTCTGGTTATGACCCAGGGGTGGAGGTTGTTTCAAAATTACTTTTAATGTGGAAATTTTTTTGGGGGGGCAGAGGCAAATGCCTCCTGTAGATGTAAGACTTGAGTTCAAATTTCAAAGGCAGATATAAACACACAACAAAACAGAAGGGAGCTCCACTAATCTGCCAAATTTAAGAAAGCTGTTGTCAAACAGGTGGTAACTAAGACATTTTCAGTACAAGACCCATTTATCTCACTAGGAATTGTAATTCTAATTCAACCAGTCAGAGCAATATGTCCCATATATTTTTTCCCCCTACTCATTTGCATGATCTTATGGGAGGCAGAACAGATACCTGCTGATAAAATGTAAAATGTATAAGAGCTGTATTCTCAAAATCTCACTGCCATTTTAAAAGTTGTTTCAGTTTAACTCATTCTCTCAGGAATTGATTCTCTGAGAGAAGAAAAAGAAAGACAAGTATCCATAATGTTTTGAGTATTGAAAGTGATTTTTGAGTGATAGTTCCTACTCATATATATCTTGAGATATTTACAAGTTCTTTGAAAACAATCACAAAAGAGCTAGTATCATTATCATACATTGTTAATCTCTTTAAAATTTGATAGTGTATATAGGGCAAGAAAAATTAACAGATATAAAAATGAAAATATGAAATTTAGAGCAAACTGTTCAACTGTTTGTAATCAACATTGTTTTGTATCACCAGCAATCCCCAGACTTCTAAGCATGTACTTCAAGGTATTAAAAAATGACTGGGAGTTCATTGCATTAATCTTGTCCATGAAGGGAAGAGAGTGTTTTAGGTGACAGAGAGTAACTCATGAAAACACAGGCATTAGATTAAAGAGAGTGTAGCAGTGTAGCTTGACAGTAGGAAGGCCTGCAGACACTATACTGACTTCCAGAACTGAGGATTGCATAGTCAGGATCTCTTTGCCATAGAAGCTAAGACAAAGTTGTTTCAAAATGCCAAACCAAACATAGCAGATGTATTTTCATATTAATTGGTGCCCTCAGCTAATCTACAGCCCATTTCCATTTGTCTTGCAGAGAGCACCACAAAAGTTTCCAGAAAGTTAACCAAAAACCTTCTGGGCAAACACTGGCACTATGTTCTTCTTACTTCTGTGCTCATCCCACCAAGTTCTATTTTCCTAATGTTTTGGTACCCTGTCAGAAGTACCAAGGGTCACTTACTGCAGCCATTGTAATTGTCCTTAGTGTGTAATACAAGGGCATGCTATTGAAGATACGTGGTGTATTATCGCAAACTGCCATGGATGCCAGATACCACTTGCTGTCTGCAATCACAGGGTATTCCCCTGGTGACTCCAGAAGTCCTGAGGCACGATCAGTTTCTGCTATTATATTGCAGAATAAACTTCAATGTTCTCAGTGGCTTACGCCCCCTTTTGTGCCATTCATGCTCAGTGAAATTATATTGCAGGATTTTTAAGTGGAAAACAGTGAATGTCAGGGTTTAGGATGGAAAAGTAATGCAGATTTCAAAGACATTTCAAATTTTTTTTCAAGGAGTGAGGAGGCAAGAGAATGTGTGCAAATAAGCCTGTGAAATGAACCACAAGATTCATTGGCAAGGAATTGCTTAACTTGGCAAGGAATTGCTATTTTAGTGAGGTTTTGAACACATGTTAAACCACTGTGCTCTGCTCTGAGGACATAGTGGATTTGTAATAACTCTGTCCTACCACTTTTTCTCTTAAGCATGATACTCGAATATTGCAGCCCAGCTGAAGTTTGGTAACAATCAGACTTACATCAGTTTCAGTGTCAGTGCACTAAACCTGAGGATTGTGATAAACATGCACACAAGACTGATGGCACTGCCAGTGCAGCCCCGAACCACTGAAGCCTCCTGGAACCAGAATTAGGCAGATATCTCAGAAACAGTATTTTCGTGTTCTTTTGTTGCTAAGCCAGATCAAACTGGCACCACTCAGAGCCAACTCTGATATTTTTCATCACTGGCAATAAATACAGTAGAATAGTTGGGAAGTAAAGCACATAATCCTCTGTTTTCGTAGGCAGTAGAGATTTCTCTCATACTAAATCTGTACCCTCATCCATTACATTAAGGCTTGAAGGAAGAAGAGGGTTCTCTACATGTTCTGGAAGACTCTGAAGAGTTATGCACATTTCCCAAAAAGTCATGCATAATTCCATAGATTATTTAGATGCAGGCACTTCCTCCTCATGCATGACCTCTGTTGCAGACATCCTTTCTGTGAAAATCCTTTCTTAAGATTTTTCCTGCTGAAGCTGAGAAGTTCAGCAACAAGATGTAAACAATGGTTATCTGCCGCTGTGGAACGCAACAGGTCCATCTGGATTGGCCCATCTTGGATGTTTATAATTAATGGCCAATCAAGGGCTGAGCTATCTCAGACAGAGTCCGAGAGAGCTGCTTTTTTTATCATTCTTTTCTTTTCTATTCTTAGGTTTGCCTCTTGAGGAAACCTTTCCTTCTATTTCTTTTTAGTATAGTTATAATGTAATATATATATCATAAAATAATAAATCAAGCCTTCTGAACATTCTCGTCTTTTGCCTCATCCAAGAACCCTTGTGACCACTGTCACAGACCTCAACCACTGGACCATTAATTTCTTCAGTGGCTAGTTTTGGGAAGTTACAGAAGTAAATGGGAATGCTAGAGTACTTTAAGATGGGGGAAAATGCTGGTAAAATACAGCTAGGGGTTGGGGCTTTTTGAGATTAGTGGAGAGGGTGGCAGGGGAAGCAACCAGCTCTGCTAGTCCTTATAGGAACCTTTACTGAGAGGGTGAGTTTGTATTAAACTTGAGCCTCTCAAAACAAATTTGTTTGCGTATGAACAAGATAATTCATCAATAAGAAAAGACAAATGTGGGAACTGTATATATGCCTCCCTGTTCATTGAGTTCCTGGATTTCAGTAAAAAATCTGATTTTAATGAAAAAATCCATTTTCTTGTATATGGGAATGTAAATTTGACCACAAGTAATTAAAATATTAAAATTAATATTTTCTATTTTCTGATGCATACATGCAAGATCAATATGTGACAACTAATATATGCCTAGCCAGAGAGATATTCATAGAGGGCATTTTAATTTCTAACCTTTACTTTTGCCTCTCATTTGGTTTTACTAAGCTACCTGGAAAAATGTTAATTATTGTTTTTGCATAAGATCCAGATCTAACTAAATTATATCAAATAAATAGAACACTCAGATTAACATTACCACACATCATCTCTTCTGTTTTCCACATTCATATGAATTAAAATTTTTCCAAGCGTGTAGAGAAGGAGAAAGCTCTATGCTAGGAAAGAGCAAGTACTTACAAATAAACCTCAATCTTCAAATTGAAGAGCAGAAAAAGAATTTCATGTATTAGGTTCTGCCCAACCCATTAGGTTGACAATGTAGACAAAATTAGAATTTCCTCCTGGCATAATCTTGATTTACAATGTATTCTGTAATTTTTAAATTGTACTTTCTAATACTATCTTTTTCTAAATGTTACTATTCACTATTTTCTAGTAAATTTTTAGAGCAATTGGCATGAATTCTAGAAAAACTAGCATTACCCATAGGATTTTTACTAAGTTAAAAAGCATTTGAAATCTAGTGCTATTCTTTCCTGACATTTCAGGTTTATCAGGAGGTTAATTAAACATAGTTCCAGCACTGCTTTAGGGCACAGCACAACAAGCCAGTTTTTTATCTACTTGCAGACTTGAAAGTCTTAGGAGACGCCAGCTTAAGACCTATGGCAGGTTTAAATTGTCTTTTCTCCTGCATACTTAGAAAATGTAGTGAAATTCTGCTCCTCAGCATAAACTACTCGGAAAAAATTGTGTCAGTGAAATTCTGCTTATTGCCAAAATGGAGACAATGTTCATCTCTTTTTTGTGACGACTTTTAGTCACAGTAAAAATTGTAACATCCAGATGTCCGTATCCAGCAGGTCTCAGAGAGCCGCGCAGTGTTCTGGCTCAGCTCAGTCACCGCCGGCCTTCTACTGCATTGATACTTGGACAAACACAAGGGCAAGAACAACGATCAGTTTACAAAACTATTTTGCTTTGGTAATTCCTCTTGAGACATGGAAAGCTAACCTTTCATCACAAAAAACCTGAAAAAAATACATAAAGAAGAATGTCAGTGTCTTGGTTTTAAAGGCAGGTGTCTGCTAGGGAAGGCAGGAGCCTCCCTTGGAATGGAGAATGTGAACGCCCTTAATCCAAATTATTATAAATTTGAAATTAAGGGTCTCTCAGGCAAAGACATGAAAATAGGGATAACAGTTCTTTACTAGTGTGTATAACAAGGCAAACAAACAACAATAACCATGGCACAAACCACAACCAGAACCAGAACCCGGTGACTGTGCCCTTCTCGGCCGCAGGCACTTTCCCCTTTGGTGCAGTTCCGGTCGCAGCCGGCGGGGGCGCTGGTGGCTCCCGCTTAGACGGGAAGGGATGGCGGAGAGGCTTCGCTTCACAAACGCCCTGGGGCAGTCGATCCCGGTGCCCCAGCAGGACTCCGAGGAGCACCAAGCTGGAACGGCAGCAATGAGCAAAAATCCCAGGCTGGTGGACGAGATGTAGCAGAAGCTCCACTGCGGTAGCTGGAAACAGCAGGGCAGGGGATGCGGGACAGCAGCAGAAGAAAGGCAGCTCCCAGGGTTATGGCAGTGGCAGAGAATTCCTTTCCCCAAGCCGCAGGTCGAGCTGTCCTCCTCCGAAGCCCAGAGAGAGAGAGCCAGCTGCTGCCCCCAGCCCCGTCCTTTCAAGACTCGCAGTGGGGGTCAGTTGGACCCTGTCCTTACAGCACTGTGGATCTGTTGCTGTGGATAAGCTTTTCCCAGGCATAAAGGGGCCTGTGCTGTTTGGGCTCCTCTGCCTATCAGAAGATGGGCAATTCACTGCCTCTCACCCAAGGCTTTTTCATCACACACACAAAAATCTCTCTTCCCCTGACCCTTTAGTGTGAGGGTCTGTGCGAGTGTTGCACAGCCCTGGAAGTGTGGTCTCCACCCCAAAGGTGCTGAGCTTGATCTCTTTGTGACCAGACCTGATCTTACTTCAGCTTATCTCCATCAGCAAGCAGTTCAGGGCCTCAGTCAGAGGACTTATTCAGGGTGTGGTGGTCTTCTCTGCAGCTTTTGTAATACATTTTCCTAAAAAAGGCAAAAGTCCTTCATGACAATGTTTAGGTCATAAATGATAATATTTCTGTCTCCAACATTATGCCTTTGTGTTATCATATGTGAATGCTGACACCAGCAACCATAGAAAATATGGTAAGGCATAGCTACAGCAAACATGCTGCTGTACTCCCTGGTTTTGTCTCAGTCATATATGGCATCTCTTTCATTAGAAAATTAGATTATTTTTCCAAACATCTCTGTATTTTCTCTGAATAAGATAGATGATGCTTACAGGTATATTTAGAGTGAACAAAATACTCTAAGGGCAGCAACTGAAAGAATTGGACTGAGTTAAAGGCTGCTGAAAAATATAATACAGGTCTAATGTGAGTGGCCTTGAGTACTTAGGTAATAAAATTATATGTTTGGCAAAAGAAGGTAGTGAAAAAGTATGAAAGTATGACTTTTATATCATGGTTTTGGGTGTTATAAGATCATTATCACTGTACATATATTTTTTCCTTTTTCCCTAAATGTAATATGCTCTAGGAAAAAAAAAAAAAAAAAAGAAATAGCAGGTTTTGGCTAAGCCAGGTTAACATGTTTCTCTGGTTTTCTACCAAAATAACACCCGTGAAAAATGCCTATCACTTTTTTTAAAAATTTAAAATTTAATAGTAATAAAATAGTTATAAAAATAGTAGTAAAAAAATAGAGCAATAAGAATTTGGACAATCAGAGTTAGGAAAATACAGAACAATAAAAAACAAAGACTTACAGACATCTGGGTGTCTGGCTCTGCCACAGAAACACACCTTGCTAACAAAGGATTAACCCTTAAAAGCAATAGTCAGTTGCCTATTCATATATCTCATTCATGATGCAAACATTCCTTTCAAACTAGGGATTTTTCTGTTTATTGTCAAAACTTCCCCCCCATATTGTAAATCAATTGCCTCGGTCCCCATGAAGTCCGGCTTTTTCTGATAAGGAGGCAATAATTCTTCTCTAGAATCTTGATGTCTTGATGCTGTTATCTCTATGTGAAGAATTTCTTGATTATCTTTTCCATTCCTTGCTCTTGTTAAAAGAAGTATCTTACATCACATAGTTTCTATAGTTTAATACTATGCTATAGCCTAAAAATTATATTTACCACACTAAGAGTAATCTCTTCCCTTAAAAGAGATTAATACAGCAAAATTTTCTAACACATATATATATAACTATGTATGTAACTCATACAGTATTCATTTTAATATTTGCAAAGAGCCAATATTTTCAGTTTTCACACACCTAAGTAGGAACAATACCTGGGAGAGCTTGGACTTTTCTGATTCTTTCTAAACTCTTTCTGCTGTGCTTCTTACGCTGAATTTTTTTTATTTTAAATCTTCTTTTATTATTCATTTCACAATCACCACACTCAACTGTCTTCATAGCAAATGACATGGAAGGTGCTGTAAAGAAATACTGCAAATATGTACCTGGACATAGGATTGTACACTTTGCTGTCCTTCCTTTCTATTCAGTCTCATGAAGGACCATGTAAAATCACTTCCCAGGCTTTACCAAATACAGACTCCACTACAATACTGGTGATGTTTTACCATTTATCACTGAAAAGAATGAAGCTGCAGAATTCAGCATATTTCCTTACTTCTGTCCAATTCTGTTTCCTTAAGTGTCAGGTATCTTGTGCTGTTTTTTGGAATCTTGCCTCAAGACTCCTACATGATAAGCAGCATATTTCCAATTGCTACTTGCTACCTTCTCCACAAGAAAGATTATTTCACAGACAAGTAGCTGTGCAGTGAAAGCAGCAATTGGACTCATGCACCTCAGGTTTTTTAAGACCAAGGGCTGTAAAGCTTCTCCCAAGAGCTTCATGTGGTTCTAGGGCAGTCTACTGAGGAGGCTGTAGTGCTCTGCTGGTAAATGAGTGTAATGCTGTGTGTGAGTCAGTAGAAGTGCAGAGGGAACTGGATCAGCCTCTGTGAATGCAGGAGAAATTACTGTGATCCAGCAGCAGACCCAGCAGATATGACCTTCCACAAGCACCAAGTTACTCCCAGAAGAACTGATGATTTTCTATTCAGTAAAAAAGGGATCATGCAGAACTATCATGATAGAATGATGTAAGTTGTCTTAATCCTCCTCCTCCCAAACTGTTCATGATTTGCAAGCCAAGCAGGAAATATCTATGTCAAAGTAAATCATTCCTCTGTTCCATTTAAACATTTAATGACATTCACACAGTTAATTGCTACCCATTCCATTCATGTATGACTGTACTCTTTGACAAAGAGCTCTAACATGAATCTCATTAATTCTTTGATTCCACTTGGATTCTCAAATTTTTACCCTTTTTTATTTTTCAAGTGATTTTTGAAATTCTTTATTTCCATCATCACACCTGATTCTATCCTGAGTTTCACAATTTAATGTTCTTTTCTAGTTTGTTTTCTCCTGGTTCTCTGACATTTACAGAGATTCAATGAAGTTTTTCGTGTCCCAGCATGTTTAGGTTTTTCTTAAATTAGTTTTATAATTTTTCATTTTTTAGTCTTTTTTGAGCAAAGTTAATGACTGATTTTCAAATCAGTCATTAATTTTAATTTTTAAAATTTTCTTAGTGTGAGAAGCAGAAGCAATGCAACTTTTCTGTTGATAGCAGTTGTAAGTAGTCTATTTTATGTGACATTATTTTCATTCACTGGTACTGTAAGTATCACTTATTAAAGCACAGAAATACCTATAGGTAAATGGTGGATTTCATAAGATTAATATGAAACAAGTTACAGGAATGTTTGGGACAAAATGAACAAGAGAAAAAAAACTATTTCAGCATGAAGATCAATTTTTTCTTCCTTCATACTTTCCCAAAGTTACTTTTCAAATATATTGTTAGCCCTTAGAGGCCAGTTTCCTTTTGGCATATATGGGTAGGACTTCAGTGGCAATACCTTGATAAAAGAGAAATTGAGCAGCACTGTAAAAATAAAAAAAGGTAAAAATGCTGTTCACTTTAATAAGAAATTAATTACACCTTTAAAATTAGCTCAAGAAATTAATCAGACAAGATTTGATAAAACTAATTTTCTTAAGAAGAAACGTGCAGAAATGTAGACATTTCAAGTGAAAACATTACAAACACATAAAAATTATGTTTATATACAAGTATACACATATTTATATGTAAGTATACTCATGTTTATAATGATTTTTATTCAAAACTGAGACAATAATTATTTGATGTCTGCGTCTCTTTTTGCATTACTTATGAACCCAGAAGTGTTACACTTAAGCTGTCATATAGTCCTCCATAATAACTGTTGAGGAAGAATCTGCAGTGAGAGGAAAATTTAGGATTGTGAGCTTTCAGTTGTTTATGGAACTAGTGGATGGAATCCTGAGGAACCTGCCTGTGAGCCAGATGAATGCTTCTCCCAATTAAGTACCATTGCCAAACTTATTACACCTTCAAATCCTGTATCTGAGTAGATTATGAAGATTCTGAAGAGCACAGGGCTGAAGATGAAGCCCTAGGGAACCTCACTAGGGCTGGCAGCCTGATGTCACCCCATTTGCAATAACCCTTAGAGCCTGGTCCATCAGTCAGTTGCTCATCCATCATGTGATGTGCTGTCCAGCTATGTGCTAGACATTTTGTCAAGAAAAATCCTGGGACAAACAGTGTTAAAGTCCAAAAATATTGCATCAATTGGCTCCCTTGATCTGCTAGTTTGGTTAGCTTGTCATAAAAACCCTCAAGTTTGATAAACAGACTTTCCTCTCATGAAGCCAAGCTGGCTGTGACCGATGACTGGAGTGTCTTTCAGATGTTTTTCAATATCTCCCAGAACAACTTTTCCCTTAAATGTACCAGACATGGAAGTGAGACTACCAGGACTGTAGCCTTTCTGTGGCCTTCTTGTAGCTGTTTTTGAAAATTGTGGCAGTGTTAGCCAATATTCAGTCAAATGAATTCCACCAGACCATAGCTTTTTAGAGATCCAGCTGTAGCAGCAGATTTCTTCAAAAGTTCAGGATGTACTGGGAGTTGATCATTTTCACAGTCATGGTCCTCCATCTCAGAGCCCTGACACCCCTTTGGTCCCTCATCAGTGCTGAAGAAAGAGACAATAAAAACATTAAACCTCTCTGCTTTGTCTCTGTCCCCGTTTTGGAGGGGAATGTCCTCACTTTGTGAGGTGTCTTTGTGTTCCAAATCTGAAGATAATAATTCAGAATTGCACTCCTGAATTGTTATATTTTATGATGAGACCTCAGTATTTTTTTAAAAAAAAATCAAGAAAAAAAATTAATTTAGAAAACACCTCACTGTGGTAGAAAATTAATCAGGGGGAGACAAAAACAAAGTTGTAGATTAAAATAGCTAATGAAAATAAAATTTCACGGTTTAACATTTTAAAACAGAAAATTCAAAATACTGAGTTTAGATTCCTCAGTGCTGGGGAAATATTAAGCGCAGTTTCAGTGTCCTCTCTCTCTGAAGAACTTGCAGCCTTTGAAGGACCTGGGCACATATTTTGATTGCTGGGGCTCACTGGAATGAGCATAATAGCATACTTTCTGTAGTAATGATGACATACCCAAGAATCAGGAGATTTTAATTTTCAGATAGTACTACAGTCCTGGAGAAAACTTACACTCTCTTTCTACAGCTTTTCTTTTTATCATAGGGAAACTTTTAGGCAAATTATCTGTACTTTTAAAATTTAATCTGAAAGGAAAATTAATGAAATTTCAGTGTGTGATAAAAAACCCCAAGATTTGACTATGTAAAATTTTCTTCTTCTTCTTCATATGTGTTCAGCATCCCAGCATCCCAACTCCATTTAAATTTTTTTAAACTACTTTGCCCACCACTACAAATGTCACCAGTTTTCTTTTTTCTCCCCTAAAAAAGGGAGCAGAGGGTTTTGATGTATTATCTTTGACGTGGTCTCTGGTTTAAACTGGTAATTCTGGATAATGAAAAGGACTGTTCTGTGTCTGATTTTTCTTTGAACTTCGATGAAGTTCTTCCAAGCTGCTGCACAAATGTGTGACAAGGAGTCCTCTAAAGGCATTCTTAATTTTTTATATCCATTTATGCCAAGCCAAAATATTAAAACAAGCATAAGATAAGAAAGTACTTGTCTTTGAGTTTTCATTTTCCTTGAATATTTTTTTGTTCTTGCAATACTATTTTTTAATAATATTCAGTGGTATATGTCCTTCCAGACAGTGTGAATGCTATGTTTCTATCAGAGCTTTCATCACACGTTTAAAACCCAGACAAAATGCTAAAGGCGTAAGAGTCTTCTAATTTTACAGTAATTTGATTTCACTTGTGTATTTAAGTTTTGAGTGGAAATCTAATTTAGTGGGCTCCTGTGAAATTTAAAGATTGATTAAAACATGTTAACATTCTTCTTTGTACCACAGGACTTGCCTAATATTTTTACCTAACGAATCCATAAACATGTAAAAATAAAGAATAAATAATTACAACTGAATATTTTAGCAATCCAAGTAATTCTAACAAGCACAGAGATTATTTTGAATTGAAGACTTTTTTATAAATAGGGAGAAAATCAGGTTGCTTTATCTTGCATAGAGGTGGCCTAATTAATCAGCAGTGATTATGCTGGCTTGGTCTCTCAGTTATGTTTGTTAATTAAAGCACTTTCTAATGAACATTAGCTCAATTTCCCCCATGTGGAAGGCTGGGAGATGATAGAAATGTAAACCATGATTCTTTCTCACTTGAATACTCAGGGATTCTCTCTCACTTGAAAAATCATAACTAAATTAATATAGAGAGAAAGTAGTATTTTTGTCTGCATAGCCCTATCTGCAGGCCTCCCTGACTATCAGTGTGGGGAAATATCAATGGTGTGAACATCTCTTAGCAGGAGTAATCATCATCATCATGAAGTGCTCATCAGATAGAAAGACAAAATGCAATTAAGTTGGGTTTACAATCAGGCCAATAATTACTACTCTGATGTCTCAGCTGTATGGAAAATGCAGGATTCCGAACTGTGACTTTTTTGTTTGAATGTGAGGTTTTTCCTGCCTTGCTTGATCTCTTTTTCCTTGGAACATTTGTAAAATGTCAGTCATGATGTGGTGCAGCTGAATAATTGTTATAGAGTCAAATGCTTGCAGATGGTTAATGGAAACAGAGAATTAAATGAACAGCAGTAAAGAAACACATGCAAAATTAAAGAACCCCATTGCAAATTTAAAGGGTCACTTGGTTTCATAAAAAATCAAATAATATTAATATATTATTCTCTGCATGAAAAGACACTGTGTTAAATTGTTTTGAGAGATGAAAAATGAGCAATCAATGATGTACTAATGAAATTTTTGAAAAATCATGCTCTATTGAAATATGCAGCAGTTGCCAGTTAAA
>JAWWEY010000130.1:14717760-14738159 GCA_035582745.1 Loriotus luctuosus | reverse complement strand
AGTATCTTCTGTTATTCAGTACTTGAAAACACTACTTTCACTTGTTAGCATCAACACATTAAGGATATGTTGTGAGCATGAGTATCTATGAGAAACCTGTATTTCCAATTCCTTAGTGCAGGTCCTTCTTAATTTCTCAGTGAGCCATGCAGGATCCTCTGCTGCCAGTAAATAACAGGTTAAATGCTCTTTATTCTCCTCTTCCAGCAGGACCACCATGACGAGAAGGTGCCTGTGGGTACAAATCTTCAAACTCTGTGCTGTGCCTGTTGCAGGTCTGATAGTCCACACAGCCAGAAGTGATTACTCAAGTAAGAGGATAAAGAAAAGAGAGTTGTAATCACCATTCATTGGTTTAGAAATGTCATGCCAGTCGCATTTCAGTCATCGTGTGATATTAATACTAATCAGCATATATTAGCAGCCAGACATGTTAACAACTGTTCTAACAGCTGAGTGCCTCCAAGCTAAATTGATTTCATCCCGCAGACACCCATTAACACCTCTCCTTCCCATTTAGATAATAGAACACAGTTGTTCAGGGGTGTTTATGAAATGACATTCATTTGATTGATAAGTGACCTTGACTGAATGAGAATATGTGTTTGCTGGAATTTAAACAATCACCTTCGTTTTCAATAACCTTGTCAGAGTTACACACCTCCAAAACCTCAAAGAATTTAAGTAATCATGAGCAGTATGTACTGCTTTTTTCCCCTGGGAAGTGTGTTTGGGAGAATCAAGCTTTAAATTAGGTTTTACATAGTAATATTTTCATTGTAGAAGGTGCTGAAGTAATCTGGGAATGATCATCTGCTTTTAAAAAAAAATCAGTGTTTAATTATTTGGGTTTTGTACCTTAATCCATTTTGAACAACTCACTGGCTCAAGTAGGCCATTTTTACTAAGATGAAATGAAATATTGAAGCTTCATATATTGTTAATAATATAGTGAGATAATCTAGCCATGATTAATTAAGAATATTGGAAACCTCTGATACAATGCCAGAAAAAAAATCAGTTCAGTATGGGAAGCTTTTCTAGAGCAGCATTATAAGAGTTTTTCAATAATAGATTAAACGGACTAAATAATTAAAATGTCATTTGATTGAAATCAGACCATTCTCCTTGTATTTTGGTATTACATCCTGTCACAGGCAAGACTGTCTTTTCAGCTCCAGATATAGAGGCAGTCCTTCCTTTTCTGTACCTAAATTTAAAAAATGTGTCAGGCAGAATTTAAAAGCAAACGGCAGACACTGACTAAAATATTTATCTTAAGAATATAAATAAAAACTTAGGGTTTTCAGGAATGCCTGAACGTAGTTAAAACCAAATTATTAGGGAAAACTACTGAATCCCAACTTCCTTTGTTCCAGGGAAGATACCTGAAGATGCAGTCACTCTGTGTATTCACCCTGAATGCAATCCCCTGCGGGATGCACTTGAAGGCTGGAGCCCTGATCATTCTCATTGTGCAGCTGCTGTTTTTCCTGCTGTTGTCCTAAGGATAGAAGGACACCTGAGCATCATCACCTCTGCCATAGCAGCCCCAGCTGCGGCATTTTTTCAAGTTTCTGAGGCACTTAGGTGCCCTTGATGGGAGGCAGGATATGAGCAGCCTGTGAACCAGATGTGGGTCACCAATCACGAGTTGGACAATCAATTAGATACTCTGTTGTGATTAACCATTTTACAGCCCTTTTGCAACCTTTTCTTTTAAAGTTGATTAACATATTTTTTAAAAATATATAAAAACAAAATGCTAACTGAAATAGAAGTTTTCAGGTTGTAAGAGCTCTTAAGCAGAGAGGTTTCATGTATAGCTGGAAGTCTTCAGCAGTGGGAAGCCCATCCCAGCATATTCCACGGAACTGGAAGAGTGTAATCCTGGCTGAAGGCTACAAAGAGATCAAACATCCATTACCTAATTCTGTCAGGCACTTGGATTGATGTCTTCCCCTTTGCAAGACATCACACCCAACAGACAAACATTTGTTTCTCCTTTAAAATTTTTAAATGCAAATGCTAATTTAGAAATGTTTTCCCTAGATTTTCCAGTGACTGATATAAGTTATTTCCATTGTATGGAACAGCTGCTTATAATCAATCTCATTTAAGTGAGAGACAAATGGAAGCAAAAGCATGCAAGAGTCAGTTAAAAGTTATTTGCATAGGTTAAGTTTTTTTTTTGTAGCACATTTTTTCTATCCCCCTATTATACCTCTTTCAGTAATTTTATCTCTGCTGCTAAAAGTGAAAAAAATCAATCAAGAATGATTCTCAAGGTGCAGTGGTCACACCACTGGCTCTAAACACAAAATCCAGTTATTCCTTACACTAATCAAGGGTCTCACATGATTCACAGTTCAGCAGCCTCTCTATGAAGTACACTGCTCTTTACCTAGAGAGCAGTGCTCTGTAACCTACTTTCCAATGGGTAAACCAGTAAAAGTGAGAATCTGCCTTCGGGGACATGCTGAGCCTGTGCTGCACTGGGGTGCCCATCACTGCTGCAAGCACCAGTGTCACAGGTTTTTCAGTTTTGGGGTTTGCATTCCCCAGGTGAGGGGAGAGATGCAGTGCTGTTAAGACAGGCTGAGAAGAAGAAGAAGCCAAATGCATTTAATGTTCATGGTGTGAAACTTGACAGCTTCAGGTAAAGCTGAAGACTTATATGAGGACCAAAATGTAACCCTAAAAGAATGGTTAAGAGAATAAGACTGTACATAGGTGCAGCTGATATAACATGAGATAGCGAACATGGAATAATTCCTGTTCAGTTGTTTTAGTGTTCAGGAAAACAAGAGTTAATACAGGAAAGAAAAAATACCGATCTACTTTTGAATAAAATAAATGGAGTTGCAGAAAGGGCATCAACACTCTTTGTCCTAATTAGAAGAGCTGGCAATACTCCAGAATTGAAATTATTTGAATGTAATGCAAAATAAACATCACAGTCAATATCACAATGATTATTATCATTGTGATACTGTAATGTAATATGTAATGCGTATTATCTCTCATGTAATGCAACATTATCTCTCACAATATTTTTTAATTGATATGATACAAAATACATGAGGTGTTGTCATTGAGTTTAAAGTTGGTCTTTGGGATCACAGATTTTTTATTAATTCTTTAAAAATTGATCTTATATCATGGTATTTGTGCTTTCACCTTGATTGCTACAGGAATTGGCTTCTTTAAAGAACCTTCAGGAAAGAGTGATGGAAATCTAAATTATAACTTAACATGCAGGAATAGAATATTGTGAACTAGTTTGTTCACATGTATTATTGCAATGTATTATTCTCACTGATCATAAAGCCTTCAGGCTGATTTTCAGCTACCAGATGCAAACTCATGTTTAATTACTCACATAAATAATTTTGCTTTTGGAATTTTTAAAAGGGTCAACATTATTTGTCTAACTTGTGTTTGTGAGATCTTCTAAGTTACTGAATAGTACTTGAGTACCTATTGGATCACAACAATTGCCAATCCAGGCTGTGGATGTTCAGGATGTGCTGCTTGCTTCTGCTGTTAACAATTCAGATTGGTTGGCCAGCTGAAGGAATTGATGTCTGTATCTAATCCAACAACAGATGGCATAATTTTTATACTTTTGCCAGCACTGATGTATCATATCACAGCAGATCTGTGAGCAAAGATTTTAAATTGAAGGTATTGTGAGAGAAGGCTGCTGGTGTCTTGAAAAATTTATCATTTTATTATCCTGAATGATGTCTGAGATGAGGAAAGAAAAAAAGCCAGTAGCTTCTATAAAGTCAATTTCACCATCAGAGCCTGAGGTATGCTTGAAATTCCAGAGGCTGCACATATTTTGCTGAAATGCCTTCTTCCTGAAAATAAAGGTCTGCACCCAGCACTGGTATGATTTTACTTTTGCCTCAGCTGTTCCTCATTTCTCTACCCCAGTCAGAGCCAGCACACTGACTCAGCCCTGCTTCTGCACGGTAAAATCCTCTCCTTGCTATGGTCAGCACAACTGCTTGTAGGGACATCCTGTGGATAAAAGCTGGGGACTAATCTGACAAAAAATCTTGGCAAAATAGAAGTTTCAGCATTCAGATTAGTGTCTGTACATGCTGTCCTCCTTTCCCAGGTAGTTCTGTCAACACAACAGATGGCTTCACACCACAGGGAGACAAAGGAATGAGCAGCATGAAAACGAATAGCTTATAGTAAAACACATTTTTAATCTACTGCTGAGTAATAAACCAGGATTTAAACTTGCACTTAGTTTTCTGTAGTGCTGATTAATTCCTAGAATATCTTTGAAGGAAAAAAAAATTGCCCTCAGTTCATTTGCACATGAATTTGTTCTTGTGCCAGCTTCTTGTGCAACAAATTTTCAAAGAGGCTGTAATATATGGACGACTTCAGTCATTTTCATGGAGTTCTTCTCTCTTTTTTTTGTGTTTCCTGATTAATCAATGTTGTCATTTTCTGTTTAGATGTAAAAGTCACACCAGAGGTCTGCTCAGTCCGACTGAAGGTTCACTAGCTCAGGATCTCGTCTACAATGGTAGCAGAGAGCAGACAGTGGAAAGCATAAACATATAGTAACATTTTTTGAAAGTGAACTCTTGCTGAAGGGCAGCACTGGCTTTATTTTGCCAAACTCATTAAACTGTGCTTGTTTCCTCTGTTTTATCAGAGAGAAAAAACAAAGTTATTTACCAAGAGACCAATTGTGCTAGACCTATACTGTACCACTTTTCTCCAGGCGGGTAGTAAGTACTTTCCTTCCAGCTTCAGGCTGACTGAGCTGTGACTGGGATGAAAAAGAAAAGAAGTAGGAGGATTAAATTGGTATGTGGTAACGTGGTAAAAGCTTTGCATGACTTAGAAGGAAACTTGTTTGCCTGTGCTGATTGAGTCTGAGCAGCTAGACTTGTCAAAGGTCAAAGACAAGAGGGTATGGTTGATAATTTGACCAAATAGTACTGGAGGCAACAAGATCATTCCACAGGTAGAATAACCACATTTGGAAATTAATGCATTCCAAACTAGTAATTTATTTATAAATACTGCACATCTCCCAGACCATGCAAGTTTACAAAGGATCAGATTAGTGAGCAGATTGAAAGGATTGACTGGAAGTCAAAGCCACTCTGCTTTTGAAATTGCCTTTAATTCATCACTCTGAGGAAAGTGATGAATTCAAGGACTATTCCATTCACAAATTATCTCCTTTTTAGAGTTTCCATGGTCTGCAAGGACTCAGTAGCCACAAGAAGTGACAGATATTGAACAAAACTCTGTGGTATGGTGGATTTCTAATTTTTTTTCTTGAAGTCCTAGTGTGTTGCCAGTGTAATGTTTCTGGGGATACTTGTTGCATAGGAGGACCATGTTACCCATGACACGCTCAACATCTATTTTGACAGAAGAACATGTTCTCTAAGAAGTCTTTAAATTTCTATGTGTATGATTCCAAAATGAATTAATCGAAGCTCCAAAATGTATCCAGGCCCTTCCCTCCATTTCATTCTTCAAACAAAAGTTGCATAGCAAATTTAAGCAACTTCAGGTAGCCACCATCCTTTGTTTTAACTCTCTCTTTTCTGAGACAAAATGAAGAGGCAGCCAGGAAATATTTCTTAATCCCTTCCAGCTAACTTTTCTCAGTCCTTTTTAGGAATTGCCTGATCGCTCTGTCTTGGGTCAAAGAAATAAATAAATTTAGTGTAAAGAGGCAAATCCATGCTGCTTGTTACACCTGTGTTGTCAGTTTTGTGGCTTGGTATTAGAGAAGTTCTATTCATAAATCTCTTGTGAAAACAGCTCAGCATCTTCATTTGCTCTTCATCAATTCAAAAGGAGCCTCTATATGTAGTGCTCTCTGTGTCCCTGCTCTGACATTTCTTTAATGAATTTAAGGGATTGAATCCTTGGATTAGAACAGGCAATTAAAGACTCTTCTTATAACTTGGAGTATATGTCAAAAAGTAGAAAACTGATATTTTTCAGATAAACATATTTTCCTAGAATAAAAAATTACTGAAAACTAATTCTTCTTGTTATATCTATGCTGTATTTCATCTCTACTTTAGACAAAAGAGTAGCTCAGTCACTAAACTTATTGATCCCTTAGTCAAAATGATTAACCAATGTATCAATTGTCTTTAATTTCAGTATTAAAGAGCTGTGTTGATTGTGGGAAATGCACTGCAAAGATGTTTCACTCATATGTGATAAACTGAGCATCCCTGAGACAGAAAACAGACCAGGAACTCTGAAACACATGATCAAACAGCTGTGGCCATCTATGATTCTACCAGCTTGCAGATGTTTCTCACCAAAATTCTGGTAGAAGTCATTTAAATATGGCAAAGTCAATGTAATTCACAGTCAGCTGTACACAGATCAGGACTACAACACAGTTCAGCTTTGTTAGCCACGTTTTACATTGAAGGTTTGGCTTACAGAGCAACTGAAGCTCAAAAACTTGCCTGTTTTCCAGCTCAGCTACTGGGCATAATCTTCAGAACAAGATCAGTTAGACAATTGGGAAAAGAATGTTTTGAAGCTCTTCATTAACTTTTGCCAGAATTCATCTGTCAAAGGTCATCAAGAAAGTAGAACATCTAGGCACAATGATTTATAAAAGTTAAATAACTCAGCATTTTAGGGAAGGTTTCCTCTCCATAGGCCTATGCTAGAGCGAGCCTTGAAGATCCTGGAGACTTCAAGTTTCCCAGGCCAGTGGAAATTTGCTTTTGGATCTCTTTAGAGTAATCCATGGAAACTTTCATGGAATTAGAAAGAGTGTTTCCCAGCTGGTTATAACCAGTTTCATATCTCAGCTATTAATACTGTTTTTAATACTATTGAATGAAAAGTTATACTTAGATCTTGACAATGCTTAAATAAAAATTACTCATGTCTATTTTTGCTGTTTATAAGTAAAAATACAGATATATCTGGATTCGAATGTTTTTAGAAATAGAAGGAACATGCAACTGCTTGCAAACTTTTTTGTAAAGGTATACAATTGTGAACAGACTGGCTGACTCTTCTGTCCTTAAACCTGTGGGTAGCTTCTGCGTTCCTTCCTTTGAATATGGTATGCTAATTGTCCTGAAATTAAGACGTTTTTTGTTTTTATTAACTGATACATGGGGATAAGGGTAGGTGATGACATAATCTTCCAAGCAGGTACAAAGGACAGAGCAATGCTTTTGTAGCCAGCTCCTTTCACTAAGCCAAACTAGGTAAAGAGGGGATCCATCCAAGTAGTTTAATAGATGTGAAAAAACCATCTGTGTGCGAAGGATGCCTATTTGAAGTGGCTTTCTAAAGCCCATCCATTTTCTTTTGCAATCGCTACATGTTGATGACAGACTACAACAACTAACAAATTAAGCATTTAGTAGAAGCTAATATTGGACTGCAGATATAAGACAAACTTAGCAATTTCTACTGCTTCATGAATGTCGAATCTTGACCTAGATGTTTTACAATTGCTTAAATGGAAGAAATCTTACTTTTCTTTAAAGCACATTCACAATTTATTTTCCCAATTCTATCTCTTTGACTAAACCAGATTGAAATCCCAGTGTCTCCAGCCTGCTTTCATACTGCTATAAGAATTAATAAGAAAGGTTTTGTCACTTGAACATGATTGAATAAGATGCTCTAAATGTTCAAGCATCATACCTTCTATTAAATGTTAAACCAGTCTAAAAGTGTCTTGGAGAATAATTCACAGGCTCTGGGTGAGCAAGATGCCTGTGTGGGTAACTTTATAGAAAGATGGACAGCATAAACTATGGAGTCCAAGTGGCATTTATGTAAGAGATTTTCTCTATTTAAGGATGTGAAAGTCACTTCCCACCAGATATGGATTCTAAGTTTTACTAACTTGCAAGTTAGCAGCCCCATAAGAAAGACTTATTCAAGTTAATCCTAAAGTTAAATTGCAATACAATTATTCTAAGTGCAATTCACTAATACACTTATAATTAATTACTTTCATAAACCTATTATCGTGGATATAAATGAGTGAGAATTGGGCATAAACCTGGAGATATGTCCTACTCTTCCTCATTAGGAGCATACTCTCTGAAAACCTCCTGGGAACTCCCTGGTCTTTGACAGTATTGGGTGTCTCTTTCTGAGGGAGAGCCAGACATGCATCTGCCTATCAAGCAGATATAATATATTTCACCATCAAACTACCACAAACTTAATGTATAGGCAATTTCAGCAGTTTTTACTGTTCTTTTTTTTGCTGTGCTTGAAGTTTTCATCTCTTTTTAGATTGTGACTATGTTTGGTGTGCAAATAGCTGGATCAAGCACCTACCAACCCTGCAAGGTTTGTGACATGGATCCAGAGAAAGCTGTGGTGGTGGCAGCGAGCTTGTCAGCACAGGAGAAGCTGAGATTTATGAGGAGAATGCACAGAAATCAATGTTAGGCACCCAGAGGTGCTAACATGCTGGTGTCAGCAACTGACACCATTATTGACCTTATATTTCTCTTGCATTAGACTGCAGGTTACCTAACATTTGGAAGGTTACTATTTTGGGCTTAAGTGGCTTAGTATGGCAACTACTGAGATATAAAGATACATTGGTGAAGTCTTACGTGTATCTTGCAAGACTGAGTTCTGTTTTCACACACAGGTACTCAGATATAATAAGCAATCATCCAGTTCAAAACTCATATTTCATCACAAATAAACTTGTCACATTACAAAATAATGAATGATACAGGATGCTCTCTCCTCATCCTGAATCTTGTTCAAGATTTTATTCTTCAGGATTTTAAGTTTTTTAAAAATGTTGGAGTACTGGTGGAAAAGCTCCATGAATTTCATGTCATTTAGACTGGTAATTCACGTGTTTTTTCTTACCTTCCATGTTATGTACTGTTGCATCATTCTCTCACTTATCCATAAACTATGTGTTTTTTATATTATTATATAATATTGTATTATTATATAGTTATTATATTTTATATAAAAGATGCTGCTCTGTGCTTTACGTGTTAGAAAATTATCCATATGCATTCAAGATAACTTTGCCTCCAGGTTATAAATAACTTGAGGCATATGTGACATATAGACCACATCCTATTTCTTTCTGTCCAGTCAG
This sequence comes from Loriotus luctuosus, assembly GCA_035582745.1. Classification (NCBI taxonomy): domain Eukaryota; kingdom Metazoa; phylum Chordata; class Aves; order Passeriformes; family Thraupidae; genus Loriotus; species Loriotus luctuosus. The sequence goes on along the minus strand of JAWWEY010000130.1, from coordinate 14,729,029 downwards.
CATTTTCTAACTAGATTTTGACTACATCTTTTCATCTCATACATGAATCATTCCAACATGTTTCATTAACAGATGTGTGATTATAGATTTAGGAACATACTATACATAGATCCTTCTCAAAGTAGGAGCTAGTGCATATTTCTATCTTTAGATAACTAGTCACTTTAAAAAAAAAGAAGAGGTGTTTAAAAATTCTCTAGCATAGTTTTGGCAATCTGGTTTTAGTGTGAGATAAATTTTTTAAAAGAGTCTCAGAAACTCGGGTTCTCATCTGTGAAATTTTGCAAGTTCTACTCACAGTAAACAAACATTGATAAACTCATGTGCAACAACTACCATCCTGTTTTTCTTTTCAACAAAGCTTATCAGAAGAGTGAAAAACTTGAGTATGAATGTCTTTGAGATTCAATAATACACTAAATAGTATTAGTCTTTTCAACAGTCTACCTTGTTTGATTCAATAACAGATCCAAAGGAGGTGCAAGTCAGCCAGATGGCCAGAACACAGCATGTTAAAGGGAAAAGAAAATCAATGTGAGAACATTATATAATAGAACAAAGTATTCCTTCTTCATTCAGAAAGTTTGTTTTTTTCTGAAGGGTGGATAACTGCCAGACTGGCCATATTGCATTAGAAATGTCACTGTTTGCAGTAAATGTGAAATGTAGGCAGTTTCAATTGTCCATATTAGCCCATCAGTCACTCCCGACTCATCCTCCGTGAACTCAAAGAGGCATACATCAATCTGCAAACCTTTTCCTTCTGCACTGAAATGTCCTAGCATTCCCTGTGTGAATTCCTACAAAAGTGCTCCTTTTCTGAGCTTTATAGCCATATCACAGCAATTTCCCCTCACATCTAGCTGAACCATTTAATATTGTCTGGTTTAACCAGTCCCATCCACCTAGCAAAAGAAGTGACTGCTGGCTTATTTTTTTTTTACCCCTAAAATATCTGCTGGTAATGTTCACATTTAGAACTGAAAAAGTTTTCTAAAGAACAAAGTCTTGAACTTTATCCAAGATGAGGGGAAAGCATTCTATATTGGACATTATTTTGTAGTACCCAATATCCTAGACTAGTCTCTGCTCCAAGAAGTAGACAAGAACGTGTGTCTTGTCAACATAAGGAAAAGCTATAACAGTACTATACATACATTATGTACCTTAATGGATTATAAAATAATTATGAGTTATAAAAAGTAAACAGAAAGTACAATGTAATTTATTCCTCATCATACCATACCATGGCTGAGTTTGGGAGGGACCTTTGGAGGTCACCTGATACAACTCCCCCTGCTCAAGCAGGGTCACCTAATGCTGATTATCCAGGACCATAACCAGATGGATTTTGTACACCTCCAAGGAGGGAGACTCTACCACATCCCTCAGCAATCTGTGCCAGTGCTTGGTCACCCTCACAGTCTGAGCCCTTTGCCTGTTCTCCTGTCACTGGTCATCACTGGAAAGAACCTGGCTCTGTCCTCTTTACTCCCTCTCTGCTGATGAGATTCCCCTAAACATTCTTTTGCCCACCATGAATAGTCCCAGTTTTCTCAGCCTTTCCTCCTAGAGGAGATGCTCCAGTCCAACACATTTGTGACCCTTCAGGGGACTCTCACAGTATGTCCATATCTGTCTTGTACTGCGGAACCAACACTGGACACAACACTCCAGGTGTGGCTTGCCCAGTGCTGAATAGAGAGGATCATCTCTCTTGACCTGCTGGCAATACTTCTAAGGTATCCATAATGCAGGATGCCATTGGAGTTCTTTGCTGCAAGGGCCCATTGCTGGTGCATATTCAACAGGAATATGATGCTCATTGGGTCTTGGTGCTCACTGGGATCCCCAGGTCCTCTTTTCCCAGTCACCATAATCAACCAAAGACCACTGGGAGTGGCCTTGCAGTGACATCAGTGCCCTCAGCACTCGTGGGTCCATCCCACCACGGCCCATGAACTGATGGAGGTCCATTTTGCTCTAAGTATTCACTGCACAAACTCAAGGAATAGGATATTTGTTTTATTTGCTCCTTCCTTTCTGACCGACCTTCCTAGTAGAGACAGTGACAAGAAGGGCATTCAGCATCTCAGTCCTTACGACAGAGCTACCCATTGCAATCACTTCCTCCTGGTTATCCTGCACAGTCTGGGGCCAGGTGGCCCAAACACTTCACTTGAAGGCACATCTGGCTCCTTTCGGTTCCTCTTCCACTTTCAGGGTGGAGCCTGTGCTGTGGCTCTAAGCCCTAAGGTGGGGCAGGAGCCTTCCTGCTGAAGTCAGGGTCACGAGATCCCAGCCTTCACCTCACCCCCACCCAGCAGCAGCAGGAGCCATCAGGTTTCTCACAGATTTGTGGGTTTTCCACAGTGATTATGGACCCCATCCCTGCAGGTCAGAAGCTTCCAAAGCAGAACCCAGAGACTGCTGTGAAAACTAATGCCCCTTTTTGCTGTGCTTTCAGGACAGTCAAGTAAAGATTGAGGTACCTGCTTCTGCTGTTGGAGAGAAAAGGCACAAACTCGGCAGTCAGCTCTTTCTACTTTACTGGTGCAATGAAATTTCCTTTTTTCCTCTTAGTTTGAAATTAAACTGTATAGTTTTTTTTTTTTTTCCCCTGGGAATTCTATTGTTTCTAATAGTTTAATGGACATTTTAAATCTGTATTTTTAATGACAATTTAAAAAGTTATCATTAGCATTTAGAAATCAGGTATTTTTTAAAAAAATCTAACAAAACAGAGATTTTTCTTCTGGCTCAAATACCGGAATATGGAAAAGAACAAATAATTAATGAATGCTGCTAAGAAAGCATCTCTGCAGTTCCTTTAGACTTATATTTGTTTTCAAACTATTTTTCATACAGGTTCTTGCATTCCTGAAGCTAAGCAGGGAGGCTTAACAAGGAACTGATTTCAATGGGAACTCACAGAGGAAAAAAAGACACATTTCCAATATTTGTTCCTTAATATTGTTCGCTTTTATTTCTAGTACACTAGTATTTGGATAAGGAAGGATTTGAGTATATTAGCTCCAGAACTAAAAGCACTGGTTATTAAATGCACCATCAAATACACTAGCTTTTTAAAGCCATATTTCAGGATATTTGCACGTTTTTTCCCCTATCTTATTCTCATCATCACTCAGTGGGAACACAGTCTGACGTTTTATCAATATGTTGTAGAGTGCCATAATATCTGACTATGGGATTCTGTTAAATGCTCCATCAAACCAGATCTTCTTCAGATGTAGGTAATACAGGAGAGCTCACTGAATGACATAATCAAGCGGCTCCACAGAAAAAATTGTTATGGTCAGCCCTATGTTTATATAGAAAACCCAGAAAATGCATAGAGCCTTCCACTTAGTATGAGAAGTGTACAGGGAATAGCATTATTCCCATTTTATAGCTGAATGGTCCAAAGGTTGCACAGCAAGAGTGCCTTCCAATCTCCCTATTTCTTCTTTTACAGATGTCAGACCCCGTTCTACCAAAGCTTCAGTGCTCTGTATTGCCAGCTCAAATCAGCACTCCTCCTCTATCTGGAACCAGCAGAGGTTGAGCACACAAACCTTGCAGGAAGTGCTCATAGTATGATGCTGTGCTCTAGAAATAGGCAGTTTAACTCTTCATCAGCTTCAAAACTCAGGAATTCAGTGTAATATGCTCTGATCTAGAGATAAAAATTTTAAAACTGTGCCACCCAGATCCATGCAACTACATAATGATGCAAACGTTGTAGGAAATCTAGTAAGGTGCCCTCTAACTCAGAAGTCAGATGAAGTGGCAGCTGAAGGATGCATATGCTCAGCAAAAGGGCTCACATCTTTTCCATATCCTCTGGTTGCTTTCCCTGCTGTCATCTTAGTATTACTATCCAGACTGAACTTAAATCAATTTTCTCTCAGCCACACCACAGTCTCTAGCGAGTTTTTAATGAGATGCTTGATCACACTCTCTGTGCAGGATGCTGCAGATAAAAATTCCCTCACAGACTCCCCTAATTGCAATTGCCTGATCCTTCTATTGAGCAGAACCATGACAAGATCCCATCAAGTGTCCTTCATGCTAGAACAACTACAACTCATTTAATGATTATTCACTTGCTTATTTAATAACAAAAATCAATGCACAAATCCAAGCATCAAATAAAGCAGATTTTTAAAGGCTGTTTTAATGTCTCCAAATGTATTTAATTTAGTTTTGTCTTCTTTCTTCTTTAGAGAATTCTTGCATTCTACTTTGTTACAGTAATAGGATTATTGAGTTTAACCACTTACATTGGAAAATAAAATACCTCCACACAACCAAGAATGATAAGGTAGAATTGCTGCAGCCACAGGGTTACTATAGATTGATTCTTACTGTGTGTGGGTTGGTGCAATCATCTCCCCACCCTCCAGCAAAATAAAATCAAAAATGTCACTGAAAAAGTCGTGAAAATGAAACAGTCCTGGGTGCCTCTTTTAACTATATGCATTAATTCTCTGACATGTCTTCCTGTCCTCTCCTCTTCCAAATGATTTATAGTATTTTACCTTTGTGCTGCAGTGATTATGTCCCCCATTGCCACGCAAAATCGTTCACATTTTGAAACCATAATGAATTGGTACTACAGTGGTGGCTTTGGGATTTCTCAGTGAATTTTATTCAAGAACTCAGTAATAGTATCTATCAGTAATGAATGCCTGCAAGACACAGTGACAGAATGCATATGTATATATGCACAGACGTGCATTAATTACTATGTCCTTCTTTTATCCCTAAGTCTTATTTACATTATTCCAAGAGATTAATTTTTCCTCTGTATCCTCTTCTCTTTTTCCCCCTAAGCAATTTGCCTTCTTTGAACAAGCTTTTAATTTTTGTGTTTTTCAGCAGTCCTATTTTTTCATATGTCTGCTGCTGTAGATAACACCATGACATAGTCAGAGGCATATCAGATGTGTACTCCTTCTCAAATAAAGATAATATTCTCCTCCTGGAATAAATGCTAAAATCCACTTATATCATGACTGTCTTATCAACAGGCTTTGAGACAAATAATTTCATATTTTCCTGTGCAGGGTAGAAAGGCAATTTTGTTAGAACTAATCTTTCACACAGTGCCATGTATGTTTTATGTGTTATGTAATAAGTCCTGTAACTTTGCTGTTATTTGCTGGAACTGTAATAGAGTTCAAAGGCCCTAACTGAGATCAGGATCCTATTACAATGGCACTGCCACGGGGTAAAAACACTTCACACTCTGACCCTGTGAAAAGAGTGGAATTAAACTCAGTAATAATCTTGAGCATGTCCAGACTGGAGATAGACAAGGAAATATGTGGATTAAAGAAGGAAAATACTGCTGCCCCTGTTTTTTCTGTGGGGTAGACAGCGGCAGCAAATTTTCATGATTTTTTGAGGACACACAAGGAATTAATGACACAGACAGATGCTATTTTTACAGACAATAATCTTACGGATGTTTATTTTTCGCACCTCATTGTTAATAGGAGGAATAAGATTTAAGCTGAGACAGCATAGAAACAATAGTGTTTCGAATTGCAGTGTGTTAAACAGAAGTATAAAAACTAGATTTGTGAGCACACAGGTATCACTTAAGGCACAACACCATGACAAATCTGCACCAAAGGGTATTTTAAAAGCCATTTTTTCTGAGGCCTGTCTGTAGAACCTGAAGCTTGATTAGGAACTCCAGAGGACACTGAACTAAGCTAATAAAAACTGTGATAAATAGGGAGAAAAGGGCATCTAGGGGAAGAAAGGACTCAAATTGGGAATAAAGGAACAAAACTGGATCCGTCATATACTGGAGAGAAAGGACTAGAAAGGACCAAATTTGCAAAAAGGACACGAACTCACACAATCTTCTTTAGAAGTTAGATTTAAACTACGAATTCCCAAATCTCGGAGTTCCTAAACTATCAGCAAATCCTTCACAAATCATCTTCTACCACTCAATTTTGAATACACTATGCTGCAGCTCAGTTCATACCCTGCATGATCCAGTTGAGTATCTGTACAGTGACATACTGTCCACAGCTTTGTTTTGTTGCTTGGGCTTTTTAAAAAACATGCAAGATCACATGCAAAAACATAGCTTAAAACATTATCAATGTTTCCTATACAAACTTAATAAATCCCTCTTGTGTCTTTGAATTATAATTTGGAAATTTATTTTACACAAGGTTTGTTCCCCATCCAGTGCTGTCTGAATAGTCTTGCTCTAGGGGAAAAATAGAATTATACAAGGTAGGATGCTGTATAATCCTTCCATTAATTTTACAGAAGTTTGAAGACATGCAGCAGTGGATGTAGCAGAAACCTGATGGAAAAAAGGGATGGTCTGAAAATTCAGGAAAATGGAATGGTGCCCTCAGTAAGTGTATCCCTCGTTCTCTCATGGATCTATCACATCTACATCACCTAAGCAGTACTTCTGGCAAGTGGTCACCTCTGTACTCCTCTTTGTTGTAACTCCAAGCCCTTCCTGTGGTCTGAAAACATTAGGTATCTACACCTACAACACAAGAGACAGGCATTGAATGTATCCAGTATAATGTCTAAACTAAAACATATCTAAACATATCTAACATATCCTGTATCTAAACCATTTGAAAAATCAGCTTGTAAGCATCTCAAGTTGACTGTCAAAAATAGTGGATATTTTCTAATTTATTCTGTCTCAGTTTTCTCTCTGTCAAATTAGAATAATAATTCCTCTTCAGTGCACAGAAGTGCTGTGAAGATAAATTCATTAAGATTTGTAAAGCACTCAGACGCTATAGTGATGAGTACCATGGAAAAGCCCAAGAGGAAATTAAAAATTCTGCCTTCAGAGCAGAACTTAAAAATGTGACATGGGACCATACACTGAACAATAACAAAGAAACAAAGTTATTAATATTTCCTCATTCAGGGAGCATTCTCTATGTATTATGCACCATAGGAAGCAGGAAGCCAGGTGGGGACTGGGATGTATGTAATCAGTTAATTAAAAACAGGCTTATAGTGCATGCCAGGAGATAGGAAAATAGAGGCTGGTGGACAATCCAAAGCCTGGGAATTCCAAGAGTTGAGCTTTTGGCTATAAATACATGGTAATTTTTTTCCAGAATAGTTTTCATGTTTAATATGTAGAAAGCTTAAAAGATCTCTATCTCCCTTAAATCCTTTCACTAAGACATGACAGCAGCCAAAGGTTTGTCTAATGTTACAGCTGATCTCCTAATTCCATACATTTGAGGTAGTATTTCTCCTCCTTCTTCAAACTCGGCTTAATACCTTCTTTTAAAAGTGTAGGATCCTACCAGAGACAGATGAATTCCAATGTAACAGTGTCATGTAAAATGAATGCTGTTTAAAGAATCTGAAGACAAGTTAATTGTACCAATCTGATACCTGTTATATGAATGAAACCCAAAATTTGCCGGCTGAATTATCTGGAAGACATTAATCCTACCTGAGAATAAGTTATCCCTAACTACATAAGTTTCTTTTTAAATTTAAATACCCAAAGCTAAACAAACAAAAGGCCACTCTTGGCTTCTGTAAGTACAAAAACTAGATTTAAAATTCACATTGACAGTTTGATTTCGCCTTCAGAAAGTCACCTTTCTAATTTTGTTGGCAGTGCTCTGATTGTCTGATTGTTTTTCACTGCCTTGATTGCAATATCTTTCCTTAATAAGTCAATCAGGGAACTCTGCATGTTTCATGGTGTCCTAGTAGCCCATATCCCCTTGCTTCACAGAAAACTTTTAATAAAACAGACTAATGATGCTCACACATATCGGACATTAGGTTTTTAGAAAGAAATAATCTCTTTCTTCTTATTAAAAAATTATTTAGAAAGGGGAAAAGCTATTCTCAAGATCTCTACAAAACAAGCAGAGAGGGGTAAGTAATTTAAAATACTTTTTTTTCTAAATTTTTAGAATTCCTTCTCAGAATACCAGGGGTTTGTTTTTGTTTTCACTGTTTTTTTTGCTTGTTTGTTTGTTTTCTCAGAAATGTAAACATGGGATGTCACTTTTCCCAGACAGTACTGAAAAATCTTAATATTCCATAATTTTTCATACATATGAAAGAGAAAGGAAGGGCAAAAAAGTTTCAAATACTATTTTTTATATCAAAATACTTCTGTAGTAGTCTTGTACTTGCATACAAAAATCTAAAATGAAGGAGAATTCACAAGCTCTAAAGCAAATCAAGACTGATACAGATAAAGTGTGTTTTAATTTGTGAATTTAAGTCTTTTAGGCTTCCTTTCTACTTGCACATGGGTTTAAAGCTTAAAAGATAGAAAGAAATTTTAAAGTGACAGTACAGAACAGGAGTTTGATTTATCCCCTTTCAAAACTACTTGGAGTCCATGTGTGTGAGCAGTTACTTCGCGCATATAATGAGCACTTCTGTGGTTGGCATCCACTAATTGCTGGGCTTAGTGCTTTTCCATTTTTACATTTTTCCTACATTGATAAGACTCTAGTGAAACATCAAATATGACTGTAACCTGTGAAGAAAAAAATTAGAGGTTAAAATGGTAAGATTTTATGTTATGGAAATATAGATAATGGTAAAGTTAGGTAAGTCTGTCACACTTTACTGGATAAATGTTCCATTTTTGAAAGATATGAAGCAGTATTCCTAATATAGGACCACATGTTAACTTTATCTGAATCACTGGGCATCTTTCCAGAAGCAAGGCTGGAATGAGACAGGCATAAGACCAGCCGTAATCTTAAGGCTTGAGAGAAGAAAGATTCTCTGTGCAACCCAATGATGAATTGTCTGAACTCTGTACAGCCAAGTACAAACAGATGTGTCTTAAGAAGACACCATGTGACAATATATAGCATGTCATTTTGTGCTCCAGGCACCGATTACCATAATAGAGCATGAAGTTCTCATACTTTATCTTTATTGCCCTGACAATAGCTTTTGGATTTCCAATGAATTTTAGAAATCCTCTGCCCCAGGTAAATTTGAATGCTTTAGAGAGGTAGATGGAAAATTCAGCCCCTGGTAGATGTTTGCTAAAAAGCTTCAAGAATTTGCCAGGCATAGCAGAGGAATTTCAGCATCCCTGAGTACTTCTGAAATCTCTCTTGGTCACTTAAGTGTAATGAAAGGCAAAATCCTTTTAAATCTAATTCTGTAACAACTATTCAGATCTGAATTTGCACTTTGAGCAAAGGAAAAAAGGAGGTTCAAGAGACCTGAGGGGAAACTAATATGTAATGTAATGCCATGAAAATGGTTGCAGGTTTCAGGTCACAAGCTTCATTAGCAATACCTGCTGTACTTACTTTAATAGTTCTGTATATTCTGATATCTGGAAAACAGGGAAGGGAACATGTAAAAAGATATTCTGTAAATATGTCTCTTACACCTACATCTCGCATTACTGTTGGTAAGCCCATTTGACAAACAAAAATGCTGTTATGGTGAGATGCAGGACAGGCTTCAAGACAAAAGACTGGAGTATTAGATATTAAATTGCTTGCTTAAAATCCCAGTGATGAAGAATTCCAAACTTTCTTTCACATCCATCTTAATGCTTTTCCAAATAGTAAGGTAAGAGGTCCTTGTTTTGCTGAAACAATCTGTTCCCTCGAAACCTGAGAATTCACATATTTCAGGAACAGGCAATTTACTAAGTACTGATCCAGTTTTTCACTCCTGCTTTGTTACATTTTTAATCAAAAGTAACTCTTGCCAAGATCACCTATACTAGGAATATTGAAACACACCCCAAATTTATAGGCCTTGATGAGCTGGTATCCAGCCCTGTTTAGCAACCAGCGAAGAGCTACCACAAAGAGAAGAAGCCTAAGTTGTTGAGTCTGTGATGCCTGTAGAGTCTACATTACTCAGCCAAACTGGCAAAGCAGCCTGGTGTCCTGAAGAGAGGAAACAAGCGCCAAACAGGCACAACAGCCAGCGTTCACTGTCACTCCAGAAAATCCGAGTGGCAGGTCAAAACAAACAGACAGGGCCAGAATTCCTGTATGGGAGGTTCTTGTACAGCAGGTTACAAGATTAGGCTCTGTACACTGGTGAAGCAGGTCTTGCATAACAAGTTTCTCAGCAAATTTTCTTCCAGATATTTCTAATGCTTGCAAATCTGTAATAAGATACATGTCTCATTCATATGATGGTTCTGGGAAACAGCACACAGATTATATTTTTATTCCAATGGAGTTAGCATGCATCCCTCCATGGAGATAAACAATAGCAGCTCTCTAAATTTGTCAGATCATGGGTGGTAGCCAAGGGAAAAAAAATATAACTTGATTTCTGAAGTGTAACATGAGGCATACTGTCTTGACTGTATCAATCAGGGAAATTGAAATTTTGAAAACACACATCTACAGAAGCAGGATACTTTCTGTTAACTATGGTTGAAAAGTAATTATCTTAAAAAAAAAAGAGTCCATGAAGTCCATAAGTGACATGAAATCTGAAAATTCTCTAGCTATCAAGAAATACTTTTAGTTGGTAACGTGGCGAACCAACAACATCAGAATTAGAAGGCAAGCAAAAAAACTCAGTAGGCATTTAGTAGAAATACCGAGCTTGAAGAAAACAAAGCAAAGGTAAAAAAAAAACTAATTTGATACAGTTGAAAATTAAGAAGAAAAAAGATTCCATAGAACAATAATCTGTTGATATGTCAGCGCACAGAAAGGTTACATCAGCAAAAAACAACAGCACAGCTCTGGGTATATTATGCCATCAATATGCACAGCCAAACAGAAAATAAATTTCAGCAGAAAATTACTCTTGCATAATTGACATTTAGTAATTATTTTCTGTTCCTTACCTTTCCAATTTCACTTAAAATATCCTTCTGTAGCAGAATTTAATTAGAATGTAATATTCTTTACTAGACTTACCTATGTGAGAAACAAGACAGGTTCTTCATATCTTCAGAAATAAAAGGGATAAAATGAGTGTGAAATACAAAGGTATCACAGCTTCTAAAATGGACATTTAATCTCTAATATACTTATGGCCATATGCTGTAGTGCAAGATTTAAAGTAAGATACAGTTCAAGGATAAAATTTTTACAATATGGCACAATAATTTTGTCTTATTGTCACTAAAGGATTTGTGACACTCTTTCAAGAGATCCATTATTAAAACTCACATTAACCAGATTCCAATTTGGAGTGCTTGTTTAAAGCAGATAGTGTTTGAAATTTTGAATAAATTGATGCAAATTCCTCTCCTCTCCTCTCCTCTCCTCTCCTC
>JAWWEY010000130.1:14704131-14714740 GCA_035582745.1 Loriotus luctuosus | reverse complement strand
GCTGCTGGAGAGAGTCCAGAGGAGGCACCAAGGTGCTCAGAGGGATGGAGCACCTCTACTATGGGGAAAGGCTGAGAGAATGGGGATTGTTTGGCCTAGTGAAGAGAAGGCTTTGGGCTGACCTAATTGTGGCCTTCCAGTACTGAACAGAGCTCTAAGGCAAGATGGAGAGAGACTGTTCAACAAGAGCATAGTGTGACTGGGCAAAAGGCAAGGGACTCAAAATGAGAGTAGTTTAGATCAGAAATTAGGGAGAAGTTCTGGACTGTGAGGGTGGTGAGTCACTGGCAACAGCTGACTGGAGAAGTTGTGGATCTTCCATCCCTGGAAGTGTTCAGGGTCAGGTTGCTTGGGACACTTTTCTGCCTGAACTAGGGCAGGGTGTCCCTGCTCATGGCAGCAGAGTTGTAGGTAATCTTAGAGGTCCCTTCCAACACAAACTACTTTATGATAAGATTACATTTTCAGATGTATTTACTAATTCCTAAAATAAACATTTGATGCCAATGCATCATACCTGTTTTTACTCTTAAAATTTATGGTAGTTTTGTAGGTCTAAGTACCAAGTACTGGCTGTCTGTGTGTGTGTTAGCCTCAGGTTACAGTGGCTCTGGTACCACTGTCATATATATATTAATGTTAATTCTCCTCTACAATACTTTTATACCTAGAGTAGGATTTTATGGATGCAACAAAAAACAAACTGGAGAGCAGCTCTGCTGGGAGGGAGATGAAGGTCCTGGCGTACAGCAATTTGATTGATTCAGCTCTGTCACCTGTAGCATAGAAGGCCAACACCATCCCAGACTGAGCTGGGATAACATAAGAACACGAGCACAGGTTAAGGGAAGTGATTATCCTGCCTCATGCAGCTCTCATTAGACCACATTTAGAGTACTCCCGCCTCCAGTTTTGGACATACAGTGAAACAAACATTGACAAACTGGAGCAAGTGAAGCAGAAGGCCACCAAGAGGGTAGGTAACCATGTCACTCAAAAATCCCTTCTTGGCCACCTTGTGGTGGGACTCGAGTTTACTTCTGCAGCTCTGCTCAGACTCATGTGGGACCCTCACCCATGCGACAGACTGCCACCTTCTCCCACGGGCACAGGGGGACACTCAAGAAGTGCTGCTCTTCAGCCACACCTGCCCATACACTGATCTGTAGGGTCATGGCTTCATCTTGGACCTGCCCTATCCTCACAGACCTGTGAGATGCCCTGGACTTGGGATTGCTCTTACTTTTAGCCCATCTGCACTGAGCACTGCCCTGCTCCCTTCCTGGAGTGCTGAGATTGATTGCTGTGAGATTCCTGTCCTGAGAGAGATGGGTTCCCCTTGTCTCCCTGGGCATGGGGAGATCCTGGTCCTCTCCCGTGCTCTGGCACCTAGTTGTGATAACATTTTCAGTTGGCTGGTTCTCTGCAATCACAACTAAACTATGTTTAGACATAGGTGACTGGAAACAAGGCATTGTCACAAGGTGACAAACACATGTGGAGTTCAAAGCTAACCTTGTTACCACAGAGAGAGTAAAGGTAAAAATAGAAAGGTAACAACTGTGACATGTCTTGCTTGAATAAAAAAAATTATGTGAGACATGGATAGCTAAAGATGTTTATTTGAAAAATCCATAGAAAAGGTGCCAATGGAAATCTTGGATTAATGCAGCAAAACCAGTCTTGCTACATAGACTCCCTTCAAGGTTAGACATGTTGTTACATTTACAAATTATACAAGAAGGCACTCAGATGAAACACAGAGGATGTGTCTTTAAATGTACTTCTCTCACCATCTAGAAGTATAATAAATCAGATCAAAACAGAATTTCCTACAGTTGAAAAAGATTATTTTTTAACTAAGCACAAATCAGATATCTAATGTAAACTAGCCAAGAAATTTCTGTAATTTGATACTGAAAGTGAGGAATGCTGATAAGCTACAGATATTATATTCTGCGCACTTCCATCAACAATTTAAGAGCAGTTTCAACTAAAATGATATAAACATAATCCTAGAATATCTCTGAGCAGGGAAAATCCCATGTTTTACAAGACACACACTTCATAATTACATATAATGTTAAAAAAGGAGAGATTATGTCATCATCTATGAAACAAAGCAAACTATTTTGATAAATGCTTAATTTAAAATATATTTTGTTGACTTTATTTAAATAATGAAACAGAATCAAGTCAGAGCTTGTTTTATCTCGCTATGGATTCTAGAGGGCACAACTGATTTACTGCTGGTGATTAGACAAGGGTAAAAAAAAGTAAAAACCTAGTAATCCATTTTTTACAGCTTCACCTACAGGTATTCCGAGCTGGAAGGTGTATATCTGCTTATTTTTCATTTGTTTCATGTTGCTGCAAGCTGCAGAATCCATAGTGCTGGCCTTTGGAAGTGTTCCCACTCTGTCAGCGCCAATACATGCTGGCTTCAATGGGCAGGGTATCAGCACCTCCCAGGAAAGGCTTCCTGCTCTGTGGAATAATGGTTGCTGTTGCATAAACCCCGTTTGCAAATCCTACTGCTGGCTTCAGGGTGATTCACTTGCCAGAGGTCCACGGAACTCTGTGAGTGTACTCACCCATCCTTAAGACATGGTGTAAGCCTGACAGCCCTAAACTGTATAAATGTGATATAATCTACTATATGCTCATTATATGCCTAGTGGCACAACATATTGGATACACTAGCAAGCACCAGCTTAATTTCCAGGGCTAGGATCTAGTCAGCTGGCCCTAATTTTACTGGTACCAGATAGCAGTTGAGCTTGTATTAAAATCTGAGAAAACTTGATCCGCATTCTCTCTCTCTCTCTCTTTCTCTTATTTAAAAATATTTTTAAAATTTTATTCCCAACCCCCCCCCGACTTTCTGAGAGAATCTATTTGTTAATGTATGTATGCTTATTCACAGACCTGACTAGCTGGTCTTTCCAGGCAAGATGTGTGAGCTCTTACATAGTTAGAAGCTGCTTGGAATGGACTCTGAGAGTCAAAAACTGTATGGCAGATAGCTCTTTGTACCCAGTCATTATTGCTGTGCTGACTAATACTTAAAAGACAATTTTAGTTGTGAAATACACTGTGCTTCAAAAAGAGCAATGCTGTGTAAAGTATCCCAGCCGACTGAGCTCCACGAATCTAAAGTAGTTTCTGATAAGCAGAAATTCAGCTTTAGAGAACTTCTAAAGAAATCCCTGTGTCTCTCCATAAAAGCTTCAAAGTAAATAATGGTAAAATTGACATTTTTTGCCTTGGGAGCTCTACTGTTGTCTCTTTCTAAATTTTTCAGCTCCATACTTCGCAATGACATGGTGTCCCTCCAGGTACTCTCTTTCTAATAGGTACTGAAAAAATATTACTGGACAGGACAGTTCTATTACAAAAAGACATAGGATTTTAACAACATGTTTCTGACATCAGGACAACAATAATAATTTGGCTTTTCCCTTGAGGTTTATCTACGTAGCATAGCCAAAATTATAAAATATGGGGCAACTTATACCCCACTGAGAAAAAAACTCCCAAGTACGAAAATAAGGAAGTGAGAAAAACAGGTTTTAATATTGAAATTACCCTTGGCACCAGAAAGGTAAAAATAACAGAAGAGTAATCCAATTTCACAAATAAAATCTGTGCAACTTTTTTTGTCACATCTAGGGAGAGGTTTAGAGGAAGAGCTGCATCTCTTTGTACTCTGGCTCTGGGAAACACCTCCATCACTTTCCTATTGAGATGTCAAGTCACTTAATCAGCCATGGTGCTGAGGAGACAAATTTATATAAACTCTTCACCCTAAAAAAAAGCTTTGCCTTAAAGGAACAACATTTAAGAAACATGTAATCTTATAAACTCTGTTTCATTATTGTCTTCTCAGGGATTTTAAGTTTAATAAAGTTTACCTTTATCTTCTGCTGCTGCTTATATTTTAGAAAGACTCCTTTTCTTTACTGTTGTAGATATAAACAATATCTATCCAGAGTGATTAAACCATCAACCTGTTCTGCTGTCTCAAGGCAAAGACTAAGCTTCTAGGCCATGGATTAACAAGTTCTGTTTTAAAGTGTTTTTGTTGTTTGATTTTATTTAATTTTATCAGTTTTCTTCACAATGTAATCCTACCAAAAGCTGTGTCAGCACAACCTAGGGTGGTAGTATATTGCAGCATGGGAGGAGGAATGTATATTGAGATGCAGGAATACTTTAAGCTGGAATTTGTCCTCAAGGTGGGTTTTTTTAATACACCGAAAATTGTTTTATACAAACGTATTCACAGTGATGGCCACGATTTATTTAATCATATAAAGTAGCTTAGCATGTGCATTACAATTTTGTCTTCTCAGAGTAGAAAATTTTTTTCCTATCCCAGGTTTGGAGAGGAATGATGACACCAAAGAGGTAATTCTACCCTGTTGCTTCAGGAAAGGCACGCTTTAGTGGCAATAGTAGCCTGAGGAATTGGCACACTCATCCTCCTTCCCCGACTCCTCACTGTGTGGCTGAGTTGTGCTGGCCCAACACCTTCCTGGCTGTGGTGTTCAGCAGAGAGGGAGCACACTTTGTTTGAAAAATTGTAACAAGACTTACATAATGAAATCATGTACATTTTAAAGTGACAATATTTTTTAAAGCCCGGTCATCTCCTTTACATCTTTTGCAGAACAGGTGCATAAACTTCTGGTGCACTTCTGGGAGCAGAAGGGAGGAAATGCTGAAGACTTAGGAGGGAAATACCTCTAAGGGCAGCAGAGGAATCAATGCTGACTTCAGGTATTGTATCCAAAGATTTAAAATCATGAACTGCAGTCTGAAATAAAATACAAACTGAAAGCTCAGTGGGCATTCACCTGGGTACATTCACACACGGCTGGCCTGTTTTCTTGCAGCTGGAAAATGAATTTGCTTTAACAACATTGAAATCTTTTAAGGTGGCTTCTGTATCATTTGAATGTTGAACATTTACCCTGTTTTCCAGTCTGAATAAGTAGCAAGATGTAAATCCCATGATTTTCAAGGAGATTTTCAATTTTCAAAAGGAAATTCCTCAATTTAGCTGAGGAATTATTATTCCTTTAGCTTAAGAGTAATAATGAGCTCTGCTTTTGCTGGTTTGGTAGTTTGGGGTTTTTTTTGTTTGTTTGTTTGGTTTTTTTTTTTGTTTTTTTTTTTTAAATAAGACAGGAGCATAATAACATAGATTAGCAATGCTGCTCCACAGAGCTAGAGGTAGAAAAATTAAATCAGTGTGTCAGTCTGTAATGCCACCTGATGCACAGGATAAAACTTGGATAAAATTTTATCCCAGGATAAAACTTGGGCTTGTCATGTCAGTAATGTGGGATCATTGTAATGATATTGCATAAACTCTGTAATTATTTTTTAATTGATCTAAATGCTCAGGAACTTATCTATAGGTCTCCTCCCTAATCACAAGTTGATACAGGATGTTCTTTAAACCCCCTGTTTGTTTTCTGTGAGTGTGTTCCAGTATTTGAGCAGTGTATCTGTGACCATCTATTAGGCTGAAGCTTATGACTCCAATTAATGGTAACAGCAGTAAATTTATCAGGACTTTAAACAGTTTTAGGAAATCAGGTGTTTGAATGTAAAATCAGAAATTCGAACGCAAAGTCAGAAATTTGAATGTGTGTCTTTAGCTTCGGATTATGAGTGGATACTCCACTACTGCACACTTGTTCTTTGTACTCAGGCATTAGCAAGGATCAGTAGCAGCTTTTAAGAAAAAAAACAACATTGAATTTCCTCACACCACTGGGAATCTTTCCTTTTGTCTTCTGAGTTTTAATTCATTATAAAATTAAACCCAACTTGGTGGTTCCTTTGACTTCTCTGGGAAGTCCTGTGGCAGATTGCAGTTTACAGACATGAAAAACAAATTGTATCTGTGCACACTGAGCCTACTTATTTGTATATGTACATACACATATATGTATATATATGAGTAATATTTATGGAAATAAATAAAAGTATGCTAACTTCTGTTAATTTCACCAACATTTATTTAGCCACTACAGAAAAGAAAATAGTCAAACTAATGTGAATTGGGATGGAAAAGCATTGGCAAGTATTAGGATTTAGCAATATGTATCTGCACTAGAGCTTAGAGCTGGGAAAATCTTGTCAGGTTATTCTAAGGAAACCTCCAGGCCCCTTAAACAGAAAATGTGGTGTTTTAAATAGCACAGCACAGATTTGAAAGGGGTCTGAAGGCAGCACTAGTCAGATCGTGGTGTTGCCATAGCAACAGACATTGAAATTCAAAATATGAAGTACAAAATGGGGGTGGGAGAAAAAGAAGGGTAGAGAGGAGAAAAATAGCAAGTAATAATGAAAATCTCTAAAAAGAACATGAAAATTACTTATATAATCAATGATAGAATAACTATAATATCCTTACTCTGCTTACTATTATTTGCAGATTTTCACCTTTTCCACACAAAAATTTGAAGATGTTTTGTAAATATTAACAATCTACACCTTCTAACATCCTCCGAGGAAAGTACTGATGCTGTCATTTACAGATAGAAATACTGAGGCAGGGAGTGCTTTGCATAAGTAGAATACCTATGGCAGAGGTAAAAAGAGAGTTCAGCTGTTTGCTTAGCTCTGTATTCACATGGTTTTTGCTTCATTGCTTTAACATGCCTCAGTTTTATGATGTTATTATCTGGATATGCAATAGAAAAACCAGAATAATTTTCATAAGAGCAGTAGCAACATTATTCTCTTTCTGACATGAAAGCTCTGGTGCTTTAATACACACTTGGTATAGTTATTTAAAGGTTTCTTGGTGTTTCCTTACAATGATAGTGACAGAAAATAAGAAAAGAATGAGTAAAATGGTAAATTGCAATTTTTTTCAAAGACCTTCAGTTCAGAAAAAGACACATTCATGCCCAACTCATCAAGGTACTGCAGCAAATATAATTCAACAGGAAGGAATTAATATGCCTTTGTTGGGGATCAAGGAAACATACTGCAGGTTAAAGTCTGAGCTAACGTTTTTGTTGCATTTTCTTTGAAAATTTATTATTTTATCTTTCACAGAAATCTCTTAAAAGTCTTTACTTCTGAGTATATATCTATATTAATCTTTCTGTATTGCTGACTTGTATATAATAGAATTCTTTAGTATATCCAGGAGCTTTATTTAATCTTGAATTTTGCAATGACTCCCATTTTACTTCAGCACTATGACGGAGTGATAATGAGGAACTTTCCATCTCTCTATTTCCTACATTTATATTTCCCTTCCAGGCATGTAATTTAGCTTACAGTCATTATTCTTGAAGGAATATAGTGCTACAGTATGTCTCCTAAGAATAACTTCGAGGTTTTTCAACATCAGTATCAGCAGCATAGAACAACTGATAACTTGCATGTCACATCCAGGAGTTTAGGCAATGAGCCATAAACAAAGAAACTAGATAAAAGGTAGAAAAGAAAATATGCTGACTGAATTACAGACTTGCAGTGTACCAGAGGAGCTGCAGCAAACAGAACAACAAAGGGAAGAGAATTCTTGAAACTTATAGCTTATCTGAATAGGACAAGAGTTTTACTATTTAGGAAGCAAATCTCTGGTATTTCTAGGATCACAGGGGTGTGTGGATAGATTATGACAGACTGACAATTCTCTAGCAGTTGGAAAGCCAGAAGAAACTGAAGCATGAGCTTACAGAAAATGAGTGATGTGAGAGGTGAAGAATGACCCAGGATACTGAGCTAATTTCTTCAGGTATTTTTACCAGACAGCTGCTATTGTTTTAGGTGCTTGGGCCATGAAGCAATCTGCCTGGTAGCTGTTGAGGAGCTGCACCAGGGAACCCGGCAGGTGTCCAGGTTCTTGGGAGGCAGTTTTTCAGTAAGGTCTGAAATAATGCTTAAATGCCACAATCATCCAAAACAGCAGGTTTTAAGTACTGATGCTGATCACCTCTGGTCTAGCATGAAGATATAATGTGAAGGAGTTAACATTAGGAGCTGCTAAGGGCAGAATGGAAAGTTTCAACAAGGTTTATGAGGGAAACCCTCCTGCTGCATCATGCTGTTCAAAAAGGTTCTAGCTTTCTAATGTTGTCCTCAGAGAGGAAACGAGGTGTGGCTGGATTTACACCCAGTCCCAGACTGGTCAAGAGTTTATGTTCAAAGATTTTTATAGGCATAATTGAACCTTAGTTCAGCTTTATCCTGCAGAGTTAAGGATTGCAAGACAATATAGAAGAATTATTCATTTTAATTGATGATAAAAATGCCTAGACTAAGGGATCTTAATCAGAATTTGTTACTACACAGTGAACATAGTTATAACTACTAGTATAATGCACCATTTATTGAATACTGAAGCAATAATACTAAAGCCAGCAAAACAACTACTAAGCAGAGATTGAGGTTACCCACAAAAACAACGGAGGGCAAATTTCTTCTGTTCAGCCTTGAGAAGTAGCCTTGAGGAGCATCCCCATTCAAGGGTGGAATATCCACAGCTGCTCTGAGAAATGGTGTGCTAGAATTCCCTGCAATTAAATAGAAGGGCTGGGCTTTTGTGGTACAAGGTGATTCACAGTCAGATATTTCTGAGCCTGCAGCATCACCTTAGCAGCTGCAGGTTATCAGCACTATGACCTGATGGTGCCTCTAATAGCAACTTCACCTGGCACATCCTCACCAGTGCCAGTTCATATCAGGAAATGTTCTTCACATCCTCAGAATGTTTCACTTTGGGACTGGTGAATCAGGCTGATTCTTCAACACCAAACACAGTATGAGGCCCCTTCCCCATCCACTACTGATAACAAGTTTGAGCTGTTTTACCCCCACTTAGGCAGAGCATCCTGTTACAGGAGCAAAGGAGAGAGGTTAGAAGAAAGTACAGAGAGAATGTGTTGAGGCAAGAACACATCCATTTCCCTGATCCTTTTTGTCTCTTCTGCATACTTGCAGGAAGCAGCCTCTCCAATTTTGTACTTAGGCAGTGGGCCCTGGGTCAGGCTTGGGAGGAAAAGGGCAAAGGAAATATGTACTGGGCTGAGTGAAGGAATGTGTGCAGAACTGGAACACTGGGATAGGGAGGATCCTTTTACAAATAAACTTGCTAATTTGGATTTTAATTGCAAGTGGTGATAAACTTCTAAAGCTTTTTGTATTCAATTAATAACTGCACTTTCTATATAAAAATCATCATTTAAAAATATATGAAAGATTCAGGGGGAAAAAAGCCAACCCTGTTACATAAAAAAGCACACAGAATCCTCCCTTCCTCAAAAATCGAGCAGATTCTTCAATAAAGTTTAAAAATTTCTAATCAGAAAACTAACGAGGAAAGGTTTTTCTACCCTTGTGCCATTGCCTACCAGTTCTCACAAAGCTGAAGGGTCTCAAGGCCAGGTAAACTACTGAACTGTAGACAAAAATCATCCAACATCTTCTGCAGGCACATGAAACTGAGAAGATACCTGCCCAATAAAATAGTCTATGTTTGAATATAGCTGAACCAAGACTAGTTCACGCACCAGCGTTTGTCATAAAACACTCTAACTCATGACTTCTTACAGCAAATTCAGTATTAGCATATGAGATATTTATCCCAGATCTAAAACAGTTGAAAATCTACAAATGTAAATTACCTCTTAAACCCCCATTTTCTATAACTAAATAGCTTTTTTTTCCTTCAGTACCATGCAAATTTGTTTATTATTGCATATAGGTCTCAATTTGCCTCAAGGTGCATAGAGATGACATACAAAAGAATGTAATTTTTTTCTTATTCGATAAACAGGTAAATAAAGGAAAATATTTTTATAAGCTGTTTGGGAAGAAAATGTGTGAATGGCTTAAACAGAGGTAGAGAACTGCACACACCAAAGTTTCATTAGTGCTCTTTAAACACTTTTGTCTAAAAAGAAGACATGAACTGGAATATGAGTGCTCTGTGCACATCTCTGTTTTTAGGGTCCTGAATACCAATAACTACCAACCTCTCAGAAAAAAAATTAAAAAAGATAATTCTCTGTAAGTTTAATCTAAACTGTTAAGGGGCTTTTCAATATCTGTGAAATAGATCATGCAATCAGATTTTGTTATTGCTACTTCATTAAATTGTTTTTTTTTCATTTGCTTTGAGCTTAATCTATTATAAAAAACAATATAAAAAGCTTTAATATTTATGGGTTTTCCTGAAACCTATCAAGGAAGTTTTTTTTTCTTTTTTTACCCCTTGGATTTTTTTTCCTCCCTCTTTTTTTTTCGTTTTTTCCCTTTTTTTCCCCCTCCCCTCTTTTTCTTTCTGTTCTTATTTGCCCTTCATTTTACCTTCTAGTTTTTCTTTCCCCCTTTTTTCTTTTACTCCCTTCTTTTTCCTGCCACATTTTCCCTTTCTTTTTTCCTGCCATTTTTCCTCTTCCTTTTCCCTTCTTTTTTTTTCTTACATTACCCACCCTTCTTTTCTATTTTGTTTCCTTTCTCTTCCCCCTTTTCTCTTTTTCCCTTTCTTCCCCCCTCCCCCTTCTTAAATTTTTCCCCTTTTATTTCTCCCCCTTTTGTTTTTCCTTCCACACCCAATTCTCTTTTTTCACTG
>JAWWEY010000130.1:14685753-14700275 GCA_035582745.1 Loriotus luctuosus | reverse complement strand
GCCTTAGCAGTTTGTAGAGACAACCGTCTGTACTCATAACTTTACTGCAGTTCAGTGTCTGATTTCTGTCCCCATGTATGGGTTTCACAGAATTACTGATGTTTGGAGTGTACTAGTTGGTTCTTTAGAACGTTGTTGATGTTGTGGGTTTGCACCTTGAGGAGAAAGGGTATTTTGTTAGGATTTGTGAAGTGGCTGCTCTTATTTTCTGCTGAGGGCACAGTTACTGCTTGGACCAGATAATTCCTTCAGGTTGTTGACAGGGTGAACGTGGAGTAACAGCACTAATTGCATAGTGTGAGAGCTTTCTGCCGTGTAGCTCTCTATTACGACAAACACATGCTGTCAGCTGTTGAGAGGGAAATAGAACAATCATGTGTGTACTGTTAATCTGTTCTTTGGGTATGCTGTATAATACTGCCTGCAAAATACTGTGGTCCACTTGCAACCCTCTCTTAGTATGAGCTAGTAAGAAAATACTTAATAAGTTCTCAATGGTCCTCATGTATTTGGGATTTTCCAATATGGTATTCAAGTCTTGGTCTGAAGACAGGTAGCTGTCTTGCAATTGTCATTACTTAATCTTAAGAGTCTCACGAATTTTTTTTTCATACTGTGATTCTGTGATTTATTTCAATATGAGGAGCTGAGACATTTAGAAATTACGCTTAAGCGTAACACTAAATACCATAATTAAGACTTAATGAAAAACTAGTTATCTTGTAAGTAGTGGCAACCTGTGAAAAGTTTGTGAATTGTTGCGTATTACATAAGCACTCTTTGCCAGGAGCAGAAGTTAAATCCAGAGCAGTGTTAAAGTGGATTAATCATGAGCCATTTGTTCCTTGAAATTGCCTGTTTAGTAAATGGGAGACACACAATTATAGCAATGAGCCTGATAAGAGTTGTGAAGATGAGCCCCTCTGACAGAGTGCTGAATCATACTCAGAGCACTCCATCTTCTCTAATAAATGGGTTGGGCATTTCTGGAGAAAAGCTGTATGAAAGTAATTACACAATCACATAGTGCATATTCCAAAGAGGGTGGAATTTGGGTTTGCATCCTCATTTTGTGAGTCTCCTAATTTCGTACTTCGTTTGTCAGCTTTGCTGCTTTTTGTCAATTCTTTTTATGCCTAACTTTTTGCTTTAGAAAATTTGGAAAATCTTGCTCCATACATTGACAGCATATTGTGGCTTACATTGTCATCACATTTGTAATGTTTGCTGTTTGAACTGAGAGTGGCAGTTACAAATTGTTTTCACTCTTGTAATAGAGAGCTGGAAAGGACATAGATTTAATGGTTATTTAATAAGACAGGAGTTATTTTATTGAATATTTGGTGCTTTAATACTCCAACAAATAACTTATTAGTTATGGCTGAGCTGGTGGGCGTTTTTAGCTGCTACACTTGTAAATCACAAAATTCACCTTTTGTAAACATATAAACACGTAGGAGTAGCATCATAGGATAAATCCTGATTTTGAATACATAAAGCTTGTTTTATCTGCTGTTACATTGTATAAATTTGTTAAATTATGATCACTGCAGCGTATTACTATTGTGTCTGCTCAAGTACAGCTTTTTAGAATTATGCTAAAGCTTCCTTTCTGTATTTCATGTGTCTTTCAGATAGCATCTGACTTCCTAGTTGTGGCTTCTGCTTTCAAATGTTCATGGGCGTAAAAT
Source organism: Loriotus luctuosus (assembly GCA_035582745.1). Classification (NCBI taxonomy): domain Eukaryota; kingdom Metazoa; phylum Chordata; class Aves; order Passeriformes; family Thraupidae; genus Loriotus; species Loriotus luctuosus. The sequence goes on along the minus strand of JAWWEY010000130.1, from coordinate 14,698,584 downwards.
AATAAGCCACAGCATTTGTTCTCTAGGTTTCAGGAAGTACAGATGAGGGTTACAGTCAGACAAAGTGGTTAAGTTCAAAAATGTGACAGCTTAAGCATTGTAAAAATGTGAGAATTGCAATGTTAAGAAAAATCATTCAACTTTACAGCAGCTTTTTACTGGTTAAAATATAGAAAACATGGAATCAGAAAAACACATCCTTGTTTATTTTAGGTACATGCTGTGAATGCTGTGTTACCTCCCAACTTTTCTGAAATTTTCACGATATGGTTTATAAACTGAAGTTCATCAGATTAAAGAAAATGCCAAATACAGAAAAAATGTTGTCAGTTGAAGCATGCATCTGAAAAAGCAAACCGTTCTAAAGGGTCTGTAACAAAGATAGAGGAAATAATATAACTGGTATATAATACCAGTTTTGCCTTTTGGATTAGGTGAATATTGAAATTGGAGCGCAAAATCTCTCATCAGCAAATGTGTTAAGTAAATTTGAAGCTACTATTTTAATAAATTTAATTGGCATCCAGATAATCTAATTTATCTAAATGATTTTTTTAATGAGACAAGGTAATTATATGTCATTCTTAGTGAAGTCAAAATCTCAGTTCGAGTCAGTTGTTGTATTCCTCCATGGTCTCTGAGTTTTCCATGCTGCGTGCCTTCTAGCTCTCCTTCCCTGGAGCCAGGTGGTATCATCTGAAAGGAAGCCAGCTGATGGGAGTTTACTCCAGGCCCTGCTTCAGGCACAGTGTGGAAACTCATTGCAGGAGATTTGTGCCCTTTGCAGAACAGTCTTCAGGAGGTATCCTGTCCTTACATGCCTAGTGTCCCAAGGCGTCATGTTTCCAGGAAGCATGCAGTGCATACCCTGTGCAAGAAGTCAGTCCAGTGGGCTGTGACACAGTGATTCCTTGTGCTCTGGTATTTCATCACCAGTCACCCCATTCAGGATTGGGGAGCCCAAGTGGGGACGTAGGGGTTAGCCGTGTGGGTGTGGTCAGTCTGCTTTTGGTGGGGGGGAGCTGCCATTTCCAAAGCTCTAATTAAGCAGATGGTTGTCAACATTTGGCCATTACAATACCATTACAATAGTGTGGTTTGTGTCTCTCTACAGCATTTTTCTCTGATTAAGCTGGGATTTCAGGTTTAGAGATGCAGTCAAATTCCCTTTAGGTATCTCAGAGTACTGTAAGACAAGAATTCTGAAGGAGGTAAATAACCCTTGTCTACAGTACAACAATATTGTCATCTCTAACTTGTTTATGAATGATACGATGTTATGAAGAATATTGTCCTTTTAACTGAAATATTGGCTGCCTGATATAATCTCTGGAAAGAACACTTTTGAGCGGCAGAGGGAAAGGCTGGATATGAAATAATAATCTAGTGCAATAAAGATCAGATAGGCTGAATCTTATGTATGCAAATAAATTTCCATGTGAAGAATCCAGTCGTGCGTGTGCACTTCAGGATCACTTGTCCAGACATCTGGGAGATTAAGCCTCTACCACTTTTACCTGTTTCTAATAGCATCCATTAATTAAAGCTCATACATTTTCAAATGAGAGTAATAGTCTTCATAAGGAGTGTTCTCTATAGCTAGGATGGCTGATGATACCCAAACAGAACTGACTGAAACTAAGAAAAGAACAGGTAGGTTTTACATTTTGGTATATGTTTCTAGAATGTACTTAATAGAATTTCTTACACACTTAAGGCTTGTAAGAAGGTTCAACAAATGCATCTTTCAGTCATTTGCATTTCTGGTGAGAGTAACTGTATCCCATTTAATACAGAGTTACCATGATATGGAGATGGGAAGGAACAGTCAGTTCAGGAACAGCAAACAAAGGCTTGAGGCCTTTCGCTGAACCGCACGATAGGTTGTATCTCCTGCAGTGCAACAGCCTGGAATATCAGTAGTTAGGAATAGAGAGAGCCATCTCATGGACATATGGTCCTCATGGCTGGTATTTTCTCTCCAAAATACTATGTAATCAAACTACATTAAATGTGATACAATGGTGCCAAGGAAATAAGTGACCCCGAGAAGACTGAATGAACAGTGAGTTAACTAAGTAGAGGGTTTAATGAACCAGAAGGATGTAATTAGTTTAATGAACGAGGAAAGAGGAAGAAACATCCAGATTGCTCTTTCAGTTTCTTTCCAAAGAGCAATAAATACTTGGAACTAGATTATGTTTCTCTTGAGGAGACCACATTGTCATTTATTACAGACTAATGGCAGATGTCTTACCTAATTGTTTTGTCTGAAGTGAGACATTGTGGCTGATATTGGGCCATAGGAAGAAATTAAATGTCTCTAGACTTTATAAAGTACTTCACATCCTAAGGATTTATCTTTTTCTATGGCTGTTCTTAAATCTTGAGAGCTAAGACAGTGCTACTGGTAGTACTTTGCTTCTGGTAGTACTTTGGATTTCTAAGTTGAAATGTGCAATGGCAGCAGCCAGTGAATTTTGGGACCTGAAGTCTTCAGAAGAAGTCTTAGGTGTAGCTTTGTGATGATGAGTGACCCCCCAGTAGGAGTATTGTTCAATCTTGTTCCCCTTACATAGGCAGCTATGCTTACACAGGCAGTCTTGGGACTCAGGATTTGCATGTGGGTTTTGTGTGTGTTACTTCTCACTTGCTATGTATTCATCTCAAGACTGATGGATATCAAGATGTGAAATGCCACTTTCAGGGTATTTTTGGGGTATTTTTTCAAATACAGGAGTCTGCTCCTACCTTCAGACTAAAGAACTTGGTAGCTAATTGAAAGCTAAATATCTAAGAGAAATCAGCAAAGATATAAGGTAACATGCTTAGAATAACTCTTCAGTTGAGATGGTTACTACAGGTACTTTTTAATTTCAGTGTTGACTTTTTCTAGAAGTTGTTTCTACCTTCACTAGTTGTCTAAGACAAGATATCCCTTGAAAATTTAATAGTTTAATTTTCTTTAGCTTCTCTTTTTTTTGCTCAGAGGTTTCTTTAATACACTGTATAATACACACTTTAAGTGAGCTTGAGTCACTAATGTGTTTTTTATTCTTTTTTCAAATTGTGGCAAATTTTTTGGACATTTTAACATTATGTATTTCTTTGTAATTCTGGAACAGTCTTTCTGTTTAGCTGGTAGAATTGGTTAACCGGGCTGGAGATACACAGTACCTGCCCTGTGATAGTCACTTTTAGCAGCCTTATCCTGCTCAATCCATTTTTCTTTTAGGATCTAGTGTGGCCATACATGTTGCAACACTGCAGAGTTGAGAGGTCAGTAAAAATTTGTCAGTCAGGAACTCTCTTGAGGCCATGCTTTTCTCTGCCTTTCCTTGAGTCCTGGAGCTGAATTTAGGGAAAGTAATTCTTGCAAAAATAGAGGAAGGAAAGCTTTTTCTTTCTTGTAAACACATGAAAGGTAATGGGAAACTAGCGTGTTTAGCTTTGAAAGCAAAAGAAGGGTGTGTGGCTGATTTTGTCACTTTTTCAGAGTCAACAAGACAAGAGAAGAGTCTCGAAGCATTAGTGACAGGATGTGACTTCTGTCAGCTGGACTAGATCTTTTCTTCTTAACCTGTATCTGCCTGCACCTTCTCGTTTGTCTGCCTGATGAGATTCAGTCTTGCTATTTAGCTGTGACTGTAAGGTAGAAACTTCTGCTGGGTGGAAAGAAAGCTGGTTAAGTAACTGCACCTAAAAAGCACTTACTGCATGGTTTGCTACCAGATGTCAGCTCTACCCTTTGCCCATTCTTTCACAGAAGGCCTGAGATGATAAAGAACATGCTGAGCAAGTTACCAGGCCATGGGAAGTAGTGAACAGCTGAAGATGGGGAGGAGAATGTTTTGAATAGTCTTGGAAAATGGGAGATACCATCTGGAGCAAAGCAGGGGCTAGTGAGTATGAAAGCTCACTGACTGTCTGTAGGCTGGACAGAATGGATGTATGGTGGTAGAAGATGAAGTTATGTGGAAAAAGAACATGAATTTTTGGATAATGAACAAATAAGGATATGTTATCAGGTTGTTAGAAAGAGGGTAAGCACATGGGCGAGGAGCTTGAAAGTAATTTAAACTAATTTCTTGTTCTTGTCAGAGTTGGTTGGTCCTACATTTTGTCCTGCTGTTTCAGCTTCTGACTTCTTATGTGAGATGGAGACCAGTTGCAGGGTGTTTAGAGGACAGCAGTGGTTTAGAAAGTGGTTTAAAAGGAAAGATTGAAAAAAATTAGAATTGTGTCTTGTGATTCTAGGTAGAGAATCTGGGGTCTATCTTTTTGGGCTTCTATCTGTTTTGCTTTTTTTTTTTTTTGGACTGCTGCTAAGTGTAAATCCTGTTCTTTGATGAAACCCACTGCTTCTTATTTGCATTTATTTTTAATAACATCAGAACTGCAGGAACTGCTAAGAAAAGATGTGGTCTTCCTACAGGTGCAGGAATGGGAGACTGAGAGTGCACAGTTTGAGGATGTTAGTGCATGACCAAGTAGAATCCATGTAGCTCAGTACTTGCTACTGTCAGATAAGAAGGGGCTGTTGGCATTAATATAGAGTAATAGTTCATGTTCTGCTTTTACAGTTTAGAGACATCTTGATGTGGAACTCTTGCTGTTCTACAGATGTGTTTTTAAAAATGAATTTTTATAATAAACTTGTACTTCTTTGTTTCATGGTCTCAGAAATGTCTTTAATTATTTTCTGGGCAAAGAAGGACATGAGAGCAACTTTTAAAAAATTTCATTTGATGTTCTCAAGTTCTTCTGGAAAACACTTCAGGCATTTGACATAGCATATCACTTTGTGCTATAATGATTTTTCTTTTGGTGTACTTTGATCTTACACCTGTAATTCTTACCTTTTTTTGTGAGCTAAAAATTCTCTTTGTGTGTAAGCTGCTCCATGCTATGATCAATATTATCTATATATTTTTTTGTGCTTTAAGTTTTTCTTTAGCTAGAGGAACTTCAACATACAGAGATACCACTAACGTGTCAGCAGCATAAGGCTATGTTATGTTTTCCCTTCCCTTCATTAAAAAATAGTTTAATATTCTGGATGGTTTCTAACCTGTCTGCTTGAAAGCACTGAACAAATGTTTTTGAAGCTGTGCGTTCAGAGACTACTACAGTTTTTTCTGGTACTGTTATTAAATAACTCGTACCAGTGTATTATGTTGCATTTATTGACGTGTGACTTCATCTGCAGTTTTCTGTGCTTGCTGCGCAGTGTTCTGAGGTTTTGCAAGTTTTGTAATGATCTGTTGGTTTTGATGAATCAGAATAATTTGGTATAAAGCACAGATGCTTCTGTTATGTTGTATAGGCAGGTAACCATTCTGAAGAGCAGTCCAAGTCCTGGCACAGATTATGGAGAGGCTTCTGAGCTCTTTCCCCTGTCAGGCTTTGTCTCTTAATCTTACCCTGCAAGGTCTTCAGTTCTCTAGTAGCATCCTATCAGAGACATCAGCAGAAACTTCCTACTTCCAACGCCTTTTCCCACAGGATCCTTGATGCCTTCATACAACTCTTAGAGTTGTGAAACATGATTTTGCTCAGTAAAAGCTGCATTGTTCTTTTTTTCTTTTGAATTATTCTAGTCTACAGATTCTTAGGCATGGTTTTAACCACCTTGTGCAGTATCAGAGTCAGACTGTGTTGTGCTTCTGATTGCCTTGTCCCATCTGAAGAAAATTTGATTTATTTTCCTCTCTTGATACTTCTTTGCTTGGCTCACCTTAAGCCTAAGTTTTTGCAGAATTAATATTTTGGAAATTTCGGTGCTTTGGCTCAATAGTGTTGGACTGGTGAATTCTTACTGTTAATTTGATATTTTTAATTGCCTCTCGGATGCTTAATTTTTAGAAAATGCCTTATATATCCTAAGTCTGAAGAGAATCTGATTTGCGAATTGGCCTTAACTGTTTGTTAGTAATTTCGGAAAACAACAGATCATCTAAGTTTTCTGTTCTGTCTTTATCTTCTTATAAATTTGTCTTTTATACCTTCATTAGCTAGTGAATTACTGCATTGAGGTAGCAATGTTTGTAACTGTCAGATTCTGCTATGTTTGAGCTCAGCAGCAACAGTGGAAATTTTGTGAGATTTTATTGCCTTCTGACAGATGGCTGTGCAGTTCACTGGAAAGCTTTTATCATGCTTCCGTGTACTAGCTAGTCTATGCCTGTCAATTAGACCTGTATTGGACTTGCATTACCAGCTTTAAGTTCTACTAATGACCTGTGTACAGATGAAAAAATGCATATAGGTAAAAAGTTAATAGTAACAGGAATTCTAAAGAAAAGTTGGGTTTGCATTTGGTTTTCTTATTGACAAACAAAATTCTGCACTCCAAAACACGTGATATCTCAGTTCTTTAAAAAGAGGAATAAAGGTGTGTTGTTGTTTCTATTCAGGGAGCAGAAGATAGAACTTTTTTTGTGTTGAAGTGGCTCCAATCTGCTGTTTCATTTGATAAATGGAATTTTTTAATGGGCTTCATTTTACCACATGCAGTTCTTAACATCTGCATGAAACTTGAATGTGCCCAGGTGCTGGTGGTGATGTTTGTTCCACTTTCACGAGTCCCATTTGAATGGGGATTAGGATTTATGTTCCTGTCCAGTGACAGTCTGGTGTTTCTTCCACCCAGTTTGTATTTATGTTAGTAAGATGAGCCAGATTTACTCTAATGTTTTGCTCTTGCTTGTACTTTTTTGCTAGTGGAGACTTACCCTTGGGCTTTGCAAATTTAGAACAAATTATTTTATATCTGTTTCCTAGAAATGTGATGAATTTTATAATGCTTGTAACCTCCTGTGTTGTTTTTTTTCGTCTTTCGTATCTACTTGCATAGCTGCTGTTCCGTTTCAGTGCCTGAATCTTAGCATCACTTAGTCTTTTCTATTTTTGGTCATGGAGAATAGAAGTTTTTAATTTATGTTAGGCAGTTCTTTGTTTCTCAAACATCACTAAGTAACCAGAAGAGAATACTAAATAATGCTGCTTGAATGTGAACTAAGACTGTCCCTTTGTAAGGTTTTATGAATGTGTCTGTGAGCAGTGCTTTGTTTTAAATAATGGAGAATTTGAAAATAGTTTTACTTTCTTCACCCCTACACACTTGTCTTTCTTTCAGTTTTGCTTTATGTGTTTTTTCCTATGAGGGCATTGCTAAACTGTTACGGAATGTCTCATTTGAAATTGGACATTGTGGTGTGAGTTTGTGAGTGAATGCTTATCATGGGTCCACACATAGAGATTATGCAGTATACCTTACACTTGTAAGTGTGTGCAAAGCTTGTTCTTTACCATTCTTTAAACCCAATATATTTTTTCCCTAATATAAACCCTCAAAACCCTTCTGTGTCAGTTTGCTTCACCTAAATTGTGGTTCAGATTTACAGTTTGAAGTTTTGGTCCTGCTAGTCATCCTAACTTCCTGACCTCCTACTCTTCTAGATGTTAGAGTAGTTAGAGCCAGATAGAAACTTATGTGTCTTGAGCAGTTCCTCTCTCTTGTTGCCACTTGTTTTCTTCCACTCTTATGAAATTACCACTAAGTTGGTCTTTCATATAACAAACTTGGGCCTTCAGTGCTTTCGTTTTCCTTAATAGGTTTCTGTTTTCATTTTACCAAGGGCAAGATTCATAAATAAATAAAATTGTCTAATTTTTCAGCTACAGTACACTTGTCATAAGAAATTACAAGAACTTAAAGAAAAATCTTCTCTTACATGTAAATTATTTCTTCACTCAAAATTATGTGTATTAAGTGATAGCATGCTACTGCTAGCAGTCATTTGAGAAATGTGCTCTTTTCTTTTAGTTGAACTGTCTGTTTTTTTTAAAAACTGACCTCTGGTAATCTGAAAATGCAGGGCAACTTACCTAAGTTTGAGTTTTGCAATGTATTTGAAAACGGTGAGAAAGTTAAAAGAAGTTTGATATGTTTTTCTTTCACAGAGTCCCCAGAAAAGAAAAAAAAAGGTATATTTCAGTAGGTGAAAATCCGAGGAAGTAGCTGCTGACATAGGAAAACTGTACTAAAGGACATTTCTGAAGGAAAACTTTTAAGGTATGTGGGCTAAATTATGCTTTGCAGAAGAGCTTTCCTGAAAATTAGGTGCCTACTTTGCTTTGAATGGACCAGTATTTCAAATCAGCTTTGAAATAATCAGGCAAACTTTTCTTACCCCTTCAGATGTTTGCTGTTGACAAAAGCTCTGCAGAAGGGTTAGTTTTACTAGTTTATGTTGTATGCATCATATCTATGCATAGAAAGATGATCTTATGAATATGAGATTAGTGTAAACAAAGGGTAGATAATGCATGTGTTTTTTGTTTCATGGTCTTGTGCATTCCAGGAATGGATCCTACACCAACAGAAATGTCAGTTGTTTGACTGTCTAATTTTTGTTTAAAGTGTGGATGGAACACTAAGAATGATTTATTTCATTATTTTAATGGAATATAACTATTGTAAACCTCACGTTGAGAAATTGAGAAGGGCTGTCTAACAAACTTACGATCTATTGTAAAAATGCTTTTAGTTTGGTATAGAAGCCTTGATTTTAAGGATTTGTCTCCTGAATCCAGATCCTCTTTCTTTTCTGATTTTGAAATATTCTTAATGTTTGTAGAAAGTGTTTGCAGAATAAAAAACATACTGTATTCTCTATGATTTGGAGCTCGTGCAGATTTAGGAATAATCTAAATTCATGGTCAGCATATGAAGAGTGGGAGAATCCAGATCTGTGATGTGCTTTCCTATTCTGAATTTAGCTGGGGGCCAGGTGTGCTTTCTGCCTTTGTAGTTTTTTAGTTGCCTTGTTGCTGGTACTGTTAAACCACAAGTTCCAACTGATGTGTGTAGATGCATCATTATTTTAAGTTTGTGAAGTCACAACCTTGGATATAAGCGATGGCAATATGTAGCGGAAGACATCAGTTGCTACAAGTGGAAGTGTTGCATTGTACCTACTCTGTTCTTCCTTGCTCATTTGATTTCAGGCAGTGTCAGACACAGGACCTTTGGTCTGACACAGCATGGCCACTTTTATGTGTCACAGACAGATTGCAATCTTTAAATTAAATGTACATCAGTTATGGAAACTACTTTCTTCACAGTTGCTGCTGGAATCCAGCAGCATGACTAACTGGAATACTGGTTTTATTTCCTGAGGGGAGTGTTACAATATTGAAGGATTATGTGACTAGCAACTTCCTTGAAGTTTCTCACTGTTAGGCTGAAAAAATTTGACATTGATTTGTTTGGAATCTGGCTGGAGCACTGTGTTGATGGTTGAGAGAAATTTTAAATTGTCTTTGGTAACTCTGCTTAAATTTAGAACAGTTTAAGATCTGGTTGCTAATTCATGCTATATTATTAAATGTACATTCAATGTGTACTTCCTGTGAATGATTAGTTTGTTGTTTTGAGCGTAACACTGTAAAGAAAGTAAGTCCTACTTTCTTGAAATTGATTGTGAGATGCATTTTACTCCTGAGTTTAACAAATATTTTTTGACTAATTTACAGGTACAGTAATTTTTTAGTCATCTATATCTGTGTCTATAATAGATAATATAGGATATTATAGCTTCTAAGATATATATATATCTTATATTTCAAAATACAAAAAAATAGCTGAAGCTCATTTGTCTTATTTGGTGGTACTGGTATTTTACTGCTTTTACTAGACATGGTACAATTCTGTTTGAAACTTCACTGGCATGTCAAATTGTACAAGCTTTGTTCACATATGGAAAAAGAGATAAACCTCATGAATATCTGCCAGAAGCAGAAGACATCTCTTCACAGTTAGAGTAAAGCAATTCCTGAAGGTTTTTATTTCTGTATGATTTTAGCATATCATGTTTGTTATTATCACTTCTCTGTCTAGCTTGTTTTAAAACCTCATACCATCTCTGTTTTTTTCATTAAGATAAAATACTCTCCCATGTTTTTTTGAGATTTTTTTTCCCCCAGAGTAGCTTTCACACTGTATTTTCGTCTTTTGAACATTAGAGAAGAAAGTATGCTTGTGTCTCAAACTCCCCATATCTCATACCAGTTCCACATTAAATCTTTTCTGCATTCAGATTTTGCTGGTTTTGCTGATTTTTTTGCCAGTGGTCTGTGATTACAAAATCTGTCTGGGAATATTTGTCTTTCAGTGTGAGTGTTTTAATGTTGTGTGGCAAAGCCAAAAAATATGGGAGTATTAGTATCCCATAATCCAGTAGCTGTGAACGTGGGGAAGCACAAGGAAAATCACAGCGTGAATAAGAGCCCAGCTAGTCTGCTGTTCTTAAATGTCTTCTGGTGCAATGGTTGGAGACACAGGGCTGATCTAGATGCATTACTGTGGCTGGGTGATCACTGCACGTCCCTTCTGACTGAAATATTCTGCTGTATTGCTCTGGCCCTGTAGGGCAGCTGTCATCTCATCTGTGGTCACTAACGAGGGAGATAGCAAACTTGGAAAAATACCTGTCTGTGTTGGTGCTAGATATTGTGTTTTTGAACACTGCTTGAAAATTTGCTTGTGTTTTTTAAGAGTATTTGAAAATCAGATTTGTGTGTTCATGTGTTTGGTAAATCTTACAGTTCTGACTTCACATTAATGTCTGTGTCATCTGTACTGTTTTCTGTTGTTTACAAATATTAAAAACACATTAAAAAATCAGAAGTGGTTTAAAGCAACAGAATTAGTTTTTAGTTTATCAAAATTTAAGCTTAGTCAGGTGGCTTAGGTCTTGAATACTTCACCATTTCTTTGCCTCCAAAAAAAGTACTTGAATTTGGCTGGATGTCTTGGTTGAACATTTTCTCAATTTACATGGAAGTCACATGGCAGCTGGCTTACCCATTTGGGAGTCATCAGTTCTCAGTCTTTGTGCTTGTTAGTTTTAGCAAATCAGAATTTTACCACTTTTGCAAAACAATTTTTTGCTGTACTGCTTCTGTCATAGAAAAAGGAACAATTTAAAACAAAGATGGGAGACCAGTATGTGTACAATTTTTGCCTATGTATCCAGGCATCTAATAGTGGAATTGGAAAAAAATCTATTTACTGCTTCGTGTAGAGGAACTTAGCAGGCTGGAGTGAGATATTGTTGGGTATTTTGTTCTATTGATTTTTGTAATCCTGTATCTCCTTTGTAAGTCACCAGAAGCAGACTGATATATCACATGCTGAGAATATTTCCTCCTTCCCTTGCCATACTGCCTCTCAGTAAAAAACAGAGGCTAGGGTAAAAGCAAACAAGCCATTAGTTTACTCATAATACAAAGCTGAACTTCACTGTAAGACTCAGTTCCAATCTCTTCTAAATCTGGATGTAAGAAAACAAGGATACTATCTTTTCTCACAGCTATTGTGCTAGGAGAGTTTGGTAATGTGCTAAAATGAGGTAGGAGAGAGATGAAAAGTCATAAAAATGGGTTTAGATATAAAGGACATTGAAAATTCACTACTGCAGCTTTAGTCATGTTAATAAACTGGGACTTTAAGATTTTTTTTCTTTGGTTCATGTTGCTAAAATGTTTGTGGTGCTGCAAGAGTGTTCCTGAATTTTAACTGTGGAGGTATTTTCATAATGCTACTAATAATGACATATTTCTTAAATACAACCAACATAAACTATTTACTGTTGCTGTCTGTGACTGAATTCCTAGACATCAAGAAGAATTCTGACTAAAATATACAGCTTCAAATTAAAGAGTTTATGAAAGCTTACAGGTTTAAGTTTACTCATGCAGCTTTGACTTGTCTGTATTGTGTGGAGACATAGTAATGTGTCACTGTTCTAGTTTTCTTTATTGGATCTTTGTTTTGTTTTGTAGCATGGTTTGTGTTCTAAGAACAAACACACAGTACATGAGGCTTATTTCAGAGGTTGCTTGAGGTTCTGATTTGCAAAATCTTCAGAAATTTTGTGCAGTAACTGAAGCCAGTGACATATTTATTTTTTCTGAATACCTAACATGCTAAAAATGCTAGGCACTCTGAAAAGTCTGTCTTTAAGCCTTGTACATGTTGGTATGAGCTGCCACAGTGTTGACATTAGTTTATGTGTATCAGTTCTTAATGTAAAATAAGAATATTAGTCCTACTTCCCTCAATGGACTGCTAGGAAGATAAATTTGTTAATGTTTGTAGAACGCTGCTAATTTAAGTGGTAATGTGTAAGGTCTGTGAAGAAATTGGTATTTCTGTGTTAAAAAGAACCAAGACTTTGCTGTAGTGCAGGAATTAATGAATAGGTAGTGTACAGGCTGTGGCTGCACTGCAGTCCAGAGATAAGGGTTGCAGTTTATATAAGTTTATCTTACCTAGTTGAAGCTGATTAGTATAGGAACAGGTGGTGTGTACACAGAAAAGAGGGTTCAGTCCACATTACACAACCTTGTGCAAGAGTGTGTAGGAGTTACTTCTATGTGTGGTTTCAGCTCTTCCACCATGTAGCTGTGTGTTTATCAGCATCAGATGCAGGTGTTTCAGAGCTAACTCTAGCAATTGGTTCTGCTACAGGGTTTCATAAGGCAGCATGTTTTATCTGTTTGTCAATCTTACTTATGTCAGTTTGGTACAATAAGACTGGACTGGCTTGGGGTAAAATGGTGTGAACTAAAGGACTCTGACCCAGGTGACCAGTGTATGGTTGGATGAGAAACCTGCTCTGGGATATTTTCTGGTTTTTGGGAGGTTGAATCTGCAGGTTTAGTGGCCTGTTAATGCAGGGTTTAGGAGCAAACTAGCTTCTAAATAGTCACCAACTTCCCACAGACCCAGTGCCTGAGAACTGGTGTTTTATGTGGGTTTTT
>JAWWEY010000130.1:14670681-14685653 GCA_035582745.1 Loriotus luctuosus | reverse complement strand
GTGTTTTATGTGGGTTTTTCTGTGCTCTTAGGAGAGTAAATGTGAGAAACAAATGTTTCAGGTCACCAGGAATAGAAAAGTGCAGCTGGCAGCTTGTCTGGAGATAGTGTTAGCTGTGCTTATTTGGTTAAATATGTAGATTGGTCTTAAGTGTTTGTCTTAGATGCTGTCATATTTTCTTTCATACTGTACTTTAAGTTAGGAAGGAACAATTTTGCAGAAATGTAAACTGGAATTCTAAGGCTGAAATATTTTCCAGTCAGAGTTTGTTGTTGAAAACAGTGCTCTGAGCCTCCTTTCAGTTTATACTGAGGAAGTTAATGTATGTGGTTAATCTTATGATTAGGTAATTTCAGGGTTCAGGCATCAATAATTGCTCTTTGTCTCACCAGAAGTTTTTTCTTTTGGTAATTTTCTCATCAGTCTTGTTCTCCCTTTCAGATGTGGTGAAGAGCCTATATTTTCCCCTATCTGGTATATAGTGCCTTAAAAAATGGGGTTTGGAGGTGACCTGAAGTATTCTCATGATGCTTTATTAAAACTCCAAGACTGGGAACTACGACTGCTGGAAACAGTGAAGAAATTTATGGTAATGAGAGTAAAAAGTGATAAAGAATATGCGTCCACTTTACAGAATCTTTGTAACCAAGTAGATAAAGAGAGCGCTTGTCAATTGGATTATATCAGCAATGTGTCCAAGGTAAGTCTGAAGTTTGAATTTGGAATATCCTTGGGTTTTGTGTTTACTTTTTTTTTTTTGGTTTGAGTTGGATTCCTATCCATTCAGTTTCTTGAGAGTTAATGTTGGCAAAGTATTCAAAATGGATTATTTTAGTTTGTCAGTGAAATATGCATAAGTTGAGCTCTAGTCTTGCTTTGAAAAAATTAACTGAATGAGAATCAATCCTGATTCTTGAAACTTAGTATTTTACATAAATGGGTTGAGCCTGCTTCTTTGTTTAGTGCTTTGAAAATCAAGTACGCTATAGTAAGCTTTTCTTTTAAGATAGGAACTATTGTTTATGCTATATAGAATTTGTGACAGAAATAGAAAAATGCCAGGAAGCCAAGGCAAAGCCTAGCATTCCAGCTGTTACTCACACTGCAGCATGTGTTGTAAGAACAAAACATTAATTCAGGATGTTTCTCATAATTGTGAGGTTATTTTGTATTCTGTTTAAAAGAACTGTGTTGACTTTTTTAAAAGGTAAGGCTATTCTCCAAATTACTGGTTTTTAGATTTAGAGCAACTCCAAGTAAATGTAATAATGAAGCAAACTTCCCTTATCACCTGTTTGAAAGTTTTACTCCAGACCTGGATTCTCTACTGACAAGGGAAGACTATTCTGTTTTGATGGCTTATTCAGTTCTTGGCCCTTGTTCTGTAGCAGAGGTTACACAGTCCGTTCAGTCTGGCATGAATCCTCATTTTCTCCCTGCAGAAAACACCCCTTCTGGGTCAGATTAAGTTTCAGACAAAGCAGTTTTTCTGCCATGGGCTTATTGGATGGCTGCTTGGACAGTGGCTGTGGTGTAGCATTAGGAACAGGAGTGCTCCTTGTGCGGCAGGATGGATGTATACAGGGTTGAAGTGGCTCTGTGTGACTTGAAGGCTGTGCTGCTATAGCTGGGCTGCTTCAGCACTGTTATGTAAACTGCAGTGTTTATATATAAAACGTTCTGTTGTTGCTTCCCTCCCTCACAATAATTCTTGCCTAGTAAATTGAAATACTGCCTTTTTTTTTCATTGGCACAGAGTATTTAGCATTATAAGGTTTAGAGGACCATTAACCTTCACATAGGTATCTCAGTCTAGGACAGATCCTGTTAATAACATGAGCACTTCTTGGGAGCAGATAAATCGAAAAAATCTGGAGATCTGACTTAAACCATCTTCTTTTTGCCTTGAAAAGAGGTGTGCATGTCACGTTTTGAAGTCTTGTTTTGAATGAAGGTGCTCAAGTTGTCCTTCAGCATAATTTTCATTCCCTTTTTTTTCCTCTTAAGGAGGTGTAATTTTTCACTGTCGCATCCCTGATTTCTGTGTTTTCTCTGTTTTCCACACTTTAAAAGCAAAATATTCATATGGACTGGCAGATCTTTTATATGGGCTTGCCTTAAAATTTCACTGACACCTTGGATTTTGCAGTTGTGTAGTGACATATTATGTTACTGGTTTTGGCAGATGAAACGCCTGAATTATTGATTATTTAATAATCTCATTCTGATTTATTTTAATCTTTTGTGATACTTTTTTCTCTCTTCCTGACATTTTACAGAACCGAAGAATGATGGAAATATGGGAAATGAGTCTGGTTTCTTACATCTTTTAAGATATAAAATACCTGGGTTTTTTTAACATGGTATTATTTGGCATTTTGTGGCATTAAAACCCAATAGCAAACTGTTTAATTTTTAATGGGTTTTGTTTTGTTGGTTTTGTTGTTGTGGTTGTTTGTTTTGTTTTGATTTGATCTCTAAGTGTACAGTAAGAGTGAGCACTTAGAGAGAAATGGTGTTTGGGAAAATCTGTCTTCTGTTTTTTTTCATGTGGAGACAACAAACTTGCTGGAGGGCATGGTAGCAGCAACTGGTAATGCTAGAGAAGGGGTGTTTTTAACAGCTTCCAGACTGCTCTTTTTTTGTGTGTATATGTCTGAAAAATAGTGTTAAAACAAACAATAATGTATTTTACTAAATTTGTTGAGCTGTGGTCATTTTTTTGTGGAAGGAAATGCTCTTTACCTTTTCTGCTGTTCCCACCCAGCTTTTTTGTCCCATATAAATCTCTGTTGTTGAAGCATTTTCACGTCACCTTCTCCTAATTTAAAACAA
Source organism: Loriotus luctuosus (assembly GCA_035582745.1). NCBI lineage: Eukaryota > Metazoa > Chordata > Aves > Passeriformes > Thraupidae > Loriotus > Loriotus luctuosus. The sequence continues at coordinate 14,682,818 of JAWWEY010000130.1, read as the reverse complement.
TAAAATACAATAATGCAAAGCACAGAAACCCTGCTTTACTGATATTTCCCTATGGAAACATCACTTTCCCCTTTTCCAGATGGAAAGAGTGATGTGAAGAACAGGGAAATACATGTTTTTTTTTTTTAATAGGAAGGGAAGTAATTGCTATGTTTCTGGCTTATTTAAGCTCATTTGGTGACTTATAAACTAAACATTTCCTTAGAATACCTGTACTGTTGAAAAATGCTTTTGGTGTGATTTTTCAGGATTCAAACAGTAGTTGTTTAATCAGTAACAAATCAGCCTTATGGAAAATGGATGATTCTAGCTATGTTTTCACCTCTGAGAGCACTTTTATGAGCTTTTATGTAACTAGAAAGGCCCCCTCTTTTCTCAAGTGTTCAGTGCTGTATTATCGTATGCAGCTTTACAGTATGGCTTCTGAAATGGTCTCCAGCCACAGCAGGAAAGTTTTAGGCCTTGACATTTTATAACACCACACTTTAAGCAGTCCAGATATCTCTGAGCCAATCTGTGGGATTTACAAGCTGGAAGAAATCTTAAAGATAGTCCAGTATATAGGGACGTCCATTGTCTTATGTTCTGTTCTGTATAATCCAGTTTCTGTTGCACCATTGTCATGTAGAGACGGAAATATTAGGTATATATGTTTGTATACAGGATATAAAGAAATCCCAAAGCTAAGAAACAAATTATTTTCTAAAGTTTTTATCTCACATTAAGAGCCAAGACAAATGCCAATAGAACTCATATGCCAGGTGTCTTCAAAACCTTGTAACTCTGTGGCATGTAGCCACTCTGAAATCTTAGCTGTAGCACAGCATTCATTGTCAGGGAGTTATCTTTAAGGAATCCAGTGTGTGACAGCAGTCTTGAGGGTAACCAAGGTTTTATTTGAACTGAAGTTAAATTTCACATTTGTGTCTCTGATATCTATAGATGTGTGTCTGTATTTGAAGCCACTCACTGCACATTAAGCTGTCCTGAAAACTGACAGAATGTCCAAGGAAGTTATTAAAGCAAGGGTACAGAAGGATGCTGGGTTACAGTGACAGATAGGTGTTATGTCTGTGCTTTGATACTGGTGGTCTGATGCTGCTGTGTAAAGCAGCTGATGTAATGGTGTCCTCCACCCCTCAAATACATATTGCTGTCAGGTATTCAGACAAAGGTGGAAGTCAGCTTGGGCAGAGCAACTGTGGGGGGAAACTGGAGGAAAAAGGATGTTGGGACAAGGTTCTCAGGGATGTTGGGGGCATATTTAAAAAACATAAGGCTGCAGTGCTTTCTTTGGTGTACAGAAATACTAGGACAATGCTGAAGGGTGAATATTCAATATTGTATTTTTCTCTCTGGTGCTTTTTTATGATTTTATGAGTGAGATTGAGGCATGATATTGCTGTTGCAGGAGGATCTCGAATGCATTTGGGTAAACCTGAAATTAATTGCTTTACTGAATTTTTTTAAACATGATGCATCTTTTGCCACAGTTCTTATTAACTGTGTGGTTATTGTGAACTGAAATAAATAAGCACTTTTCTGTTCTGACTTTTTTATAGTCTTGGTTGCTTGTGGTACAGCAAACAGAACAGCTGAGCAAAATAATGAAGACACATGCAGAAGATCTTAATTCTGGGCCCTTGCATAGGCTCACAATGATGATCAAAGATAAGCAGCAAGTTAAGAAGAGTTTCGTAGGTGTTCATCAGCAAATTGAAGCAGAGATGTACAAGGTAATTTATTCATCTGTGCCTGATAAGTTGATTATAATTCTCTATATTTAAAAATATTAAATTAAGAGTGGTTTTTTGGGTTTTGCTGTGGTAAAAGTGTAGTGGGTGATACGTAGAATGCTTAGTTGAAATTTTAATCATTTTCTACACAGATTTTCTTTCCTGCTAGCTGATAAGGCAAAGATGGAAAGGTTTCTTCCCTGTGAATTTCCGTGGACAGCTGGAACTGGAAATGTTATTCTAGTAGAGGATAATGAATTCTTGTGTGAGGCTTCTCTATTCCATCTCTTTTCCTGTTCTAATTCATGGGACCTGGGCACTGTAAACTGTTCTTAATGAGTACTCTTGGCAGTCCAGACTCTTTTGGGAGGGGACAGGGTTCTAGTTCCTATTCTAAAATATAAAGCAGGTGTAAACTAAACATTGAGACTGCAGGTAAAACTCTTCAGAGTGTTTTCCATGACATGTCTGTTATTCTACTTGTGTTCAAAGTGGTGTATCTTGTCAGTAAAGCTGACAGAAATCACAGTTTCAGATGCTCTGGGGGAAATTTAGCTACAGATGTCAAAAATTAGAGCGATAGTCTGAAAGGTCTACTGAGAGAAGGAAAAGCACTGTTTCTTCTTTCTTCCAGCAGAGAATTTGGGATTTGAAGTAGTGTAATTAAAATGTAACATCTGAGTAAAGCAGTAACACTGTCACGGATTGATGAGTAAAATATTCTTGGCCAGTTCTGAGAAGAATTTGGAGCTACTCTGTGTTTAAACTAAGACTATTTTAAGTAAAATACATTGGCTCTAATAAGATTGCTTCCATAATATGCTAGAGTCTTGGCATCTTCCTCAGGAAGGGACTATGGGGATGTCTTTTGTGATGCATGGTCAGTAGGCGTTCATTATCTGATAAAACTTCAAGCCAAATAACCACTGACTGCTACTTAGGAATTGGTGCACCTCAAAAAAGTCAGAATGGAAGAAGAGGAAAAACTGGTAGCATGTGTTAAAAATAATAGAAGTTATAAAAATTGCAGAAAGAGAAAAAGAAAGATAAGAAAGAAAGGCTAAATGGAGTAAGAGTGCTATAAGCTCAGGTATACTTTGAAAAGAGACTATGCAATGTTTTGTTTTCTGTTAATAGGCCAAACTCTAATAGAGCCTCTTATAAAATTTTTTTTTAAAATAAGACTTTTCCAAAAAACCATAATGCATACTGAGCACTTGCTAAATGATTATTACAAACCATATTAACTTTATTTTATTATGGGTTGCATAGCCATGAAAGTATTTTGCATCCGGCTGATTAAGCTTGCATTGTTGTATGGTTAGAGTTTTTTGGGGGTTGTTTTCTTTTTTGCCCCTTCCTAAATTTGCAAAGAAGTATTTGAATAGCATTCTCCTATTGTTAGCTGACACTGTTCAAGGTTTTGTGTACCTGGAGCACTTCAAGAATGATTCCCTGAAATTCAAAAGACTTCTGATGTTCTGTGGTATTATTTCTGATTATGTTATGCACAGAGGTAAAGTGCCAATTATATCTCAATGCAGTATGCAAAGCTTGTGAACATCAGCGTCTGTGCAGCTCCTATTTTTAGGGTAAGATGGCATAAAAATGTGTTTAGTTGAAATGGATGTATGTCGTCGTTTCTTATTCTAGACACCTCTACAATGAGGAATCTTACGGGGCAGATTCTTAAGAATTGTATATAACATGGCTTTTTGCACAAATGTAATGGACTTGTATCTTGTAGATTTATTCCAGTTTCCATTAAGATGTTGAATAATTTTCTTTCTTCATGAAATTTGAAGGGAAAAAAGTAGAGTACTGTGCTAATTAGGTGGGTAAGACCTTTTGAAATAAAAATGGAGTTTAAAGTAATCCTTGACTGTCTTAATTCTTTAAGTGTTCTTTGGGAACAGACATGCTCTTGTGTTGGTTTTATCTGTTGGAAAAACACAATCTAGATTAAGAATCGTATTGTAGTTACTATAAAGGTTTCCTAATGCTACTGTTTCATTTTTCAGTTTTCTGTAAGAGAAACTGTTCTTATTGTTAAGGTCTTAATTACTTCCTAATTACATGTCTTTAAATACAAATTGTCATAAAGTTATTTCTCCTATATTGCCTCTATTGGTGTATGATAACAGCAGATGTGTATAATTAACAGATTGTGGAAATATGAGATATGTGATTGATGTGGAGAAAAAGTTCTGCCTTCAAATTAAATATTGCACAGTTGGCCCAAAAATAGAAGCTGTAGACAACCCTTTGTTGGATCTTCAAGGAATTTCATTAAGTTTTCAGATGTTGATGAAAGTAGTGTTACCTGGGCCTTGCATCATGGAAAAAAGGGAAAATTGTAAACTTCAACCTTCTTCCTGCCAGCTGCAAGAGGAACAGTTTTTCAGTAGAATGAACTTCTTTTTCTACACTTTTACTGAGAGGAGCACTTCCATTAAAAGTAGTTAATAATTTATCTTCCATGATTTTCCAGTTGACGTCTGTTATTCTGTTAGATTTGTTTTTTGGTTGGAATTTTTTGTTTTTCTTACAATATATGGTAGGTGATTTGGTATTGTGATGGCTGGTTTTGGTTGCAAGTTCATTATTTGGGATTATTTCTGAGCAGTGCACTAGTTTTGTCACACACTGAATGAATGCTGGTGGTAGAAGAGAAGACTTTAATTTTGTGATCAAAAATGTTGTGTTCAGTGCTAAATTTCATGGTAGACATTTCTTATTTGGTTAGTTGCTTCTGTAGTTGGGTTTTTGTTTGGGTTTTTTGGTTATTGGTTTGGTTTTCCTTTTAAGGGTTTAAATTTTGCCATTGATAGATTATTTCATGCCAAGTTACTGTTCCTTAGTCAATTGTAGGAAGTGTAATGTCTAAAAATTTTGCTTTTTATTAGGTGCAAAAGAAATTCCTTCCTATGCATAGGACATTCTGGGCCAGTATGATTTGTTAAGCATCTTTTTGATTTTTTTTTTTTTTGCCTTGTAATTGGAATAGAATATTGTTGATGATTAGCTGGATTTTCTAAATATTTTTTAATTACATTGATGTGGATGGGGATTTGTGTTTAGGCCTCTTACTTAATTCCATGCATTTGTTGATTTTGATTTCGCACCATGTAATGTACACCATGTAATTTGCACCATGTAATATCCTATTAAGATTTTCTCAATCCAGTGGAAAGTGTAGCATCCTTATTTTGGATAATAAATTCTGTTTTACTAATGCTATTTTTTTAATGTGTCGAGAGTAAGTATTTTTAATGCTTTTAATGTTTCCCTTTTTTAAAGGTCACAAAGACAGAGCTAGAGAAACTTAAATCTAGCTACAGGCAACTAATAAAAGAAGTAAATTCTGCCAAAGAAAAGTATAAAGAAGCTGTGGCTAAAGGTATGTTTTACTTCATTTTGTGTATTTATTGGTGCTTTTTTCAAATCTGCTAAAACTCTGACAATGAAATAAGGTAATTTTTTTATTTTGAGCTGCTTGATTACAAAATAAAAGATAATTTAGTATTTTAAGTAAGCCAGGCTGTTTGTCATCATGTATGTTTGGTATAACCTCTTAAAAATTAATAAAATATAAATGGTGATTCTTTTAAGTTCTTGTAGCATTTTTCAAATCTGAATGTTTCTTGGATGTTTTTCAAATCTGAAATTGCTCAGATGGACTCTGGTCTCACCTGCGTTGTAGCTGCAGCCTACTTGCCTGTGAATTATTATTGTTGCTGCAGTGGTGTCAGCCATCAGTTTTTGTCAGTGTAACACATCAAACCTTTGTCAACTTCTTCTAAAAGAGGAAAATAAGTCATTTGCACACAGAGATTTTTTTTTTAGGGAGTGATGTGCTCAATCTGCATGGATTTTAATTCCTGTTGAATTGTGCTTGAATGATGAGATAAAAGAGAGCCTTTGTTCTATTATGTATTGAAATATTGTGCTAATAGTGGTTCTTGTGTGTCCTTCTTAGATTTTCTTTTCTTCCTTTAGTGAAAATTGACTGGCAGTATGTAAGTGCGATTCCAAGATCCATCTTAAGGTTTTGTATGAGTGTCTAAATGACAGTTAATCTTCTTGGTTCTGTTGTAGTATAATTATAGTAGCTCTCAGTGAAGAGAGATTTTTCTTTCCAAATTTATCTCAAATTTGGACAAAACAGCAGGAGATAAGAAGTTACGCTTAGCACTGTTGAACTTTTTCTGTTCTTTTTCTTTTACTGAAGTTCATAAACACTTAAAAATAAAAATGCATACTTTGATGTCAGTTTCATCCAGTTCCATGTTTTCTGTATATAACTTCATTTGATTACTTGGTTTATTCTCAAGTAACTACTTAGTGTTGGAATATGTAGTACGTATCATGGAAAATATTATAGGATGTTCGGATCTTAGTATGTTATTTTTAGCCTGTTTTATGCTCTCTTCCTGTTACTAATTTGGTCATTCCTGAAGCACCATACTTTCCCACTGGAATAAAGGAGTGTTTTGTCTGTCAGCAGCTGTGATGTTTTGATGTGGTTTTGATTAACTGAATTAATATTTCTTCAGATAGACAGCAAACATAAATTATTTTTAAGACACTTATCTCCTATGGTTTTCTTTGACCTTCTCTTTCAGGCTTTTATCTATTGTTTGTCTTATTATAATTCATACTTAATTTAATTTCTACTAAAATCTTGCTTTGATAAACACTGATGCCCATAAAAATATTTTTCTCCCAAAAATTGCAGGGTTGCTTTTCTCCTGCTGCATCCCAGGCCCTGTTCCTGTTTATAAATACTTGTGCATTTGATGGGCTACTACAGTTTATCAGCTGCAGGTCAGCTGGGCTGCTTGAATTGTTCAAAGTCATGGTATTTCTGAGCTTGTACGTTGTAAAACTGGTTTGCTGGTGAAGTGAAAAGTTAGGGAAGTCTTAAAATTAAAATGCTTCATTATTCCAGGGTATTCTTTATTCAGTAAGCTAAGCTTATTCACATTCTGTGCTATTAAGATATGTTACTTTGGTTAATGTACAAACTGTTTCAGTCTTTCTGGATTTCAAGAATTATTGAAAACAAGAGAAGAAACAGTGCTTACCAGAACAGTGGGAGGGCATAAACAAGTATTGAAAATAAGCTGAAAACCATTTTGTTAAATAAAAAACTGAAAATCTTTTGACATCAACTCTTGCGAGTAATGTGTTAAAATAGCCCATCCAGGTTCATTTATGTAAAATGTTGTTTTAAACAGAGTCTGTTCCTCTGTAAGGACTGTGCAAGTCTGTAAGACAGTGACTGACCTTGCCTCTCTGGAGCCAAAGGGGAAAACTGCCTCTTAAGACATAGAATTTTAACTTTACCCTGGGGGTTTTGTGCAAATTCGTGCAGCACCTGTATGAGCTGGTCCCCAGGAAAAGAATGAAAATTGCGCAAAGTAGTCTGACAAATATGTCTGTTTTGCAAGAGTAGTGATTTTGAAATGTAATAACTTTTTCTGCTTTGTTTTAGGATAGCAAAGCTGCTTTCTGGCGAGAGGGTAGGTTTATTAGAGCTAATAGTGAAAGAGGTACAATTGGTTCTTCAGCTTGTGAAGACAATCGCTTCCTAGTTTTCTAGTTGAGTTATTAAAAGTGATATGAAGCTCTGGGCTAAACACACATGGTAGAGGATATTAACTGATAGGGGTAACGGCTGGCAGAGTTTGTACAGTACAAATTTTCTGGAATCAGGAAGTAGTCTCAAGTAAACTTGAATTTCTGTGTGTGATACTTTACACCATGAAGTGGGTAGTCCCTTTGAATCAATCGCACCCTGATGCAGGGTTACTGGTGTTTTCATTGTTTGGTGAACACACTAGGAGGACCATTGGAAAGATTAGTAAGTGTTAAGGACTGAATAATGATACTGGTTAGTTACAGGTTTTGTTAGTGTTTGGGCAATGGGTAAAGCATGTGGCGGGAATTTTTGGATAGTTTTTTAGTCAGAGAAAGGGAATTGGTTTCTGAAGGAATTCAGGAACTTCATTATGGAAGACTTTGTGCTGTCCAGATTTGGAGGAAGGTGAAAGTGTCTGAGATTGTGTCCCAGGAGCTGTTCTGGGGAACCCTCTGCTAGCACTGCTTCTGCTTGTGCCCCAGGGGAAACAGTGGGGCAGTTGTGTTGCAGAGGGAGCACCACTGAGACTTGGCTGCCGCTTCCGCCTTGGGCTGGATTGCACTGCCTTGTTATGGCACCAGTCTCTGCCTAATGGTTCTATCAGAAATGGCTGATTTATTTTGTTTGTTCTAGCCCTTACCCCAGTAAGTCATGCATAGCTGCTCCTTTCTGGACCAGTGATTACCATAGGAATCACAAATGCAGTCTGGTTGGTTTTTCTTGTGCATGGAGGCTCCAGGTGTCAGGCAGTCTGGTTGATGTTAGTCATTTGCATGATAATTTTCTGCCCTTTTTTCCCCCAGACATTCGTTCTTATGTTTTTTAATGTATGGTAAGAGGTAACAGACAGAGAGAGGATGAAGTCAGCAAGCTGAACTAGTCCAGTGCCTCTTTAATGAGGCGTGCTTCGGGTTTTGGGACTCTATGGACAGATTGGATGCGGTAGTCTCTTCTGGATTAGAAAGCTTTGTTAAAAAAACTTCACAAAGTATGTGTGGTGGGAATGCAAAGCATGTTCTTTTGCAGAACTGGGGCGTTGGAGTCACAGGGCATGCAGGGGTCTTTGGAACAAATATAAGACAAGAGCTTGTTATATTATTTTTCTATAATGAAATGGACAGCCCTGTGAAACATTCTGTATGTGTGATACTGACAAAAAACAGTGTGAACATCTTCCAACAGCAATCCAGAGTAACCGCCTCAGAGTGTACATAAGTCTGCGTTTACAGGGCTGTGCTAATCAGTGATGCTGAGTAACAAGGTGATTAAAATGTGGCATGTTGATGTTGCTGCTGTAGAAAAACACATCAAGCCTAAATCTGTGCCAGATGGAAAAACCGTGGTTTCACCAAAGAAGTCACAAGTCTTCTGAAATAATTTAATGAATAATGTATTAAGAATACAAAATAGAGACTGTAGGACAACTGTAAATATCAAGTGTGATATTTCATTACATTTTGAATCTCATTTGGTTGGACCAGTACCTACTTCCACTTAAGTTTGCTGTTTGCACAATTATTTTTGTTTCTGCAGGATTGTGCATCTCTAAGTATAGTTTAGTGCGTCTGTGGGGGTTTCAAATATTTTTGTCCTTGAAGCTTTTGATTAAGCATTACTTCTATATAAATAAGGAAATAATGATAACATGAAACAATAATTTACTCAGTTCATTACAGGTTTTTTAAAAAGTTGAAGTGCATCAATAAAATTTAGCATCTGTTTTTGTAGCTAATTTTGGTGTTAAGATGTTGAAGTGTGAAAGGGTTGCTCATATATCAGTAAATATTGCAAGTTGAAACAGAGCCAGTGTAGCTTTGGGAGGTTCATACTGAATTTTAATACAACATACTCTTTAGGAAAATTACAGGTTTTGTGTAAATACATTAATTATAGGTGTTTATTATGGTCTTATTCCTGGTTCATTACTGATTGAATGTAGAAAATATTTTGCAGTGCTCTTACGTGACACAGTGGGTCTGAAATAAATAGTAAAGGAAAAATACATGGATTCTAAGTATTTAATATCATAATTTCATTTTATGTTGCTACAGGAGCATAAAGAATATTTCACTAGATTTCTCTAGGCTTGTGTTCCCTGACAACACTGTGATTTAGAGGAGCCTAGAAATATTAAGTGTACACCTACCACATTATACCACATTGCTTCTGCTGTAAGAATGTTTTCCCTGCAACTCAGGTGATTTAATACTTCAGAATTGATGTGACTTCTGTGGCACATACTGAAGTTTCACAGCAGTATAAGCTCACTTCTATGATAAATAAGGGAGCTGTTAGAAAGCTTTCATTATATCAAATTATTGTCCTACTATTCTTTGTAATAGCCAAGTGGTCAGAAAATACTTATTAGGTGGCTGGTGCATTCATTCTCAGATGCCTTTAAAATTGTTGTTATACAGCTACATTTCTTGGTGGTATGTGTTGCTTGGAGTTGTTGCTGCAATGAGGGAAACTCCTAGTAAGATTTTTTTTTAAGCTTAGCTTTGACTGAAACTCTCATATTGTTAAGACAAAGCAAGTAACACTGGCTGAACTGGTCTCTCTTACTCACAGAGGCCAGCAACCTGCATAGATTTAAAATTAATGCTCTACTGCAAATGTTTCAACACTTATTTACTACCAGTGCTTTTGCTTGGAAGGGGTAGAGTTGTTTTTTCTGTGTAAAATAAAGCTTCTAGAGCAGGAAACCCCAGGGAGTGCAAAGACATTGTGGTGACTTCTTATGGAGTGTGTGAGACCAGCTTGGACATACTGTTTCCTCTAACACAGACATGCAGCATCAGGATGTGCTCTCCTCACAGACCAGCAGGCACAGGGTGGAGAATTGGCTAGAGGTGCTTAATGGCTTGCCCTGACAGTATCTGACAGCAGTTCAAAAGATAGAACGTTCATTTTTGCTATTTTTATGCTATGTTACTTACTTAAGATTACGCTGATAGCTTTGGTGAACTGATTCTTTACTCAGAAGTTTAGGCGTGATATTCTGTAAATTCGACCTCTTTAAATATACACAAATAGTTTTGGGGTTTTTTTTCCCATTACAAAACTATTATTTTCAATCATTAATTTGTCAAGTAATAATTGGGAGAATCCTATCCTCTTCTCAGAAACTGGTTGAGTGGAGAAAGGAGTAAGTGATTTTACTTGTTGAAGAAACACATTAATGTAACAATCTTGCAAGACATAAAAGGGAAAAGACCTTTGAGATTGAAGGTGAAGATCCTATCTTGTTTCTGTCTGTCTTTGTGATTTTGGTGTTGTAAAACCTGTGTTGATTGAGACCACTGTGTTTGCATCTCTTGTTTTGCAGAATGATGATAAGGCTGGTCACCCACTAAACTTCTCAGCATGTTTCCAGAGACAGAACTAACAGTCCTAGTTTAGTGGCAGCAGTTTGCATAAAAATTGCTTTGTAGATAGGAATATTTAGAAGTCTAAATTGGGAGTGGAGTGGCTGCAGAGCAGCCCTGCAGAAGGGGACCTGTTGTGCTGGTGAATGGCCCACTCCACATCTGTCAACAGTGTGACAGATGTCGTCTGGGGTGCATCAAACACAGAACAACCAGAGAGTCAGCAGAGGGGGTAGTCTTCTGTATTTAGTGTTTGTGAGGCCTCACCTGGAGCACTGAGAGCAGTTCTGGGCCTCACACTTGAGGAAGGGTGTGAAGGCGCTGGGATGCACCCAGAAGAGGGTACTGGGGCTGGTGGAAGGGCTGGAAGGGCTGTCCAGTGAGGGGCAGCTGAGGAGACTGGGTTTGTCCTTTTTGGAGAAAAGGAGGCTGAGGAGTGACCTCACTGCTCTCTGCAGCTTCCTGGGGAGGGGAAGTGGAGAGAGAGGTGCTGATCTCCGTTCCCTGGGGTGCCATCATCCCGGGCATTAGTAAAGAAATGAAACAGGACCTAGTATTGGCCCATGGAGTACACTGCTGCTAGACTTCCTGCCAGTTACTGTCACTCCCTGGACATGGTGTTTCTGTCACTTTTCAGTCCATTCCGCTGTCTGCTCATCCAACCTGTGCTTCACCAGCCTCTCTATTGAGGATCTTACAGAAAGCAGCGCTGAAAGCCCAAGAGAAGTAAAGGGTAGACAATATCTGCTCCTTTCTCCTCATCTACCAAGCCAATCATTTCATCATAGACAGTGATAAAGTTGGTCAAGTCTGACTTTCCCCTGATGAATCTATACTAACTATGCTTGATGATCTTATTGTCCTTCCTATGCCTGCTGATGGTTTCCAGAATTAGCTGATGCATTGCCTTCTCATGGATCAAGGTGAGGCTGACCAGCCTGCAGTTCCCTGGATCAGCTTTCCTGTCCTACGAGATAGTGACATTTGCTTTTCCTTAGTTCTCAGACACTTGTCACAGTTGCTATGGTTGTTGAGAAGTTAGTGAGAGTGGTTTTGCAGTTCTGTTTGCGAGCTCCCTGAGCACTCAAGTGCATCCTACTACATTGAGAGTCAACACCTATATATTTATTTGTGTTTAGTTTGTTTTTGTACTCTTAAGTAGCTTCCCCCACAGGTACATCTTCTTTGCTCCAGACTTTTCCCCCGGTCTCTCAGAGCTGGGATCCATCAAGGCCTTCTTATGGAAACTGAGGAGAAGGCAGCATTTACAGTACTTAATCTTCTTTCATGTTCTGTGTCCCCTGCTTCATACAGCAGAAGGCTTAAATCTTTTCTACCCTTTCTTTTGTTCCCTATGTACTGAGAGAAATCGTTTCCATTGTCTTTGAT
>JAWWEY010000130.1:14617868-14652789 GCA_035582745.1 Loriotus luctuosus | reverse complement strand
GCCAAGATCTCCGAGCCCCCCGACGGGGTCTCTGCCCTCGAGGTGGTCTTGGGACACTCCGCACATCCGAAGTGATGTGCTAGTTCCCACAATTTTGAGGGAAATATTTTAAGTGTTCATCTTATCTCAAAATAAACACATGTGGAAGGTTTGTCTTTTGGGAGACAAATTTTTGTCATTCACTCTATGACTTTTTTTAGTGGTTCTAGTCTCCTAGAATAAAGTGCACGACTGGGTACAGATCATATATAATCAACATTGTATAAAATACATTGGGAGGAGAGGACTGATTCAGTGTTTAGAATCAAATAACTCAGTTTAGTGTATATGGACGTGTGGAATGTGCCTCCTAGATATTTAGGGGTGTACCACTCCCTGGTCTGGAATGGTTTTGGGCAGTAGATCTGTGCAATGGTAATTGCTACATGTATTTTGCTTGTGTTCCACTTTTTACTTCAGTAATTTTGTGGAAATTGGGCTTGAAAATACAGGGGAAATAAAGTAAGATAGTTAAAGATGTATAGATAAATGACAAAAAGGAAACAAGATGTATATGCTTATTTATTTTTAAGAGATATTTCTGATTTAACAATCTTGATTGATAGAAATTTTAGAAGTTGTCATTATGTAAGCCATTACATGCATTGTTTAGAATGCAAATGTTGTTGTACATTCATGGAACCTTTTTTTTTTTGTTACTGGAGTATTTACCAATATAGTTAAGAAGTGTTAGTAATGATTTTAAAGTGTAATACCCCTTCTCTGTTAGTATTGAGTGGTTTTGTACTTTACTTTGAATTAACCATTACCAGAGATTGTAACCTGAAAAGGATAATTGTAAAGAAAGATACAGTCACTATTACCACGGAAAGTGATCATTTGTACTTTTGCTATTTCTAGAAGTAAATACAACCCAGCTGCTGATTCTGTGTATTTATTTAACACATGTTTTATGAGTCAGAAGGCTTTTGTCTTTCTTAAAGCCTCTCATAAATTAGCAATATATTAGGAAGGCAATAATTCATGGTACTCATCACATATTCTGGAAAAAATATTTTCTTGGTAGGAGAACCTGCAGGCAGGAGATCATTCTGTAACCTTGTGTGTATACAGAGGCTCACACAGAATCTCTAACAATACAGATTAGCAATGTGAAGGTCCAGCCACTCAAAAAAAGAACTGTCACTAAGCACTGAGCAACATAATCTAAAATATAATGCTCTTTTACATCTTCAGGAAAAGGATTACAATGTTCCCAGATATATACAGTTTATACATTCACAGGTTGGGTTTCTGTAATCTGTTACAGGTTAAAAACAGTAATAGAAGAACTGATGCAAACGCAGCAAACCCTTCTGAGCAAAGAGGAACTTGTTTTGGAACTAGAGAAAAAAATAGAAGAGTCATCTAAGACATGTGAAAAGAAATCTGAGTAAGTTGAAATTTAAATTTCAAAATACAGTAGTTTGAGGGGGAAAAATGTCTATAATGCAATTGCTAAAACTTAAGTAGGAGATAACCTTCACTAATCTTGTTCTGCTTTTGTGTTTAGCAATTACTGTCGGAAACAACGGTAAATTAGTTTCTTGTCTCTGAAATAAACCTTGCCCACTGCAGACCCCAACTCACTGAAGAACTGTGCAGCTCCATAAGTTTAATATAGTTGCCATGGTTTGGCAAGAGCTTTTGGCTCAAGAGCTGGACCTTTCACTAATTCAATTCAGCTTCCTCAAAGAAGATGAGTGAGTTCAGTTGCCTCTCTGTTTGGCAGAATTCCTTGTGGAGGTGTAATTCTGTGAAAGGCTTTCAGTCTTGTGCAAGACTTTCTTATGCAGTAATATGTTTGCAGCTTGTCAGGTTAAGTTCATTCTTCTTTGCATTTCCCTTACAGAACTGTAAATGTAAAGTATGTAAATCTCATACCCTGTAGTACTTCATAGTAAATGCCAAAGATGAGAGATTAGGAATGTTTTAGTGCACCATAAATAAAACATTATTATAAAGAATCATTCTTGGGCAACATCTTTAGGTATTTAGTTCTTCTACCTTTGCTTAGAAAAAATATTCACGTACTCTTCTAAACAAATAAAGAAACCTTTTGTCTGTAGTGATATTTTTCTGATTCTTGTTGCAATCAGTCTTAATCTTACTAATTTGGTAATAAGTACTCATTTACAGTGCCAGTAGGAAATTGGAATGCAAGTTCTTTAGGTAATCCTTCATTTACTGAAAAAGTCTTGATGCTCTTTGTTGATGTGGTCTTGTCACATGAAATATTGTATAGTATTTAATTCTCATCCAAAACTTTACGTATCTGTTGTCAGTGTTTCAAACAGATATTTTGTGTCCTTTCTGTGGTGAAGTTCACATGCACTCACAGTGTGTTTTCCAATTTTTGGTTCTTGACCTGTCTTCTTTGCTGTATGCTACTTAAAGGATACACTGTATTTGAACTAGCTGAGTTTAATGGAGTGTTGTTTGTAGTTTTTCCCCTCAGTATTGTTTTGTTTCCTGTTATCACTCCCTGAAAATAGTTTAGACCCTCACTGTGTTTCTTACTGTGTGAAGGCTTCTCTGACTGATCCATTAGCAGGTGTTTGTGGTGTTGAGAAGATGATTTCAGTTCAAATTGCACCAGTACCTGTTTCTCTTATTAAAAGGCAGGGAATCTGGCTTAGATGTCTAGCTGTAGAGTGAAGGCTTCCCTGAAATCATCCTTGTTCTGATTTGTCGTTGATCATACCTGCCTCCAACAAACTCCCTTTTCACCTTTTAGCTGCAGTGCAGAGTTTTTCAGGATGTTTCAGGATGTTAACTGTCCCCAGAGTATCTTGTCCAACTGTAGCATTGGGTTTAATAATGACTGCATAAGGTCATACCTTATGGCAATGTCTTGGTACTATTATCCCCGCACTAATATCCCTTTCCATCTTCAAATGATGATATCACCTTCAACATAGAAAATATTTTAATTGTATTTTATTTATATATGTATATGTCAAGCATACCATCTGCCCTTAAAACATGATAGCATATTGAGTGTTTAGGTTTTGGTTTAGTACACCTTTTTACCACTTTCTCAAATGTTGCTGTGATCTGTGGGGATCCTTCATAAAAGATGTCATTCTGTGAAGTTGCTTGTAGCTATTACTAGCAATAAGAACGTTGCAGTTTGCACTCATGCAAGCCACAGGCAAATTATTTTATAGATTCTAATTCCTCATGCATGACTGGAGTGGCAAGCACTGAAAGTTGGATTTGGGAAACCAAATCAGATTATAATCCATTTTGCCACAGTTCAGAAAGAGACTAGCTTGCGAGTGACTTTTCAGGGTATGTCGTGTTATTGCTGTGTCCCGATCAGTTGAAACCATTCTGTGTTTGGGGATGTTACCCCAGCCAGTGTGTATTCACCCAAAGCCTTGCTGATGGTTGAAACCTGTTATTTTAACATGGTGATGTCCTTTTTCTCTCATAAAGGAGACCAGATGAAAACACATTATCTTCAGGATAACTTCAGAATAGTTGTTCATTTGCTTCTCTGATGCTTTTAAATATGTGCAAGTCCATGCCAAATCTCAGTTTCAGATTTGAGAATTGTGTCTGCATACCTCACACTTACCATTTTTGGATGAACAATCATTTTGCTGATAGTGAGGAGTTTTGCTTATTACTGACTTGATATAATACTCACCTGTATCAATGCAATTTGTATCTTTTCCTGCCAAAGAAGATTTTATGACAGGTGGTTCCCCTGTTAATTTGAAACCCATTTGAGTACTCATTTGGCTGAGCATCACTTTGTGAAGGATCAATTCCTGCATGAAAAACTTTTGCCTTTCTTTTTTTCTTCAAGGATAGGACTTGCAGGAGGGCTTGTCTTCAAGGGATTATCCTGAAGATACAGAGTAACACAATACTGTGATTTTTCTTTGTATTGTCCTCATTCTTCATAGTTCTGGTCCATTTACCTCCTTCATCTGTCTTGTAGATTGTGAGAACTCTGCATATTCTGTAGATCACAGGTCACTGGGCATTGGTTGAGTGCTTGTAAGGGTGTCTGTATTATATTGTGAGTGATACTGTCTCTTAGGCAGCTTCTGTCAGTCTTTGATTTTGGTAGTTCTTTGGGATGATAGAGTCATCTAGTACCTGCAGATACTCTATGTGTGTGTCCTTCAATATGATTTAATCACAACTGTCTCAAGTATTCATGAGTATAGTATTCAGAGAACTATAAAAATAAGCAGAAGATGAAAAGTTGCTTTTACCTGCTCGTAAAGATACATTTATTTAGCTTCATAGGACAGTTATAACCCAGAAATACTTACAGTGCGAAGGAAAAAACAGATACCTATTATCTTATGTGATGCCATAAGAATATACTGGATGTGAGGGGAGTTTAATATTGCAGATTTTTACTGCAACAACAACAGTGATTGGAGTGAATTTCTCATCACTTCAAATCATTATCTAAAATTTACTCATTCTCTAAGAGAGAGGGGGAGCCCCAGTGTTTATCAATTCAGTCAAAAGTGGATGAAAACAGGAGTTCCACCTATATTTATTAAACATTATTTTTTGTGATACAGAGAAGAGAATGAGTGTTTGCTTTTATTATCTTGTTGCTTTGAAAATTTTCTAGAATTGCTACACCTTTGAATAAATGATTGTATTGAGGAGTTATCATGCTTTCTTCTCCCCAGATTTTATGAAGCAACTAGACTATTTTGAATCATGTACATTGTTAAATTTTTATTTTTCTTTGCAGCATTGTACTCTTGCTGAGCCAAAAGCAAGCACTTGAAGAACTTAAGCAAACAGTCCAGCAATTAAGATGCTCTGAGGCAAAATTTGCAGCCCAGAAAGAGCTACTGGAACAAAAGGTTCAAGAGAATGATGGGAAAGAGCCACCACCTGTAGTGAATTACGAAGAAGATGCCAGATCAGTGACCTCTATGGTAGGTTTTACATCTGTTTTACTGAATTGTGTAGCCCTGTCTCTGTACTTCAGACCTGGGACCGGAGTATCAAGCTACTCACTGAGGTGATTTACAGTGAATGGGCTTCACTTTGCATTTCTGGGGACTTGTTTGGACAAGAAGTTCAGTTGCATGATATTTTCTCTTTTTAAGTGACAGTGATTCGTCTTCTCTACACTTGATGCTTAGATTTTCATTACACTGTTTAATAACAAAAAGTCTTAACCCTTACATTGATTTAGTATAAGTGACTGAGTAGCTATTGGTAATTTCCTTGGCTGTGTTGAAGAAATAAATCTACAGTTGTAGGTAGAAAATTAACAGCAAAAGCTCTTGGAATTGCTGCACATGTTATGTAATTGAGAAATTAATTTTATGTACTGTAATTACTCTTTTCTCAAACAGATATGAGCATTGGTTTCTTTACAACTTATTTTTAAAAGTTTACATGCTTTTAATAATTAAAAGGAATTTTTTTTTGTCTGATGAGACCTCTTATAGTTTAAATAAGTACCTTAGTTTACTAATATTTTGTGTGACTTCCTTTTCTCAGTTGTGTGCATCTATGTGCAGAGTTTGTAGGCCAAATAGAAAAGCAAACAAACAGTACCTGTTTACTAAAAGGACAAACAGTTTTTGCCTTTGTGGATTAGTTTTGACATGTTGGAGATATTTGTGACTTTTTTTCTTTGAGGTTTAGCCTGACATTCTTTTTGGCCCGTGGGGCAGTAGCTCTGTGAAATGATAATTAAATAGTTGTTTCTGAGGGGAGAGCTGTTTTTCTTCCTCTGTCTATTTGTGGAACCGTTTGATTCCTATTCTACAATTATACTTGATTGTCAGCATTCTCTTCTCTTGCTATTTAATATTTACAAGGCACTATGAGATGGTTCTCATTTACACTGGTACAAAACATTATTTTACAAAGTTTGTATGCTTGTCATGACCTAGAAGGAGTTTAAAAAAGTACAAAAAGATGAAGAGAAAAGAAGGATCAGGATAATGATTGCAAAAGATTAGGAGGCTTGGAGTTTTTTGGTGCAGGCTGTCTTGTTAATTACTTAATACCATATCCTGTAGTAGTGTTATGATTAGTGTCTGCTAATATTAGTTGAGATGATGAGTCTAGTCGTAAGAGTGGTACTCTTTCCCTTCAGCTCAAGGTTACTGAAGTTTGCTTTCTGGTGTCTAAACCTCTGTTTCAGTGAGTGGGAGAAAATAATCCTGTGTGCTGAGCACAGGCCTACACAGGGCCAACAGGACAGAGACACAGCGGCTCCATCACTGCCAGCACTGTGTCACCTCCAGTGTCACCTTCAAGGTGAGAGGGCTCATCATCACCTTCAGTGCAGCCACTGATGGGCCCGCAGTGCCCTAGGGCAGATGGCACAGGGTGGCTGGTTCTATACTCAGGGCACAGTGGCCTCTTCAGGAAGGCAGGGGAAGGGGGAACATAGAACCATAGGGTGGTTTGGGTTGGAATGGACTTCCGAGATTGCCTAGTTCCAACCCCTTTCAACACCTTCCACTACAGCAAGATCCAGCACTTTACAAAATCTTGCCACTTTAACTCAATGCAAGGTTGCAGAGAAAAGCCATGAGAGCAATTAGAAAGGGGCCTAATGATGAGAAGCAGTCAGGTCAGCTTCTCAGGGAGAAGGTAAAACGGAATCAGGAAGTTGGTGCAAAAGGAGGCAGAAATACTTAACACACTAAGGTGATGTTGTGTAGGCTGAAATAGCGGATAATGCTGGTTTTTGTTGTTTTATTTTTTAAACCAGTAGGTAAAATTTACTGTTAAGGCAACTTGAAAAAATAAATCAGGCATGCATTTGTGTGCCAGAGATAATGTTAACATTCATTTTTAACATGGACTGTGTACTTTAAGTAACTTGCTCTAGTTTATACAGTTCCATCTGGCCTGTGTTATCAGAGAGTTCGGAGTGCCTTCACCTTTTATGAAAATAATGCAGATTGTTCAAGCTACTTTGCAGAGGGGACCTGTCATGAAGTGTGATGTGTTAAGATCCATCTGAAGAATAAATTGTGCAGAATTACCACTTTCCTTGCTTCTTCAAGGCAAAGCTTGCCAGAAGGGCTAAGCCACTCTTGGACACGCACTCTTATTTTTTGGGTGCCAGATATGGAAGTTCTTGTCTTGTGCAGGGGACTGAATGGGACTGAAAACAGGGTTAACTGTGAAAGCAGGCATGTTTATTTGCACAGCTAAGTCAAGTTCAGCGTTTACATGTACAGGATACAGCATTTACACACAGGCCATTGGTACTGAGGCTGCCTTGGGATCAGCACGTTGCCCCAGAAAAGAGATGGTCATGATCTACTGCAACCTGCACTGGGTCCTGTTCATTCTGCTGCTCATGCTATTTTTTCCCTTTGGAGAAAAGGGAAGGAACTCCTGCACCTCAGTAAGGAATTCTGCCAGCTTTTAGACTTGAAAAAAGACAGGAGCTAAGCATGCTTGATGGTGTTGATATTGTCCTTGCTTTCTGAGAAGGGATTTGAGGTGATTGTTAAATGCTTTGATGCCTGTGATGTTGGATAAGTCCTTACACCTGAGCTACACAGTAGAAGTGCTGAGAGGTAGTGCAGACTCTGGGGCATTTTTCTCTCACACAGCCTCTTCCCCAGCTTGTTGCTCCAGTGAGCCAGAAGTAGTCAGGTGTGTCTTCTCTGCGTATGAAAGGGCTGCTGCTGTCACCCTGCAACGGAGCAGAGAGGATTAAGGTGGTGTTGGGTGGTCCCCGTCAATAGTGGGGGTGTCTCCTCTCCCACAGCTTGTGCCAGAGCTGTGTTCCCAACAGAGTAAGACTCTGCTCAGGTGCTGGAACTTCTCCTCTTTTAGACTAAGACTGGTTCCCCTTATATCACTGTCTGCCAGCATGAAGAGTCAGTCTCCATCTTTCTTATGAGCTTCTTTTAAGTACTCAAGAGCTTCAGTGAGATCTTCCTGGAGATCTTCGTTTCCTTCTCCAGGCTGAACAACTCCTCTCTCAGCCTGTTGTCACAGGAGTGGTGCTCCAGTGCTATGATCAGTTTAGTGCTTTCCTCTGGGATTGTTCCATCTCTTTCTTGTCTTGAAGACCCTAGACCTGGGTGCAGTTTTCAAGATGGAATCTCACAGGGGCAGAGTAGAGGGAAATAGTCGCCTCCATCATCCTGCTGCTCATAGTGCTTTGAGTGTAGCCCAGGATGTGGCTGACCCTTTGGGCTGCAAGTGGATGGAGTCAGCTCGTTTTTGTCTACCAGCGCCCTGGAGTCCTTCTCTGCAGGGCTGCTCTTCTTTCCCTCAGTCTATGCTTACGTTTGCATGCATCCTGACCTGCAGACTTGACTATATCTCAAGATGGAAAAATAATGCACTGATGGGTTGTTTCTGTAAATAAACATAGTGGTGATTTTTGAAATGGGATTGATTTTTTTTTAGTAGAACTCCTTAAAAATATAGGGCTGTAAAGTATCAGAAACTAGATGTTCTTGCTGCTGATTGCTCATCCTGGTTTCATTCCAGAGGATGACTGTTTCTTCAGCTATAAATTAATTAAGTTTTCTCCACTTTCTCTGAGAGCAGTTAATGGAAATGTTACTCTGATACACTTGAATATAGTTATTTATTACTCAACAGAAATTAATTATAAACACTTGTTTTGCAATTTTTTTTCCTAAGAATTAGAAAATCATAGTTGGCTTGTGTTGTTAGCATCCATATGAAGCAAATCTTCGTGTCCTCAAGTCACGAGTATTTTTTTTGTTTTGTAATTCAAAATATAAAAGAGGGATATGCAAAGCAATTTTGTTTCATATCTCCTAAGTATTTATATCATATAAATAGAGCCAATTTCATGGTGGAATAGTTTGCAAATTGTTTTGTTTCCCTTCTCTTACATTAGGTAACTGTATAAGAGAATACTAACACAGAGTGAAATTCTGAAATGCTGTTAGATATGTTTTTATAGACAGTATAATGTTATGTGAGTGTTTTTTACTTAGTTTCCTTGTTCTTTTTTGCCTCTATTAAATGTAGAAGTTTTGTATTCTGTTAGTGTCTTCCATATGGTTTGCTTTAGTCAATGTATTCTTTGAAGTATATTTGCTGTGTATTGGTAGCCATGTACTCATTTAAGGAAAAAAGAAATTGCTAAACCATTCTCTTTTTTTCAATCAGGATATAACATGGAGTGAAACAAAAATTTCTGAACATTGAATTTAGCAGTTTTATCATTGTATATGGAAAAATGAAACATTTTATTGTTAGTAGCAATTATACTTTTCTACTGGCTTATACATGCAAGACAGAGATAATTATAATGCTGATGGCACTATAAGTTTAAAATCTTGTTTTTTAGCCCCTTAGAGTTATGCATTTATGCCATTTGCTATGTTAATGGGAGATTTATAGTTCACATTCTTTTCTGTACTTTAAGTATGAAGATACTAAAAAAAAAAAGCTGGTTATTCCGTGTAAATAGATATATTTTGACAAAAAATCAGTAGTATCCAAAGTGTTATGTCACTTCATAAAATTTAACTGGAAGGTACTTGAGCTAACTTTTCCACATTTAGGTGTTCAGTCAGTGGATGTATGGCCTGTCATTTGTCTTGAGTTACATAAGGTGTATTTTTGCTGTTGATGTGATCAACAAAGCATGGCAATAGTCCATGGTAATTCAAATGAAGAAAACAACAGCAATAAAATTTTTATATGTCTGATGATCAGATTAGAAATAAAAACATCATTAATTTTTGAATATTGCAGTACCAGCTAAACATTTTCTCAGGTAATTACATACAATTATGATAATTTGCATTTCATGGTAAAGCTTTAAACTTACAACATCAGTATTGCCTTGGAAATTGTTACTGAATAGGGAGTCTTCAGGGAGTTCTTAAACCAGGCAATAAATTCAGTTAGTATAAAATAGTAATTAATTATTTTTAGCAATCATATAGTGAAATCTCTGTACCACTTTAACATATCTTTTCTTTTTTCCATACATGATAAAAAAATTATGAAGGCATAAACTCATGACTTTTAAGAATATGTGTTTGAAATTACATACTGTTCTCACCGTAGAAGTGTTTCATGCAGATTTATTTTGCATACTGCAGCATTTTCCTGGAGCTGGTTGACAAAACTGAGACTTGATGTGCAAACTCTGCAACACTTGAGAGACTTGTCAGCAGGTGGAGCTCAGTGCCAGAAGACTAGTTATGACTGAATAAGGCAAAGTTGTTAGCATGAACTTGGGAGAGATGCCCACGGCAGAAGCAAGGTGAAGCACCATGGTACAGCCATTGGGATGCTGTCATGCCTTGTGCCAGTAGAGTTCCAGGCTTAAAACTGTGCACAATGGGAAATGGTTTTATCTGTTACAATACTTGAAAAAAACCCACAGAAGTTCACCTCATATCTAATCACTTTTGTTTTTTGTTATTCCTTTTTAAAAGGCTTCAGAGATGTTATCCTTGCTGATTGCTTTAAAAATAAGATAATCCAGCTTTTAGTAAAGGTTGTGGTAATTGAAAAATTAGATCTCAGTCATTACGCAAGGAAAAAAAAATGAAATACATGAAACAGAGCTGAAGTGCTACTTTATTTGTTTGTAAATTATTCTACCTCATGTGAATGTTTTGTCTTTCCATCCTTGCTTTCTAGAATCCAAGACTTGGTCCTCTAATTAATATGATCAATAAACCAATAGCCAGAGTCATGTTCTGCAGGTTTGTATTTGAAGAGAATGTGTTCAGAACTCTCACTAAAATAGTAATTGACAAATTTAATCAATTTGTATGTTTTGATTTTTTCACTGTCAGTTACACAGATATGAAAGAGGCTTTGCAGGAGTTTGTGATTTCATTAAAGATGCTTCATTGCATACATTTTAGGTGTTGGATCGCAAGGTCCTGAAATGTAATCTGCTGAGAGAACTGCCACACTCTTGGGGGTTCCTTTTCCCCTGCTGTGTCATACTGTGCAGGTTCTTTATTTTGAAACAGATGCAAGGAAGTGATTGCCTTTTGAGACAGGCCATTGCAGCAATTGCAGAAAGCATAACAGTAGAGATAAAGTTTTCATTTTTCTTACTGATTCAGTAGACACATTCTTATGCTCTGTAATCACCAAACATCTCCCTTATCTGTCTGTGTAAGTAATTCTCTACTGATTTGAGGCTCATGACATTTATATAGAACTAAGATTGTATTACAGCATACAGGGAACCCTTCACAGTAATTTGATTTATATATTTATAAATCTTGTACACTTCCACCATGTTATTGCAAGATCTTAACTTTCTTGTCAATAGACCCAGGGCCAGAGTTAGTCTGTGCAGTATTGGTGTCCTTATCCTTTCTTTTATTTTAGTCTCTGCTGAGGAAGCACTGCCACTACAGTCATGCTGTAGAAATTTTTGCCTATTTATTTATTAAAGACCTGGAAATAAACAGTTTTATTTGGTAGCTGCCTGGACAGCTGAAGTTCAGTTTTGTTTATGACCACTTTCCAAGCTTGCTGACTTGGACCTGTGTTTCTGGCTTACAGCCAGAATTTGACATGGATCAACAGTGCCCCAAATGTCAGATGCTTTTAAGAAGTGTGGAGAAGATGAATTCTATTCATCTTTCTCTCTTAGTGAATATGTTCTAGCTTCTTTTTTAAATCCCAACTGCTGATGGACATATATTAGAGGAAGAACAATACAAAAGGAGATAATAAGGTAGTAGGCAGATAAAATCAGTCATACTTTGTCCCACTGACTGTCCAGAATTTACATGATAAGAGGTCAGTGGAGCTGTCAAGACTCTTGCCGCTGAACATGCCTAGAGACTTCTGAAATAAAAGGCTGGACTAAGTTCGCCCACTAAGGCTCAGAACTTAAGTATTTTTTAAGGTTAGCGTATTATCTATCAAAAATGTGTTGAGAAATAACCTGGTCTTAGGGAAAAGTGAAATTAGAAGCATAAGCAAAATTTTTGAGGAATTGAAGGAGGTAGATCGTTCACAGAAGCAGAACTCTTTAGACTTTTTGAAGTGCAGAATTAGTTTACTCTCTCTGTATGAAGGAGAGTTATAAACACTTCAGATACCTAGACCTCTCTTGAGCTGCCAAAAATATTTCAAGACCTTTCATTTCTTCCTTGAGGAAGGCTTCACCATAGTAATGTTCAGAACTGCATACCCACTGGGAATTTGTTATTTCACTATGAATCTTCTGTGTGGATTTAGAAAGCTTCACACAGAAGTTTCCTTTCGAAGAGATATCACATACTAGTATCCAGCATATGTTTCTCTGTGTGCTGGGAGAAAAGTAGTAATTCTTTGCCAGAATCATCATCATTGCCTTCTTGCATCTTTTTCATAGTGATGGGACTGAATTAGTGTGATTGCTCACTTCTCATAGCCTCTAGGCAGTGCACAGGAAGCAATGTGATAGAATTTGACTGCTTTAAATCACTTCTCTGCTTTTCTCTCTTCCTTTTTAAGTGCCTCAGTAAAAATACCATTGTCCTTAAAGGCAATTATTATGCTTCTAAAACCCCTAAAACCTGCTGTAAATTAATTATTAGAATTAGGATTTATGCTTTTAATGTAGTGTCACTGGTAGTTTTCTGCCACATAGAAGTGTATGATTTTATGCTTAGCTTCTAGTTTTTTTCTGCCATGTGGGGAAGTTCTTACCTGCTACAGACTTGAGAAACCAGAATGGCAATCCAGTTTTCATACCACTATCTTTAAGTTACAGAGCAATTTTTTTGTTCTCCTTTTTATTTTTTTGGGTTTTACTGTTGGTGCTTTTTAGCAGTGAGGTAAGTGAAATAGAATATTTCAGATAATCTTTTTTTTTTTTTTTTCTTTTATCATCTAGCAGTCAGATGCAAAACATTTCTGACCAGTTTGGGATCCAGGTGCTTGAACATCAGCACTAATGCCCGATTTTAGATTGCTTAAGATACCCTGCCTCTGACATGAAACTGTGACTCAACTCTGCCGGTCCCATGTAGTTGTCTTGAAAATCTAGACCATAAAGAACACTGGATATTAATGTTCAAACAGGTGAAGCCCTCTTTCCAGCAGACATTGAGGTTGTTCTTTGTTCAAAATAGTCTTTAATAGTAGGGAAAATTAAAGTTCTGTGTGAGATAGTGGTAGTCACTGTAATCTTGTCAAAAAATTCCAGGATACTTATCTCAATTTCTTTTAAGGGAGGTATAGAAACAGGTCATGAGAAAGTTAATTTCTCTTTGGCTGTTGTGTTAGGGTAACGTGAGAAAGTCAGTGACATTTTCATGAAGATAATAGCACATATCCAGGAGTTTCTGAAACTGATGTACTCATCCTAGAGGAAAGAAAACTTGGAGTCACAGCCAAGATGTGTGGAAATTTGTAATTCTTGGAAAATGATTGAATGTCTTTACTTTTAGGGCACTGTAGGATTTTGTAGACCAAAAGCAGGTTCTTTTCTGGAAGCTACAGCAAAATATTTCTGCAAGAAAAATGATTTCTTAAATCCAATGTTTTTGTCAAGTTTCTGAAGAAAACAAGACTTGATTGGTGTCTAGAAGCTAGAGTATAGATTAGTAAAAGTAGAGGGAAAAAAGGAAAGAAACCAAATACAGGATAGAGCGGCAGAGCCAGACGCTGGCAGCTCCAGAGGCAGCAGAGTGTTTAGTCGGGGTTAGAGTGTGCCTAGGAGTCCTGTCAGGGGCAAAATGAAAAGAGGTCAGGGACAGTGCTGAGGACAAGACTATCGTGTGGGTCCAAAGTCTGTCCAGGGCACAGGACCAAACAAAAGATTGGAGAAACCTGCAGCATACTCACGTAGGGCTGGAGACAGAGCAGTTGTCAGTATAATTTCATGAGACAGTATTTCTGTGAGTCTGTGGCTCATCATCATGAGACTGACTTCATCAACACTTGTTGCCGCTGTGGTAAATTGAATGCTAAATCACAGCCTAAATGGTATGATAAGAAAAATATACAAGATATATAAGATATATCTATAATACACAAGAAAAGTATACAAGTAATATACCTGAGCTATATCTGCAATTTTTTGTTTCTGATGTGCCTCAGAATTACTTGTTTTGTTTCTAGATCTTGGCTATGAATACTAAGATGAAATAAAATCACTTAATGTTTGCCTTTATATATAATACAAACTTCTGTCATTCCCCTTTAGATTAAATTTACTTAGTTGTGCTAGAACTCTGTAACAATGAGGGCTTTCGCAATATCTAACTGAAATGATCTCACTCTGGAAACCTGTAGCATTTACTTAGCATTTTTACTGCTGTAAAAATGAAAATAAAATGGAAACACAAATATATTGGTTTGGGATTTGGGGGGCTAAAATGAGATTCTTGACAGTCTTGATAGTGTCTTTATCATGTTAAGGCTAAATTTTTGTCTTCTGTGCTAATTGCTGTTTAGAGCAGTTGATCATGGTGATTTTTATACTGAATTCAGTGTAATGCAGTGAATGTTGCAGTACAGAAGGAGCTGATGTGACTGAGCTGGCCATAGGCAATTGTAATGAAAAATGATGCAGATTTTTGTATGGCTTTTAAGTGAGGGAAGATGTATTTAGAGAGTTCTAAAAATGAAACATTTTAAAAGTAACTTCTGAGCTAGAAACAATGAAACAAACAAACAAAAAAAGTAACTTCTGGTTTATAAAACCAGAAAAGTTAAAGAAGTAACTCTGGGTTTAAAAAAACTAAAAACCTTTTAGCTTTGTATTTTGTTAGTCTGAAAGAGAAACACACATCCTCAAGTAAAATCAAAGTTCAGTGCAGCTGATATAAATTCAGTTTTCTTATGTTAATTTGTTGACTCTTAGAGCATGAAGGGGAGATGATGTTTTCTCTGTAGGGGGTGGGGAAAGACAAACCTGCAAGTGGAATTATAAACATTTCCTACCTAATAGGATTTTGTTACAATGTGGTTATGCTCATTTAGTGATGATTCAAGTTCCAGGCCACAGTAATATGTGACAACTGCATAAGGACCATTAACGAAGGAATGATTTGTTTTAGACTAATTTTTATACAGGCAAATGAGGTAGTTTTTTGACAAAAATACAGTTGTTTTCTTCTTAGGCTGTTTTGTAGTAGTGTGCAAAGCTGTGGCTGTGTTTTGGTCTGCTTGAGACTGCTGCTGCTTTTGTCCATTTAATCTGCTCGCTCCATAGGTATTTTATATATAACATGTACATTAACACTGGTTTTGTGTATAGTTGTATGTACAATTTGATCTTGGTGTCTCAGGAGCTGTATGACAATGAAATTTTTAGCTTTATAATATGTAATAAAAATAGTGAGGAAAATAGGGTTTTCAACCAACATGGCTGAAGTATTTAATCAGTTACTTTCTTTAACATACCTTTTAAGAAGTTGATGCATTGAATCATGTATAACTATACCTATAAACTAGAAAATGCTGATTTTTTAGGGCGGGGGGGTGTGGGTGCAAAAGGAGTTTCTTCTGTAACAGAGGAGACTGGTCTTTGATTCAACAAGCAGCTTGGGTATGCCAAATAAATACAGCTTATGAAATTTGAGGGAACACTGCTTGGTTGTATAGACACTTTTTAAAAAGTAATGACTGAAATAAAGAAACTCTATTGTCTGAACTAATAACTCAAAGTCTTTGCATTTCTGTAGAAAAAGTGCTGCCTTGTTTATTTTGGTTCATCATGCTAGATAAATTTATGAACCTCAGCTTGAATAGGATTGAAGTCTTTTATTTGATACAATTACTAAGACTTACACACTGACTCTGTCCTTCATGTTTATATTGATATTTATACTTCCAAAGTAGTCTTGTTTGTGTCTAGGATTTGTAGCTGTGATCTGTGCATTAGTTCAGTGGACCACAGGCTTCACTCAGAGTTGAATTTGAGCACTGCCAATTCTGAGGGTTTGCATTTTTGTTGTTCTGTTGTTAAAATTGGCAAATATTTGTTGATTTGGCACTCTGCAAAGATTACTTATTAAGCCTACCTCAGTTATGGTGCTAAACTTGTGTTCAAGCTGTCACAAAGTTGCTCGATCATTTTATCTATTAACATGCAGGCTGATTTGTACATAAACAAGTATCTGTCAAGACCAAAAGTAAACATCACATTCTGACTACCCTGCCAAACAGCTGTCAGACAGAAATACCTGATCAGATTTGAATCTAGGCATACTGCAAGCTCTTTCCAGTTATGAAAGTTTCAGTTTTATTGTTTAACACATCTAATGTAAATGCGGATCTGCCTAAGAATCTGTCATGTCCCATTTGACTGAAGCTCTTCAGGGTCAACTCCATGAAACTTTGTTTTGTTGTGATAAACAAAATGCACCCTCTCACAGTAGGATTTTCCAAACAGGTTACAGTCACCAGTCCATATTTAGAAACACTGTTTATTGGGAGAAGAAAAGGGCTTCACATCCTGCCTGATGACTTAACATATAATGCCATTTTTGGTGCCTGACGCAGCATTTTCCAGGTGGTTTCATTTGAGCCAGTCAGTGAGTCAGCTCGAGCCAGTTAATGAATTATAAGAGGAATCTTGATTAGTAGATGGCAGAGTGTAGAGGGCAGCAGTGAAGAAATGTTACTTTGTACCAGTCAGAACGGTGTGATGACAAACATAGACAGTGCCCCTCTGGTACAATAACATGGTGTTTGGCTGAGGAGACAGGATTTCTCTGCTGCCTGTAAGAACTTCCTGTGAAGTTAGTGAAAAATTTGGTGGTTTCCCCACTTCACCCCCCTAAAGAATAGTGTTTTCTGTAGGTTGGCATGGACTTCTGCTGAAGTTGGGCTGCAGGTCCCTGCCTGCAGCCTGGGATCCTGCAGCTATTGGGTATTTAGTTTTTGATGTCTTTTGAACCATAGGAGGATTTATGGATTTCAGGGTCATGCAATATAGAGATGCTATTCTTATTCTCTGTTCTTTACACGTTGACTTTTGTCCGCTGCTTCCCCAGCAGCTGTTCAGGTTTCAGCTACTCCAGTACATCTAATCCCTTCCAGGAACGGGACTTTCTTGACTTAAATGCCTAGGATCTGGACTCCACCACTGGCTTTGTAAAGCTCTTATCTTTAGCAGGTATTACTGAGTGTAAATGTGGCTGAAAAATAACCAAATCCATCAGTGTTTGAATATATTTAATGAGATCTGGAAAGACTGTGATTCCTCTTGTTAGTGAGTAGTGCATTCTAATTAAAATAATTGACCGATGTAGTAAGTGCAGTCACTAACAAATGCCCTAGTCAGTTCGTGCTATGTTTATAAATACTGCATTTAGATCTATTTTGGGCTGAATAACCCCCCGTTGGCACAGTTGGAAGCAGCATCAGCTGCTTCATTTGTTGGTGCAGAGAGTGCGCGCTCCCATAGCTTTAGTTTTCCCTTTATGCAGTTGGTACAGCATCCAGTTAGTTGATTCAGTTGTCTTCCCATGTCTTTGGATACAAAATGCTGAACTTAAAGAGATGCAGTCCTCCTTAGAAACCCATGTTTTGGATGGAACCTTTGCTTGACTTGAGGTCAGGAAATTTTTTTTTCATAATCTCTAGGAAGAAACTCCCCAAACTGTCCTTCTCACTGACCTGTTGCCTTAGTTATCCATTCCCTGTACTTGAGCATCTTCTAACTAAGCTCCATGACAGAAATAAATCACGTCCTTGCAGCTCATAGCTGTAGTTCTCTTCTGTGCTGACTTATAGTCCCCCACCTACAAACTGCTATACAGATTTACTTTATGAGATCGCATTTTGTCAAGATACTGATGCCATTGTACTCAGTGAGACCAGAGAAGCTTTGCCTGTGCAGATCTGGAATAAAAGAATGAGAACTGTTTTTGTTTTGTTCTCTGCTGAAATGTGGCTTGGCTTCCTGTCGTAGGGTTTTAGAGTTTTAGAATAACACAGGTTGTAACAAGGAAAGGAGAATGGCTTGTGCTTCTCAGTCTGCAGGATGTGTAAGTATATATGGATTTCTGGCAAACCCGTTACTGTTATTTTAAGTTTGTGGCTAGTAAAGACAATTTCCAGTTCCAGATGGCATTCTTTGGCATTCTTTGCACATTGCTCTTCAGGAATTTGTCAACATGCTTGTGGTAGCTGTGGGTGATCTTCATCACTTCCTTACTTCTGCTGCAGACTGTTGCAGAGAACATTAGGAGTTGAGGTATTTTGGAGATTTATTTGCAAGACTTTATGTTTACCAGTCTGGATCCTTGTGTAAAAATGTCCTGGACATTGTGTTTGTATTTGCTTGGTCTGCTGAGTTCATTGTGTCGAGAACTGTATGCATAGTTTAGTTCTTCAGGCACTTTCACTGGAAAATTTTGCACGCCTCTTGTGAAATGTAGCCTAGAGGTTCTTCACTTGTGGCTTTTTGTTACCAGCCCACAGGGTCATGACTCTAGTTCTTTTTATTAGGCCAGTAGTTGTAATAAAGTTCTGTTGGTCCTTGAGTAATATTTACTGGTTTGAAAAGCTTGATGTTAACTTTTTTAAAACTGAAGCTAACTACCGTACACCTAAAACTTCACCATTCTATTGAGGAAGTGCCATTACAGAATACTGTAATTTTTGAACAAGTGCCAAAACAACTCTCTACCTTTATACTTCGTTTTGTGAATAAATGAGTATATGAAAACATCAGGACATAAATTTTATTTCCTATGCTAATTCCCATCTCTAGTGGAGGAGTACTGATTTCTCGGTTGCTGTTTTATCACAGTCTAGTTCATTAGAGATGCAGGTTTCCAAGTAGGAGTAATGCTGCAAAACAGGTGTTTATGTAGAAAAAATCAATGTCTTCCATTACCTCAGCAAGAATTTTAATTCTAGCTGAGGCTTTGTTTTGTTTTGTTTTTTCTTTTTTAACTTGAAAGAAGGATGGCAAGACCAGTCTTTTTGTGCATAGATGCATATAACCAGTTCAGAAATATATTGCAAGTTGAAGACTTGACCACTTCAAATGGCAACTGTAGTGTTGATCTTGATTAAAATTCTGGGGCAGCATCAAGCACTACTACATTTCTCTGTTTTTCTGAGGATTCTGGTCATAAAACCCTGAAACTATTCCAACTGGATGTATGCAGTACTAAAGAATAAAATTAGTCTCTTTGATTGAAAAATTCTCCTAAGAATTTTGACATTGAAATGGTTTGTGGATGCACATTTATTCACTACTTTTTGACTTGTGGGTCTTGGTTTTCTTGAAGCAGCAGCAGCAGCACAGCCCGCATGTTGAGCATGTTGTCCTAGCTCAACATGCTCAATATTCATGTCATTGGCTGCTGGTGAACTGACCTTCACCAGCAGACAGTTCATCATACCACTGGTTTTTTTTATGCCATTGGTTTTTAGAATTATTAGCTGCCAGCGGATGTAAGGTGTTGGCTTTCTTGCTTTTGTGAGCATTAGGTACTGCAGTACAACTATGGGTACTCAGTGCAGTCTGTTTTATGTTCTCCCATGGCAACTTAATGGGCTTGCACAGAATTGTAGCAAGAGAGAACTTGAGAGAATGTTTGGAGATCTGTTACTGTGATGTGGCAATGGCAACCAAGGAAGAGAAGGACCGTGCCATGAAAAAATAGTTCCCTTTCATATATAGCAAGAACCACACAGACAAACGTAATAGTTTTTTATTACTTGAAACAAGTAAAATGATTTTTGAGAATTAATAATATTTTGTACATTCAGTTAATAATGACATTGTTGATTAATAACACTGCTCTTGAAATCAGTGAAACAGTTTATATCTGAAAATGTACGTACAAGCCTGAGGTTTTTAAAGGATGGAGGTCTTAATTTTCCCTGTTACATGTTTCCAAAGTTAAATAGGGTAATAGCATTTAAACTTATTTTTAAAACTTATTTTTAAAAAAGTATTTATTTATTCTAAATTTGTCCGTAAGTTTTCAAAAGTTTTAATTGGTTTGTTAAATTGCCTTTATTGAAATCAGGTGTAATTTACTTGGCATCATTATGTGATCAATGAATAGAGGTGTCTTGGGATTTAGTGGTGTAGAGATACAGTCATTAAACAGAGAAGGAATACTTAATTTCGGGGGCCTATCTGCATTGCAAAAGCCCTTGTCTGGCTACTTTTTCCTTCCACAAAAACAGTTTTTACACAAGATCTCAGTGCCTCAGCTTAGGTGTTGAGGTACATTTAGTGATCTTTCTCTCTAGAGAACTGTTGACATTCTTGATGATAATTTGGTGAAATCCAAGTATCATCTTTTTAAAAATAAAAGTGCTGTTAGGTGTACATAAGAGTTAAAATGGACTATGTTTCTGGAAACATTATTGCTAACCCCCGTTAAGAGGTGCTCGACTTTTGTTAAGACATTTAATACATGTTCATGTGTTTGGAAGATTTGCTAATTATTTAAAAGATGAAGGTGACATTTCCCTGACATTTCATATGTAGCTTGAAAAATTAGCCTTCTGAAAGGCTTAATTAAAACAGAAAACAGAGCAGATGACTTAACTGTACATTCTGTTATGATAGATAGGGATTTAAAAAAAGAAAGTGAAGGGTCAATCATATTGTAGTATTCATAATTATTTTTTAAAAATGAATCAATTTACACAGAGTGTTTGTTGGTAGCTGAACCTTTCCTAGGTAAAATCTGCCAAAGATTTTTCAGGTTTTTGTCTCCAAATATTTCACCAGTCTCTTGCTTAATACTTTTTCTTGCTGCTGTTTTCCTGGAAAAAAATTTAGATTGCTTTCTAGCCACTGTTGTAACTTCAAAATCTGATATGTAAGAAGTGAAATACATAAAAGCAATCAAAAGAGAAAAAAACTTTATTTTGAACGAAAACAAATGGTTTTGATAGTAAGTTGAATAAATTCCTGAGCTTTTTACAAATTGTGTGTATTATTTCTAACAGCCTTTTAAAAACTTTTAATATTGACATTGTATTGTGTTACTACATTCCTGTAGATCAGCCTGTAGTAATACTGCCTGATTTCACATAAACCATTAATGACTTCTGATTTACCACTCAAAATAAGGTCTAAATGTTCCTGAAGATGTGAGGTCACTAGAAGTGATCAAAACCAAAAAGCATACCAGCTAGCATACCAATTTTCAGGAAAAGAAGAAAGAAGAGAGCAGAAAACATTACATCGCTGTATTAATTGGTGTGTACGTGCTTCCCAAATGCCATAGAACTGCAGAATAATTTAAATTGGAAAAGATCTCAGGGGGTCCATCTGGTCCTGCTTCTTTCTCAGAGCAGAGCCATCTTTAATGTTATACCAGGCTGCAAAATGCCTTATGCATGTTGAGGTTCTAGCAGCTCCAGTGATGGAAGTCCCTCTGGGAAACCTGTTTCAGTGTTTGATCGCTGTCCTCATTGTGAGGTTTTTGGTTTTTTCAGTATCTTAACTGGTGTTTTTCT
Organism: Loriotus luctuosus; assembly: GCA_035582745.1. Classification (NCBI taxonomy): domain Eukaryota; kingdom Metazoa; phylum Chordata; class Aves; order Passeriformes; family Thraupidae; genus Loriotus; species Loriotus luctuosus. The sequence goes on along the minus strand of JAWWEY010000130.1, from coordinate 14,631,366 downwards.
TAGTGCAAATTGTCCTTTTGCTATGTACCACAGAAAAGTTTGGCTTTGTGTAACCAATTGTATTTTCAGCTCCCTTAATTAGAAAACTGATGTAGGAGAATTCATAAAGACAAAATAATAGTGCTCAGATATGTGGAGGAGCTTCTGTGGATTAGTGAATAAGTAGATTGGACTTTACAGGCTTGAGAAGTGCAATGAAGGGGATGGTGATAAAGATGTGTTGGGTGTGGGGATACGTGGGGGAAGTGAATAAGGAATAATGACTTATCTCTGTCTTTGCAGAAAGAAGAAGTAGGGCTCATCAAATAACCACGTTAGTCAACTGATTCAAAACAAGCACAGAAACATGTTTTCAAAAATGTGTGATTAACTTGTGCAACTGATTGCTACAGTAAGGCATTGTAAGAAGTTACATAGATTCAGAAAACAGCTAAAAAATATTGAAGGAAAATCCTTCCATGATTGTTGGATGTAGAAACATCAGATCTTAACCAGTAAGGCTTATCTTATACTACAGATGCTTGGAGGACAAAGACATGCTCTGAAGAATTGTCATTCTCCTTTTCTTACAGGTTATTACTCCACTGGCATAGTCTAGGATATGCTTTTGGTCTGAGAGATTATAACAATTATCAAATTTCACACTAGTAAGTCTTGTTTTTCAGGCTACCCCCTGCAATGCAGGATAGGTAGCATTAATTTGCATCCAGTGCAGTGTTTTATAATATGTATACATCAATTATGCATAATTTCTGCTGCTTTGGAAGGTGTTTAAAACAGAAAATGCTACCTTATCATAAAGTGATTTTTGAACACCTATGATGTTTAATTGGTTTCACTGTGTACGTATTTTTAATTAGCTTTGAATATTTAAATTTTTAATAACTGTATTATATCTACATGGCTCTGCACAGTTCTAGATATCTACAATAGTAAACTAAGAAAATGCATATTATAATTTTTGGAAAGGGACTCCAAAGGGGTGATCTACTCAACTCAAGCAATCAGCTTATATCCAACCAGCAAATGGTTTCGCGTGAGTGCCATGTTAATAATTAAGATACTCTGTGTTTTTTTGTAAAGATGGCATGATTCTTTGTCTGGTTTTCTACATGTGGTCTTTCTGAGATACCTAGTTCTGTCATGAGCAGGACAAAAAAACCGAAAAAACCTAAAAAACCAGAGAAGAGTGTTTTGAGGAGCAAGATTAATCTTATTTCTGAAACCAAGTCACAGGCTTTAGTGGTATTGGCCATGTTCTGCTGTATGCTCAAAATTTAATATGTTGACATTTACATCTCTTTCAGTAAGTCCTAACAGCTGTAAAACAGACATACAAAGTTTTTTGTGGTTAGTGTATCCACTCATCAATTGGCAGGCCATAGTTAATGTTACAGTATAAATTTATGTCATGCTTTTGGGGCCATTCCTTAATGATATCTAATCTCCACTACTGAAGTGACTAATGCAGATGACCATTTTCAGAAAGTTATTTTCTCTATTTTGAAGAATTTCTGCTTGTAAATCACAAAACTTCATTCTCACTCCATACTTCCGTAGACTTCAAAAAAACCAAATATATTCCTTGTTCTGCCCATTGTCTAAATTTAAAGCCTTGACATGAATGTTGTTCAACACTTTCTTCATCAGGGAATGTGTATCTTCAAACAAGAAAGGAAGCTAGCATTCACTTTACAAAAACGGTATGAATTACTCTGGCAGATGCTGTCTGTATGCCTGTTTCATCTGTATGTTCATTGAACATCGTTTGCAGTAGCCGCTGGAATTTCCCTGTCTAAATTTATCTTAGAGCCCTTGTATTCTACTGAGTTTTCATCAGAATATCTGAGGACCAGTTCCCTAGAATGATATCACAGAAACAGTGATATCATTCTCATCTTTTAGATATCACAGATTAATTTTTTCCAATTGAAATCCATTTTCTTCTGAGAGCATTTTCTCTTTGACTTGTAGAGTCATCATCATATTTCCTCTAAGTTTTCTGTGAAGGTTCTGTGATTTAATTTGCAAGCCCACATTCAACTTCTGTATCCATGTGGACAGTTCACATCTGACTCATGAGGCATTTTTTTTTCTTTGAATGGAATAATATTAGAGTATGGGCTTATTTATATCACTGTACATATATGGCTGACTAGTGTTTTAGGAATATTCAATATATGCTGCATTGTCCTTTGTCTCTTGCTGATAATCTTCCACCTTTGATTGGTAGTGTTACTATTTGCCTGTCCCTCAGAAGCATTAATTCTATTTTATCTTTTTCTTAGATCTCTCTCTAGCCTCTTACTTCATTGCTTTTCTAAAAAGAGTATAGACTATTTTTCTTTTATAGTAACATCTAAAATACAGCCCTAGTCCTGGATTTATACAGCTAAAAAACTCTTCTGGGCTTTAACATCACACAGTTCAATTTAAGCAAAACCTCTTTTTCCCGTTGCTTTTTCTTGCCTATGTTCATTGAAAATACTGTTGTGACTATGACTCATCTGGTCTGTCATCGACATTTCTTTATGAAAAATCCTGTCTTAAGATTTTGCTGCTGAAGCTGAGAGCTTCAACAACAGGACATAAACAATATACTGTCTGTTGCTGTGGAATGTAACAGGGTGTTCTGTGATTGGTCCCATGTAGATGTTTTAGTTCAGAGACCAGTCACAGAGTGCTCGCTCTGGCAGTGTTCAAGGCCAGCTTGTTTGTGAACATTCTTTACTTTCTGTTCTTAAGTTAGCTAGCAGCTTCTAAAATTCTCCTTTCTATAGTATAATGTAGTTTGTATTTATCTTAAAATAATAAACCAAGCCTTCTGATATAAAATCAAAAATCCTGTCTCTTCCTTCACCCATGAACCAGAGAAAAAACCATAACAATACTGGTCTGCCTTTTTGATTGTGTCACTCTGCTGAGTATGTTGTTTTGTTTCTCATACACTATTAAGATTTGCAGTGGTTGCGCTCAGTGACAAGACTGTGTGCTTGGCAAATGAGACACTTGTCCACGGGAACGTATCAGTTAAAGGGCATGACCATGGAAGATAAATTGTAGTGAAAAATCCACTAAAGCATGCAGGATCTCACACTGCACAAGATCCCCCAAAGAGAACATAGGAAACACAGAAGCCCAGATTCTGGGTATATATAAAGATGCAGTTGAGGCAATCCTCAAGTAAAGTAGCAGGTGCTTCACTCATGGTTTTCAACTGACCTGGATCCCGCTCTTGTTTTTTGGTTCTTATGCTCAATTTTTTCTTTCTGTCACTTGTGAGAAGAGAAAGAATGGAAGTGTCAGAATGGTTGTCTTCTGTTGTGACATCTCTTGAAAAAAGCTGAAGTAATTTTTTCCCCTCTTAAGATGGAAAGAAAACTGAACAGCCTTGCATCCTTCCATTCTGACACTCCTTGGGAGCTGCCCCACCATGTTTCAGTGATACCAGTGAGGTTATAGCCTTGAAAGTGTGAGCACATCTCCAGTTCTTCCTGTTTACTCCCCTGCTATCTACAGCTGTGTAGAGGCATTTCAGTGGGCTCCCAGCAAGACTGACTTTGTGTTTGGGGTGGCTGAAATTCCCTGGTGTTCTTTCAGGTGTTCTCCTGCTGACCTGCCTGCCTACCCCAGGCTGTGGGCATCTCAGTGGTGTGAGTGGGTGACATCTTATCTCACAGTTTATCATTGATAAACCTGATGATATCCCCCGCCTCAGTTATGTCTAATTTATGGTATAGTTAATTTCAGTTTGTTCTGGAGAGTTGTTAGAAACATGACTAGTCCTAAAAAGGGAAGTAACAGTCATGCATTTTTCATCATTTTTATTAGGTGTTCCCATGACACAGGTGTGTTTAAACACACTTAAAAGAAATAGGTTAAAATGTTTTCTAATGACGGCTTGTATTTGCATATTTACCTAGCTTCTTAATGGTAGAGTACAATTTTTCTGTTGTAATTCAGTTATTACATAAAATATTATGATCTACAGGTTAGTTTGCTTTCTAGTGAAATTGGTGTTGTATAAAATAAAGAAGTGAGAAATCATGCTACCATTTTCTTGATATCTCTGAAATGAATTAATTTGAGCTGAAATGAAACTGAATCAGCTAATATGCTTTAGTGGCTGTGTTCTGTATGCTAGTAAGTGTAATACTCCATAATGCTCTCTATAGCATCCCTGAAGCAGAATTCCTAATAGCTTTCCAGTGTCTAGATCAGGTTGGTTAGTCTGATAGTCACATCTCTTATAACTTCGAAACTTTTGTCATGACTTCATATTTGGCATGTTTGTTCTGTTTGGTGGCATGATGTCTGTTGGAATGAGCACTGTGTGGAATTGTAATGAACTTTCTGAGTGAATAGTGCCTCTGCTCTCTGCTAGGTCCCTTCAGAAATTTAAAATTACCTAATACCCTGAAATAATCCTTTCAACTACTAAATCCTTTGTTGAATTGAGAGTGTCTTGACTAAGAGGTTCAAAATATGATGTGGCTGGGGAGAGATCACTGAAAGATAGCTGTGATGTGTATTTGCTTTTATTTTGTCAATCAGACTTAAAATAACATCCTGATTTAACTAGTAAGATAGGGCACATGTACATAAATACATTTAAAAATAAGTAGATGGGATGTTCTGGGTTGTAGTTTGACACTAGTTTAGAAAAAAAAAATATACTTAATGTGCATTAAAAAATCCCTTTATGCTGATTTGTATAATAATCTGGGTGAAAAACAGGTTTCCTGCAAGAGCTAATAGTTCCTTCTAAGGCACACTGCAGCTTAGCAATGGCAAAAAAAGTCACAAGAAGACCACTGATGTAGCTCTTTAGCTTTATCTAGGTTGCCCTAAAGATACTTGGAATGGGATAAATAAAGTCGGTACTGTCTACAGTTGTGTTTTGTCATATGTTTGGTTATGCCTGCTGTGCAAATTCTGAATCTTCATTGCTGTAAGATATAGACTAGTTTCAATATGTCAGGGGAAAGAACTGTAGAAATGCTAAATACTGTTTATAAATGTGCTACAGTTGGAACAGGACATGTGCTACATTTTGAACAAAGCCAAAGTTTATCCCTTAAATCCACATTTCAATACTCACTCTATTTAATGCAGCAGTTTGTCTTTGTGTGTCATTCAATGGTGCTTATCAAAGTTGTCCCAGGGCTTGAGCCGGATATTTTGAGTCAAAAAAGCTCCCTGTTGTTAATATGTTTTTGTTAATGAGAAATTGGTGCGTGTAGAACCTTACTTGTAGTTTGATGTTGTTGCTAGATAAGCAGGCTGTTAGTGTCCACTAGAAAGGGAGCTCTTGAGTTTTGGTTGTGGGAAGTGGAGTTTGTACATCTTTTGGTAACTTATTTTCTCCTGTTGTGTAAGAAGTATACATATAATCGGTGTTAAATCTCATGGCTCACTTCTGAAGAGATGTGCGGAGTGGATCATTGCACAACCAGCATGGAAGCTAATGTAGACTTTGTGTCTTAGTTGTTAATGAGGTTTTTTGGGCTTTTTTTTTTTTTTGGTTGGTTTTTTTTTTTGGTTGGGTTTTTCTGTGGGGTTTTTTTTTTTGTTGGTTGGTTGATTTTTTTTAGGGTATTTTTGGTTTTTCTTTTTTTTTGTGTAAGCAGTTTAATTCAGCAGCATCATAAGAATAAAAATCAGGTTTCAGCACAGAGTTGTTTTGCTAAAAATAAATTACTTATTATATGACAATATTGAGTCTGATAAAATGTATAAAAGTGTTATTGATGGGTAAGTGGGCACCCTGTTAATGAGTATTTCTGTGACAGATGTACTCCCTATCAGAGTTCTCACAATTTGGCTGGTTTTTACACTCTTTTACTCAATAGTGTACAAATAAAGGCAAATTGCAGACTTCTGCTAAAAAATCGATAACATTATTTTACTAAGAGAGCGCTTAACTTGTATCTTATAAAATAAACTCTACTTGGAAATAATTTTCAAAGACTGCTAAATTTGGTGTGCAGATTTGTTGCTTGTTTGGAAATCTGGGAATAAACTGAAGCTGCATTTCTTACATTGTGAGATCTTTCGTTTCTTCTCTCAAAGGTGTACATTGGAAACTTGGAAGCAATTTTTCTTTGTAACACTGGCAAACAGTTGTAGTCTGTCTTCATTATCAGTTTTTTACAGTTTTGAGTTAACTTAAAGCTAATTAGAATGAGGTTGTTAATGTGTGATTTTTCTGCTTCAAGTTAATTTACTTTGTGAGTACTCATTGAAGTATCTTTGCTGATTCTGAAGGTGATTTACAATAAACTCAGTTTTTTCATATTAAGAATAATTTTTAAAAGGTTGTTATTAGTTTGAGAGCTGATAGTAAGAGATGAAGAAAAATACGGTCTTTGGACTAAGTCAGCTTTTGAGACCTTGGAATTTATTTTGAGTTCTACTGAACTAGAGATGCTTAAAGGCTGTTTCAGTGTTCCAGTCAGAACCCTCTTCTTGCAGAATTTTAAATTCGGGCAGTGGCTTGTCAGAAGTGACAGTGGCACTTATGGTTTACAATAATGCCAGAAGAGAAATGGCTCCTATTACTTGCACCAATGGGTGCTAATATTTACAGGTAGTCTGTTGTTAGAGAAGGACCTGTTAATAAAGGGAAAAACCCCTAAAATTCTATTAAGTAAGGATAATGCACATACGTAGGATTTTTTACTATGTGGGGGTTTTTATTGCATATTTTCAAATCATTGTCCCTTTAAAATTTCAGGTATTTCAGGAGAACTGAGACTTATGTCTCTTGTTTTTGGAGTATAAAAGAATTTCTGTTTTCTTTATAGTTCAAATATTTGCACAGAATATTTTAGGAAATATAGAATTTGTGAGTGGTTAAATTGATCTCTGCTTTATCCTGCTGATTTTGACTCTTCCTGGCTTGTATCAATAGCAGTTCAGCCCCTATCTTTTATTTAAGTGAAATTCAGGATTCTATAGTGTACATTCTCCAATAAATTAATGATCCTACAGATTTGCTTTTTTTACTAAAGATTATGGCCTTTCTCCTAGGACAAGAAGGATAAAGTGTCAAGGTTTGACACTATACGTCATTCCATAGCTGGAATTATAAGGTCTCCAAAATCCATGTTGGGTTCATCATCGGTAAGTAGTACCAATGCTGTAGTGTTGTGATATAGTCTGTTGTTTTTTCAGCTTAAATAAGATTTCTTTTTCCTTGAAACATCATGCATTTTCATCTGAATGGACAAAAATTACATTTAAACACTGTTCTGACTCATCAGCATACGGATAACATCATGGTATAAGGCATGTCAGAACAACTTGCCACACTTCAGGAGAATGACAGTTTGTATGTTCTTTGCAGCTCCCAGAGTGGTGCTATATCGTTCAGAGTATTCTTCCCAATGAGGCTGATTTTCTTGAAATGCACTCTATGATAATAATCGGTATTAGGTTAGATGGCCATACATGTTTTACCAATTATTACCATTGTTGCAGTAATTGTATTACCCATATTTTTTTATAAAAAGCTCCAGTGTATAAGCATATTGTTACTATTGCTACTACTACTGGTACTATATAAGTTACTTGAAGTAATCTTGCTTAAAACCCCACTAAAAATGGTTGTTGAGTATCTCTGAGATATAGTTTGCTTTTGTTCAAATTCTGTAATTGCTGGACAAACGTCCTTGTTTGTTTCGCTTTTGTATTTCCTTCTGTTTGTTTCATATGGAAGCTTGCAAGATTAGTTAGAATCCTTGAGCCTAACCCTCCCAACTCTGAAAATAAAACAAAAACCAAAACTCAAAAACCAAACAAAAGGGGGAAAACACGTAGAAGAAAGTTGGGTGAAGTTTTAAAAATTGTTTAAAATTGCCTTTTAATTGTGATCTTGTCACCTAAAATACAAGCTCAAAGTAGCATTCTTGAGAAAGCTTCAGAAGCAATGGGTCTTCTATTTTGTGCTGCAGGATTGCATCCAAGGACCCATTAAAGGGCACAGCAAACCATATTTAAGCTAGATAGTATTCAGAAGGGGTGGGAGAGATAACAATTACATATGTGTGAATATACATGTTGTATATAGAGGACAACTGTACATAGTGATGAAGGAATGGAAAAATAAATATAATCATGAGATAAAATTAGGGTAGAAAGGCTTTTCCTCTGAAAAACATGAAAGTTGCTTGGCATTTGAAAAGTAATAGGAAAAACCTCGCTAAAATATTAAAATATCCTTGATGTTAAACAAAATCTCCACATTATTGTGATCTTCATTTTATTAAAGTTCTAGTTGTGGTAAAAAGGCAGCATTTGATATTAAAAACTGATTAAAATGTGTATTTCTGTGAACTCTGTTCTTTATGTAGGTGAGACAGTGTTCATCTCTGTTTCTATGTATTACAAAACTTATGACTTCAAAATAAACCAAAAAGCTTCCACAAACCACAGAAAAAACTTACCTGAAGCTACTTCAGAGAAAAATTGGAAGAGAAAAAAAATCTTGAGATAAGAAAAACCTTGAAAAAAAAATCTTGAACTAAAATGCTTAGATTAAATCAGGGAAAGTCAATGTCAAAATGTCAATTGACTTAAAGTGTCATTTTAAGTAGTCTATATGCCACACTCTGATTTCATTCCATGGAAGCTGATGTAAATCTGGCTGTAGATGTGTGATAGATAGGATTGGTGAAACCTTGGAAAATATTTGGAAGAAGTAAGATTGGTGTTGATTCATTTGAGTCAGAAAGTAAAATCTAGTAACAAGTGCAATCTTAATTACCTGTTTCTTAAATGACACATAAATTACTTCAGTTAAAATATATAAATTTCAGCCAGTTTTTACTTTTGCTTTGTATTTTGATTTAGTGGGGTTTTTTTTGTGTTAGAAAAGCTGACCATATGTATACAGCTCAAATTTGCTTCACGAATTAGTACTTAGCTATTAAATGTGGTCAGCTGTTTCCTACTGACAACTATATAAGCATGTTTAATTGCTAAATATATAAACTGGTACTTAGAACTTATTATCCATCAACAAAATATTCAAAATTATTATTGAATGTGTATTATAAAGTAATATTAACATCCATTAAAAAAAAATATTTTTTGAATAGACCAGTACAAAAAGGATGTCAAAGCAGATTTGGAAAAGGATTGGTACTGATCCTCTCATGTAATCTAGTCAAAACTGATCTTACCTACCTGTTTTCAAATTACTGGTTTGAAGTATTTAAAGTTTTTAAAGTATTTCTAAGTATTTAATTTTTAAATATATTAAAACTTTAGAAATGGAACAATATAATGATTTGAATGTGGTGCTATATTATAAACACTGTTCAGTATTTTTAATTGGTGGAATAAATTGAATTTTGTATAAATTTGAGAGGACTAATTTTTTGTATGTCATCTGGAAAAAATCATAGGGAAACTGTGCCATTCTAAAAGCAGGCGGGAGTTTTTATGTGTTGACATTGAAATTCTATATGTGGTCTCAGAGTGAGAAGATAATACAGTAAAAAAAGTGTTGTTTGAAGAGAAAGAAACAGGGTGGAGGATTCAGATAGTTTTTGGACAAAATACAAGCCAATTTTCTATAACAGCAAGAGATGTAAGTTTAATGAAATGAGGAGAGGAAACACAGCAGTGGGGGTAACTTTCATGTACCAGTAATGAAATGCTGTGAATAATCTGAATGAAGAGTCTGAACAAATTGCATCATGAATGCCAGCTTCTGCCCTTCTGCATATTTTTGTTTTGAAATGAGACATTCGAGCTTGACACGAACATCTGCTTTTGTTTTTAGGATTTTTTTTTACTGTTTATAGGATAATAGGTGGACATACTGCTTGTTTCAGATGGTGTACTATTAGCATGTGGGAATGAGCCAGCTACACAGAGACGAAATATTCCATAGGGTATTGTCTCAAATTATCAACTTAAATTTATTGCTTTACATTCTTATTTGTGTCAGTGTTACTCTTTTACGCTGTGAGAGAAAAAATACCTTGAGAAAATGTTTTGTTTGCTCAAACGTGGGAAATAATGGATTACTGAACATTTGCATTCAGAATATATACAAAAATACAATATTGAGCATGCTATTAGTGCAATAAAATATCATCCCCATTATTATTTTTATTTAATTCTTAGTGCAAGTGCAGGAATAATATACATTTTTTTTGAGTTAGAAATAACACACTGCTATTTGCTCAGTTTTTTTCTTGAAAAAAGGGAAGCAGCTGAGGTCTGCTTCTTTTTACTGTTGGAGAAGAGCATATGTTTTAACGTGTTGTTAAGCAGGGAGAGAGAAAGAGGCTCAATATAAGGAAAGAGGACAGCATGACGAAATACATGAGGATTTGATGATGATGATGATGATGAAAACCATGAGGAGCATGATGAAATACATGAGGCCATCTGCTTGTAGAAGAAAATGTGTGTTTAAGTATATAAGAACACACACTCACCCAGCCCCACCCAATAGTGCGTGAGTGAAATATGGCAATAAATGGAGATCTTAAAGGGCAGTGGAAATCTTAAAGTTAGACAAAAAAAAAACAAAAAAAAAAAGTTGGGGAGAGAGAGAGTTGAAATTTGCAGTGTGAGTTCCTTTCTTTTTGCACAGTTTGGTTAATTATTGTTACCTTCCAGCAAAATTAACAACAAAAATCTTAGAAGCAGTATTTCTTCCTTTAGGCTATTGAATCGAGTGCTTCTGTAAGTGTACATACAAATGAGCAAGAGATCCATCTCCCAAATGAGATTGTAAAACGTTATGGCCTAGAATATAAACTTGTCATATTAACTTGCTGGCTGATATTTAAGTAGAGTTTAAAGAAAAGAGGGGGGAATTTCATTTTGTGCAGGTGGGGGTTTTTTTCCTCCTCTGTTTTCCTCAAAGACTAATCTATCGTCTAATTCTAACTATAAAATGCAGTTGAAATATTAGTACTAATAGTGGTAAACTGAATTGAAATCAATATTGAAGTGGGTATATATCCTGCGTTGGTACTCTCTTTTCTGGGCTTTCAGCCATGTTTTATTCTATAACCAGTTAGGGTCAATATTATATCACAGAGAAAATATGTTGGAATCAGAAGACTTGTTCATAAAAATAATGTAATTTTAATAACACTCAAGACAAAAATAATTACCGCTTACTTCATCAGAAAAACCACCTTGATAAAAAGTAAAGGTAAGGTAAATTGAAGGACAATCAACAAAGAAAACTCCATGGAGTTTCCACTTCTTCTTTCTGAAGTAATAAATAATATTTCAATAAAATTTCAAAGAGAGGGAAAATTTATGATAGAGTTATAGACAACACCATTGTTATCTATGTCTAAAATGCTCTGTTTTCCTTCCATAAACTCTTTCTCTGTCATAAAGGCTCTTAAGATGCTTTGTTTTGGGATTTGATCCTGATTGTCTGAATGGTGCCTCAGCCTGCACCCAGTTTGTGCACAAGCAGATGTTACAACTTGATGGCTTCATTTTTAAGACATAAAATAAATTGCATGTCAGGTTGTTTTTTTAAAACTTTCTTTCATGAAGGCCATGAAGTAGATTAGTAACCCTGTACTGTCCTTTTATCCTTAGGAGCAATCCGTCTCAAGTAGGAATCTGCTCCTGTTAAAGGGTTTACTGCTCTAACATAACAGAGATCCAGGTTTTCTCTCAAGTCAAGCTCAGAATTTTTGATAGAATAAATAAATAAAATATTTACTTGAAATAAATGTTTAAGTAAATAACGTTGTCTAACATTTTGAAAGCTTTTTCTTTTGGAAATTTGTGGAAGAAAATGTCATAGTGTCATTTAACAGTGGTGAACAGTTTTCACCTGGGATGTTTATTTAACTACTGATGAAATTGAAAGATATGACTGTCTTCTTGGCCAAACAATATCTCTGCTTTTTAGTGGCTCATTGTGCTGATAAACGCATAACCTTGGAGTACAGCTTTTGCCTCTAAAAACTCTGTGCAATTTGTGTACAAGCTGTAGTTATTTCTTACATAGTGCTTCCTATCTCTGACTCTGTAACAGAGCACACTCTTTCTAGTGATCAACCTATTGGTTATAGCACTTGTTCCAAATCTCAGGTCTGAAATTCTCCTTGGTGAGAATTTCATCCATGATGATTCTCTCTCTGTCTATTGATACCTGAGACCACAAGGGTCTGTCAGGTTCTTAAACATGTTCTCCAGTTTTCTGTCAAGATCCTGACTAAGGATCCTGACAAAGGACTAAACTGGTCCGTTGAAGTATAACTTAGGCAGCTGGAAGCCAACAAAATATTTTTAACAGCTAAAAATGTATGCAAGTACTAAAGAATTGCAGGTGTTTGGAAACAAGAACTCCTGTGTAGATTCCCATTCTTGAGTCTGCTCATTTCCACTCTCAGAGTCTGAGACCATTCCTAGTGTTTTTTGGACTAGGGTGGGGCATTGTAATCTAAGTATCTTCTGAGGAGAACCTTAAATGTACAGATGGCCTCCAGCCTGAGGTGTTACCAGGGCAGAGGTTAATTCAGAATGGTATTGCTTTGCTTGCATCTGTTTGATTGTGCTTCACTGAGACAGAGATCTCTGTGCCATTACCTAGGTGCACTTCAGCAGTCTGGGAAACATCCACATACCTGTTCTACTCCCAGTGTGTTACATTGTTCAGAGCTTTACCACTCTGGCTGTGAGAATTTCTATGAGCTTTTGAATTACATACTGCTTAAATGAGGGCTTGCCTTCCTACCCGAAGGTAGGAACAAATAAGTCTGAAGTGGTCAGTGACAAAATATAAAGTTTTATTCAGTATTTTGTTAAACAGTGTAGGCATGTTAAAATTAATGTGTGAAATAGTACATTAAAACTCATTAGCTTCCTCTTATAGCTAGTAGCTTCCATTTGCAGCCAATTCCATGTCATGAAAACAATTCCTTACAATCTTTGTGTCATATGATAGAGTTCATAAGGACACTACACCCAAGTGTGTACTCTGTGCTACAGGGTACGTGTTAGGAAAAAAGGCTCATAATTGTTAATTGATGTGGAGTGCAATTGATGAACTCTGTGAAAACAGTTTATCCAATTCAAGTGCTTTGTATGAGTCAATGTGTTATGGTTTTGTGTCTGAGAAGTTTCTGTCTGGATAGAGAAATGATTTATTTTAAGTTGTTAATAGCATGTCAGATTGTGTGAGAAAGAGTTGGTCAGTATGGCTTAGGAGAAATAGCAAGCCAGATAAAAAATGTTGCGTGGTTTATCGATAATTCCTTAAACTTCTGCTTTTGATATATTGATTTTTCAGGTAAAAAGAAAAGAAAGTGACCGACATGCTTTTGTGCAAGTGTAAGAGCTGTAAGAGCCTTGATCTTGTTGGTTAATAGAAATACATAATTTAGATACATAAAACAGAAATTATTGTTGTTTGTGATACTTTTTATGTACAAGTAAATTCTAAAAGTGTACTATCATAGTAACATTTTTCTTCAATATTTTTCCCAAGTTCTTTGATGTA
>JAWWEY010000130.1:14607152-14617858 GCA_035582745.1 Loriotus luctuosus | reverse complement strand
CTGAGAAACCATTGGCTGAGCAAGACTGGTATCATGGTGCAATTCCAAGAATAGAAGCCCAGGAGCTGTTAAAACAGCAAGGAGACTTCTTGGTGCGAGAGAGCCACGGGAAACCTGGTGAATATGTCCTTTCTGTGTTTTCAGATGGACAACGGAGACACTTTATCATACAATATGCTGATGTACGTCTCTGATATAGTACTGAATATTCAATTTAGGATCTACATAGTTTACTATAGCAAATGGATTTAGCTTCTCTGTGCAAATATGAAAACTGTTAGAAATATTTCCATCAGTGCTGTAATCAGGGGTAAAGGTCATTCTGGAAAACAAAGGAAAATTATGAAGTATTAGGTTATTCAGTATCTTTTGTCTTATACTGAAAAACCAAGATATTTCTGTAAATGTTTTGAAATCTGGAAATTGTTACTCTTTATTTATGCATTTACATTTGGTTATTGATTACTTGGTTAACCATTTTTATAGTTGGTGCAAATTAAGCTACTTCTATTTCAGACTGTAAAGATCCCAGTGCATTTTCCTGAAAAATTGAAACAGCCATGCAGAAGGAAATAATCTGTGTTGTTTTTTATAAACATGGGAATTGAAGTCCCTGTTGCACTTGCGATACCTATTCTCTTTTTAGTGCTGTGGTTATTGTTTTGTTCAGTATAACACAAACGCTTTTGGATGTTGCACAGTGTGTATGCTTCTGAGGACCAGAATTGACCCCCTTGTTGCTCTGAGGAAAAATCAATGACGTAATGAACAATATATTAATTATTGTCTACCTTTATATGGTGTGGATTTTTTATTCTTAATGCACTGCTTGGTTTTTTTAATGTATGTAAATTTCTTTTTACCTTACAGAATTTTAAACTTATTCAAAATGTGAGAATTCCCATAACATTGCTAGAAATTTTTCTTGAAGTATGAAATTGCAGCAAATCATTCTCAGTTTTGATTCAGTAGTACTGTCTCTTCAGTCTCTTGTAATAAAGTTTCCCATGTACAGAAAAATTCTCGAATTTAATTGCATAATGATATTACACTGAGGGAATTTCATTGTCTGAATCTCCAGATGATGCAGCATGCCTGGGATAACTCAGTATTGTGTACCTGGTTTATTTTCTTTTGAGAAACAGTAATATTTTTCTGAGATTCACAGAGGTTGCAATGCTGCTTTAAAATCATTAAAATTTATGATTTTAGACACTTGTCAAGCTGGAGTTCTCACCTAGAATTTTCCTTGCAGAAGTGAACACACAATCAGTGTTTATTTTATTTTGATTGTATGACGTTAAAGTATTTTGATATGTCAGACTACTAAATGAGAAAATAAAAACAGTAAAATTACGTATACCTAGAGTCTTACAAGGTGCTTGGTGCACCCTGATCTGACCCAGCAGAAATAAAAGCACATTATATATGTAGTCTAACTGAAATAATTTTGTGCAAATCACTGTATGTGCAAGTACGTCTTGAAAAAGATAGGTTGGACTTCCAAGTCCAAGTTTCTGCTGTTACTTCGGGGCCTACCTGTAAGCTGACTTTTTCTTTTGCATGTGTGTGTAGGAGGGTTTCCACCAAAGCAAAACAAAACAAAAGAAGCTATCTTTCTCTCCATAGTTTATTACCTAGCAGTTAAATTTGAAATGTAAGACTGATACCGTTGCATGGCCTGGACAATCCCAGCATTGTCAGGTCGAGATATTTACCTGCTTGTACATTTACTAATGTACAAGCATTATGTTCAGCTGCTCTTGGGATTAATTTGTAGTAGATTTTCTTGTCAATCATGGAAGCTAACACTTTCTTTTTTCCTTAAAGATGCTCAGTCCACTGTATGCATTCCTATTTGGTGAATTCTCTGAGAATGAGGAAAAAGTTTATCAGCTTTAGAAAGCTAATTAGCTTTATTAAGCTCTAGAAAATAGGTGTTGGGAGTGTTAGGGTCATGTAGTGAGGGATTTATTCATGGACGTTTTTGTAGGCAAGTTTAAGGAGAGTTTAGTACAAAGGATTTGTTTGTTTTTTTTACATTGGTATGAACAATGTGGAATTGGGTTTCTGACTGGTCAAACCACACTCTTGGATCATTGACAGGTTTCCATATTTTTTTCTGACTCAAGTACTGAAGATTAGAGCAGGACATCTGTTTTAACAGCAATCCTTCAGTTATTTTAAGTGTTCTCTCTCTGGTTTTACCATTATTTTAAAAGCTAATCTTGATGCAATTATGTGTGTGATAAATTAATTCATCATTCAGCTTTAAGCATCAAAATTCATTGCTGTCATTCAAGGCTACGGTTGTTTCCACTTCTGCTTATTTGAGGCTGTGCCATTTAAAAATTTTTGTTTGTTAGTGGTCTTAGTAAGGGTCACAAGTGGGTGTAAATACACAGAATGAAAGGACAGTGGCTGCTCTAAAGGTTTTACATAAATGGCAGCAGATGGGCAGTAGCTGGATCTGGAATGAGAAAATATTAGGCAATAATGGTGGTTGTGCTGAGGAGACTCTTAGGACAGCAGATTTTTTGGATCATCAGCACAGAAGTATGGAGGAGCTTATTTTAAAGGGATGGGAACTAGTGTTAGTGGTCAATCAAAGCTGAGTCACTGTTTAACAAACAACAAAACATTCAGACTATGGAAACATATTTATAATAGAGATCTGTGAATGTTAAAAACAGCTGACAAGACCCTGCTGTCTTTACCAACAGCAATGACACATTTCAGGAAGTGAATGCTTTAACCCTTAAGGAAACAATGAACTTCGAAGGCACTGTGTAAGGAATTCAGCCCTGGGAGCTAGAAAGAAAGCATGCCAGTGGTAGAGGTGTTGATTGCCCATTTGTGCAAGCGGACTTGAATCACCACCTGTGCTCTGAGTTTTGAAAATTGCAGTACTTGTTCATTGTTGCATTCTCAGGCTGGCTTGTGGCAGCTACTACCTTCTGGGAAAAACTCTCTGTAGGTGCTGGGACTTAGGAAAGCAGGAAACTTCATCGTGTTTCACAATCAGCTGCAGGGTCCTGCCTAAATTCTCTTTGAAGCCTGTGTATCACCTGCCTTTGTCTCTAGCTCGTTTAGACATTCCTGATAAATACTCTTTTTACAGACCAATCATGCATTCTATACTCTATGCCAGGGATTTACTAATTTTAGGAGACAATAAATGAAGGAAGATGAGATTAGGATAGTATTGTGTATCTCCTGTTTGTTTTATTGCTTGTGGTATTTTACCATATAGATTTTTTAGTTTGCTTGCTGTAATTTTTAGAAATAAATAAGAAGTTGGTGTTGTTTCTTCTGGTTTACAATATTTTTATTTCACTCCGTAATCATTTTGATATCTATTTAAATTAAGAATTTGAGTAGTTATTTTACCATATTGCCTTAAATGGCTGATGCAGTAATTTTGCATTTGTTAATTTATCATTTTCATAACTATCGTTTCTGTTAAGTTAGTATAAATGATATTCAATTGGTCAGAAAAGGAATCTAAAATAACTCTATAAAAGTGTACGTTTTTTTTCTGTGCTGTTACTAATGAAGCAAGTTTGGTCAAGCACTTTTGCAGTTTCTTGTTCAAACTATTGCTTATAGAAAAATAAGTTTTTCTTTTTGCCTCCACGCAGAATCAATATCGTTTTGAGGGAACTGGGTTTCCAACTATTCCTCAGCTTATAGAACATCATTACACAACAAAGCAAGTTATTACAAAGAAGTCGGGTGTGGTTCTGCTTAATCCTGTTGTTAAGGTAATGCATACATTCTAGAATCTTTATTTAACAGACTAACTTTGGGGGTTTCTGTTACTATTTAAATAAGCTTCTATGGAACTTCTCAGAAAATTTTTCATTTTTATCAATTTTGTGACTCCGTTCCTGATCTCTATTAAACTTCTCACCTCTGTGCAATACATTCACTTAAAACAACCCTCCATCCTGATTCTTACCATGAATTTCTGCTATTTCTAAAGAATGGCATTCAACTTCTTATCAGGTATCCTTATACTTTTATGTTTGGTTTCACGTTTGTATTTCCCTACTAAGTAATTCAAAGTAGTAGTTCATTGCTGTTCCTTTTATAAAGTAAAAAATTTATTTTATACAATGGAGAAGGTCTCATAAAATTTTGGAAGACCTATGATAACTGCTTTTTGTCCCTATTTTATATCACAAAAATAACTTAGACACAAGAGAAGGTACCGGTATTTCAGCATAAATAAAATTTTGAAACAAAAATTTACTTTTTAATCAGGAAGCTATTGCAGAAAGTCTTTCAGGATGGAAATAAAAAGGACTAAATATTAAACTGTATCAGTGTTTAAGAGTCTCCTTGACTTCTTCCAGCAGTTTTACAGTTAGTATCTATCTAGCTCGTATTTCATTCATAAGCCAACTCCACTAGTGTTTTTGCATCTCAACTATAGGTAAGCCTTTTGTTCTTAATATATTTATTTTTTCAAGACTGGTTTCAAGCCTGTGTTCATCAAAATTTTAGGAAATACGACAATTTATATTTCACCATTAGTTACCTACTCCAGGGTCCTAGTTCTTTCCTGCTAATAATCCTAAGGAAGTCAAGCATGTTCTTTTTCTCAAAATTGCACTGAATCTGCACTTAACTATTCTATATAATTTTAAAATTTTAAGAATGAGACGTTGGAAATACACATTTTAGGTTAATATCTTGCTGATTACCAAACTGATGCTTCATTGAATGTAAGTTATTGCTTGCATTCATTGTAGATCACATGAGAAAGCATAGGACATTAATTTTAATGTGTAATTCTTTTTGATATAAATGGTTTAAGCTACAAATAAGGGGTAGTCAAGCTCAAAATGAAATTTTTTTAAGACTGTTTGCAAATTTCTCCTCTCTTTAATGCTGTATTTGTTTTAAATGTGTAATGCCTTTTCTGTTTTGTGACTGTACATAACGTGAGAGCAATCCTGTTTTAACAAATGTAAAACAGTAGTATAGAATAGTATCGCATAATCTTAGTTATTGTCTGATAAACCGGAACACCTTATCTGTAAAACAGCATTCATTTTTCATTCTCTGTTGCTTACTTTGAAGATAGGGGGTTTCTTACTCCTTCCTTTTTTGTTTCATTTTGTATTTTCTCTTCATAGAGTTAAGTTTTAATTTAACCATAGGCTTGTGTAACTATAGCCAAATAATTTTTCTAGTCCCTATCTTATAGAAGAAACATATTCCCGAAAGGCATTCCTGGTCATTTCACCATTACTGCTCCAGTGGCAGCAGCAAATTCCCCCCGAGGCAGCCCCTCTGACCGTTCTCCAGAGCCGAGAGAGCAAGATGGAGCTCGCAGCTGTCCCAGCCCTCCCTATTTCCAGCTCAATTCTTAGGATATCTCTGCCCTTCAGAGAGAAACCCTCAGATAAGAGAGTAGCCAACCACACCTTTCCTTGGACAATTACTTTTTCTTTTAAGTACCTGGTCATTATGTCTCTTAGCAACAAAATGGGAAATAATTCTCTAAGAGAAAGATAATGAAAGGAAAACCCCTAACTTCCAACAAGCCTTTTGTTTTTCCTCTATTCAGGTGGAAAATGAAGTGGGTCCACTCCTCCCTGGGTTTGTTGACTTGAGTTAGTATCAACTAAAAATTGGTACTAATTTTTAGTTAGTATTAACTAAAAATTAGTGGAAATAATAGTATTTCCTCTAGGACTGTGCTAGTTGGTAGTTGATCTGAGTGCACAACTACTTCAGTTACTCAGGTTTCCCAAAAATTACGGAAGCAATCATCATCTATCCATAAAATCCACAGGCTGCATCTGTTTTTTCATATGATTGACCTTGTCCTGGTGTGCATCAGTCTTAGTGTTCAAGAGTACTTCCTTTGGGGTTAGTAAACCTTTCTGCTTCCATTCTTATATGTTATGTGAAGTAATGGAAAGGATGACTGTTAGCACTAGGAAAAGTATTGAGTGACAGGAAAGTGATTGTATAGATTTTTTTAAATGTTTATGTTCCAATTGCCTGTAGGCTTTCATGGATTTATGAAATAGGATGTCAGTTTCTATAGCTACTAATACTTGGTGTACAGTAAAACCAATGTATGGTATACTTAGTGCTTCCTGACCAGCAGTTTGAGCCAAACAAGGCAGTGTTGAAAAGGGTGTTAGCTACACAATTTGAATTTTTAAGAGCAACTGTTCTCAAAAATATTTAAATTGTTTTGATTTGAGTTATAATTTTATGGTGGTTTTACTTCTCCCATATGATAAAAACTATTTGCTGTATTCTGAAAGATGTACTTCAGAGTGAAGCAAAAGATTGTTGTGAACTTTCCTTTTTAATTTTCATGGAACTCTGGCTTTCATATGGGAAAGTGGAGACATTTCAGGTCGTTTGCAGAAGTAGCATATGCACTCTGACACCTAGTGTTGGGGGTAATTTATGCATCATGTGCTGTTACTAAGACGTCTTTAATCATTTCCTAAAGTTCATTTTGCATCTGCAAAGACTGTTTTCACATTATAGCTGCAGAGCAGTCATTGTCATCTCATGTAATCTTTAATCTTCTTATGCAAATTGCTGTCCCTGTAATAACCTATTTAGAAATTGAAAGTTAAATATGACAAACTTCACAGCAAAAAAAAAAAAGGTCTTTTTAGTTTGCTTTTGCTTTCCTTCCTTCCCACAGTCATTCATCCTCCTTTACTATATTAGTAAAATTAGTGTTCACCTTCTGTGATGTTGCCCTTGAAAGGAACAGGCTTAATTGTGTCACAAAAGGCCTGTCCCACGTTCCACTTCACGTAGACTGAATTGCCTGCTTGGAATTGTAATGAATCTGTAATAATAGAATTTAAATTAGAAAAACTGATGGTATTAAAAACATATTTGCTAGTAACTTCTTTAATGGAAAAGTGTCTTGTATTTATTTATAATCTTCTTGAAAAAAATGTACATTATGTTCTTCAGGTTGTTACTGATAGATTAACTGGTACACAGAGCTGCTGAGTAACTCAGAGCACACCCAAGGACTTTATTACAAAAAATGCTGTTTTAACTGTACTGGAGGTATTTTAACCTTCTAAGATCTTTGACCTCCTGTTTTGGAGGTTGATAAATTTCTTGAAATATATTTTCTTTTTATATTTTTACAGATTACAACACCTGTATTAAGGTGTGAATGTGCTTCAGTTTGAATACTAGAAAAGAGAATGATCAAAAAAATAAGGGATACCATTTTTATTTAAGTGTACCTGTATTGAAGTTTTCATTTGGATTGTAAATACACCTTCGAAACAAATCTGCCCAGGATGCAGAGCTGCTCGTGGGAGGGAGTTCAGTTTTCAGAACCAGGGCAGATTTAGCCTGAAATGATGCTTTTCTCCCAAATACATGTTTCAGATTCTGAGCACCAGTTGATTTGCTCTGGAAATCTGCTACTATTTCACTAGTGCTGAAACACTCATGGTGTATGAATGCTCTGTAGTTAATTCAAATTCTGAGCTCATGGAAAAAAATTAACTGCTGCTTTGTCAAATGAGTTAAGCCATGTGTTTGTTACTAGTAACTTTAATTTTAAAATTCTGCATCTATTTTTATGTCACTAAGAAGCCTGTGATATGGTCTGATATGTTTTGTGTACATAGGAAAATGATGGATCATAAATGGTGAGGTGAAAGCAAAGTGCTGAAAGAAAAAACCCAGGCATTTCTTATTAGTGTTTCTAGTGCTGATAAAGCAAGTGATGTGAGAATTCTCTGCAGATCTGATGCTGTCTTGCAAGGTATAAATGTATTGATGAGTAGACTTGGAAGGAAATTCTGAACAGCTATAAATTTAAGTTAGATTTTCTTCTTGAAAATCCATTAGTAAAAATCTGAAATGATGCTGATTTTTTGTTGATGGGTTTTCTGGGGGGTTTGTTTTATTTTAGCAAAGCAAGCTGAGGTTCACTGTTGCAGACAACACGTGTGCTTAGATTACAGGTAGTGTGTGCCCTTCAGACCAGCAAAGCCCAGGAGGGGGAATTGAAGGAGGCTGCTGAACAGTCTCAGTTTTGGTGAAGCACTCTTATGCCTGCTGGGAGATAGTGAATAGGAACAAGGAGACTTACAAAGGCCAAGTTTATCACAAAGTAATGCTGTCACACAATTATAAATGCTCATTTCATTCCTGGAGGCAGTTAAGGTGCTGCAGAGGGAAGCAGTGGTAGTAATGGTGCTCCCTGTGGGGAAGATCATGAGTCTGTTTGACCTGAGGACAACTCTTGAGGAGCAGGAATCCAAAGGGCAGAAGCAGCCTGTAGCAGGGAGTGATGCAGTTATTGCAGCTCTACCTTGGCTAGATTTGTCACTTCAAAGAGGATTCGTGTGGCACCCTGGCTTACCTGTATGATACCCACCAGTTTGGCCAGGCATTCTGTCGGAATACCAAGAAGCACCTGGTGGTAGTGAGCTTTGGGTGTTGGTTTTTGGCCTAAAGCTGTAATTTTCATGGGTGTGGTTAAAGTCTAATACATGCATTTTTAAATGCCAAAATACATCTTCAGTTTTCTTTAAGGAAATTGATCACCATTGAAAGAGAGTGTTTATAATATGCAAAAGACATACTTACAGGAAATGAATGTATTTATTGTATGTGCATGAAATTAATCAATAGCTTGCAGCTATTGACATTTGAGAGCAGAGTTTCATATCCTAATATTTGAGGTACATTTTAGTTACATTCTCATTCCTTCAGAATTTGGAGAAGTGTCACAGGATTTGCTTTTAACATTTTTTAGCTGAGATTATTGCAATATTTCTGTCAGGTAACAAAAGGAATGCATCATCCTTAATGGTGGCCTGTACTTGTCAAGGCATGTCATCCTGTAGAGAAAAGGGAAAAAAGAGAGTAATTTACTCTTTGTGCTAACAAAGTACTGAACCAAATTTATGTATAGTTTCAGGTATATTGACTAGTTTCAAAATTGAAAGGATTTATTTTCACAAAAAGTCTCATTAAAATGCTTTATAATAATGGAGGGAGATAAGGCTGTCTGAACAAAGAGTAATAAGGATTGTTTTATATTCAGTGATCAAAGTTTTTTCATAGTTTTTTTAAGAGACCATGGCAATAAACATCTGCTCTGTTGAATGTTTCTGGTTCAGTCTTGTTTTTCTGGTATTTCTTTCCATGATCAGGTTTAGATTAAAATTGAAAGATAACACTCCTAAAGGGTGTAAGCATTATGCTCAAACCTAGAAAAAAAAGTATTTTATCAAGCATATGAATTTCATTTTAACAAACACAATGTAATTTCTGACCAATTTAATAAAGAAAAATCTCTGTCCTTAAAATTTTAAATGGAACCTCGGCAACATGTGCATTCCTTCTTTCTGTACAACTTTCATATAAAAAAATTACCAAATGCCATATTGCTGTGTGGAGTGCAAATTGAATAAAATGAGTTATCTCAAACACAACTGAAACAGTAGCAAGCAGAAAAAATAAGTAAAATTTATAAAGCAAGAGATGGAAGCAAGCCATTCATTCTTAAAAAAATAAAAAGGTATATTGTTAGGAAGGGGTAAAAAATATTAAATGAAAGATTTAAGATGAATTTTTTGATAACTGATAGCTAAGAGAATAAACTACTTCAATTAAAGCGTCCTTCATCAAAGATTATTTAGATTTATGAGATTTTGCTGCTGATCATTTGGCTATACATGTGAAAATCAAAGGATTGACTGTGTTCTGAAATATTCTGGGTGTAAATTGTGCCTTATGGAGCACTTTTAAAAACCGGGCCTTTTATCAGAAGCTTTATAACCAGATGTTAATATAGTGCAATAAAAAATTATATTGGAATTGTGTATGATTGCAACAGCTTTTCTGTGAAACTAACATACTTGGGATTTTCTTATGAATTCTGGCTTCTTCCCCATATTTGGAATTCAGACGTTCCTTAATAATTATTTTCTGTTAGACTGTGAGTTGTAAACTTCTTGTAGTCCTCTAATTATATTCTTATTCCTGTTTTCACTAGTGCAGTCAGGATGACTTTAATGCAAATAATGCTTTGAGTTTTCAGTATTTTCATAGTATGTGGCTGACAAGCACATAACCTTCCTTGAACATAGACTCTCATGGGTCAGAAAACACAGTGTAGATTAAGAATAGGAATGAGTGTCTATGCTCTTAAATTCCTTTGTAGAGTTACATTTGTGAAGTAGCTTGTGGTTGCCTAAGTATTTTGACCTCCGCCAATTTAAGTGGAACAAAATGTTAAAAAGGAGCGAAATGACATTTCAGCTGTGGAAAAATAAAGGATACACACAAAAGGAACTACAGGGTAAGAAGGGAACATTTTTCTTAAACCAGGTTAGTGCATCTAATGTATGTAATAGTGTCTGAATTCTCAAGATCTGTTTATTTAAATGTTGATTAAGGAGGAATTCAGAGGTGAGAATAGGTAAGGCTTCAGGATTCCTTATTTGCAAGGTAAATACTGTACTTAGCCTGCTATTGAGGGTAGTGCATGGATTTCATGCCCAATTCATAATGAAGTAAATGCTATTATCAATTCTATCCTTTCTGTCACTTGGATTTCTTCCTCATAGCGTTGCCAATGATTTACATAGTGTATTACTAAAATCAGGATCACCCCCAGAGGGTGGTGATCAGTTGTGCAAGTCTAATTAGAGGCCAGTAGCTACTGCTCTGCCCCT
>JAWWEY010000130.1:14565549-14607142 GCA_035582745.1 Loriotus luctuosus | reverse complement strand
AGTCTGTCCAATCCTTCCTTCATCCACTTCTTAATTAACAAGCTGGGTGATGGGGCACAAGCAGTTTTACTGATAAGACCAGTCTTGGAGGAGGGGCTGATACACCAGAGGGTCAAGCTGCTATTCAGAGGGACCTGGAAAGGCTGGAGAAATGGGTTTGGCAGGAGCCTCATACAGATCAACAAGGGGGAAAGCAAAGTTCTGCAGCTGGGGGAGCACAACTTCAGGCACCACGACATGCCTTCACTCCAAACATCTTCCCCCTTCCTTCTTTTTGAGCAGCTCTATATGCTAAGAGTGATGCTGTATGGTATGGGATATCCCTTTGGTCTGTTTGGTGTCAATTGTCTTAACTTTGTCTCCTCACAGCTACTTGTACAGCTTCTAGAATTGGTGGTAAATTCTTCAAAACATTCATGTTCACTGTTTACATTTCATGTTTAATTTTAGAGAAGGATGTGCATACATGCATGCTATAAAGATTGCTTTATGTGTAATCATCTTTGTCAAGAGAATACTTTAACCAAAAATATGTAAAACCAAAATATAACCCCATACTAGCTACTGTGAACAAAATTATCCCAGCCAGAGCCAACACAGTAACAAAGATTACTGTGTAATCTCTCTGTAGAATCTGTGGACTCAACAGACCACACAGGAAAATTTTGTCACTAATACAGGAGAAAAAAGATTGCTGAAGACAGCATTTAGAAGATTACTAAAGTAATAATAGAATCTACTAATATCTAGCAGAACCATTTGGTGTATTTGCTGCTTCCCTTTGTGTGTCCTTCATTGATCGGCTTTTTTTTTCTGCTGCTAAGAGATTTGCCATTGCTTTTGCTATCTGAATAATGAGTTGGTGGTATGTGAAAAAATACCAAAATCTTGTTAAAGAACTGTATGCATCTGATGTAAAAAACCCAGTGCAGCACGTTCTTTTTAAACTCTTGGCATCTATGTAGTGTTGTATGACTTCTGGTTTAAAGCCAACATCTTGCTTGGAATGCAGGCCAAGCTCACTGATACACTGAAATCTCATAACTTAAGGCTACAGTTTCCTTTCTGTGCGGCTTTGCCTTTTTCCTGTGCTCTCACAGTCACAAATTAGCTAATACAGCAGATTATTTGAAATTTGGACAGGTTATTTCTGTTCCAACTCAGTGGTTTTAACATGCTATCTGAAGATTATGAAAGACAATGCAGAATTATCAGGTGTGGCTAGAAAAACATCGGATGAAGAATCTTGGGGTTTTGCTTTGAAGAAAATAGTAATTTGGTGGAAGGTCTAATGTGGAACTGTAGCACTCTGAAAGGTATTGCATGCTGACCACTGAAACTTAGACATTATTTTTGAGGGATGAATTAAGCCTTTCTCTTCCTGGGGTAAAGAAATCTAACCAGAAACAACTGGATATGGGACTGAGTATGTGGTTAAGTGTCTTATATAGTTCAAGGAGACTGTCTTGGACATTGTTATAAACACCTGTAGTTCCCCCAAGCCCATTTGACATAACCTTTTCATGTGTGGGTGGAAGTGAAAATGTGTTTGCACACATGTGAAAATATTTTAGCCTATTATAATAATTTGAGTATTTGGGGAGGGTGTTGTGCATGCATAATGTGACTCTGCTTTTCTATTCCTCTCTGTTTAAATTACATGGAATGTTTAAATGAAAAATCATGTTACCCCATGGTTTTGTTTGCCTTTGAGTGTTTTGTTGGTCATACCTAATCCAGAGCTGATAATTTTTCTGTTGGAATATATTTGGTTAATAGATGATTCAGAGTACTTTGTTTTGGTAGCTGAATTTACTGTATTCAATCGAGAGGAATAGTGTATGTTTTAATGTGCTTGAAATATAAAGGTTTTGACATAAACTTGACTTTCCTTTTCCTGTGCTTAAGTATTTCACATTCTATGTCTTTTTCTTTTCTCGGTTGTTTTTTTAAACTTCTTTATTTTTTTTATTTCCTGTTTTTTTCCTGAAATATTCTTAGCATCATTTTAGCCCCTTCATGAAAAAGAAAGCATAAGTTTAGGGAAGTACTGCAAAAAAACCCTGAGGAAAACAGGTATTGTATGTTGAATTGTACAGTCACTTTGTCTACTGATCTTCAAGAAAGAATGGTCAAAGAACAGCTGTGCAGGTAATCTGAGGTCACTTCTGCAGTTTATAAAGTGCACAGTAGCTTTTCCAAATCTTACTTCTCTCCTCCTGTTGTATGGTAATTCAGAATTTGGTTTAGCAGGAGGGTTGAACTTCACAGAGTTTTTATGTAACAGTAAGAAGTCAGATAAAATAGTACTTTTTTCACAAGGAGCTAAACCTGTCTGTGCTATTATTCTCTTTTACAGCTCACATTGAGTTTCATCAGTGTGGCTTAATACAGTGCTGTTAATATTGCAAAGCAGCTCCCATAACAATTTTTACAGCTCATGAATCTTTATTCTGAAACAGTTTTAAAGAAGTTGCCAGTGAGGTTTTTCAAAACCCCTCCTGTAAAACCCACTTTTTCTTATGAAAAATCTTTCCCCTCAGCTACCTTTATTTCTGTACTTAATCTGAAGGACTTGAAACACATAGTTTATGATTCATGAAATTGATATGAACATTAGATCTGCTGGCATAGGTGGCATCAAAAATAGTACTTCTCTAAAAAGACAATTTCTCGTTCCTATGCTGATAAGCCCTATCCACATGTACACAGCTGTTACTTTTTTTTGTCTGGTTCATCAAGTTCTGATAAGTGAGATTTGAATACCCATCTGATGAAAATTGTCTACGATTCTGATTTTCTTAACCATAAAAAGAATTTTACTCCAATTATCCTTAGTATTGGAAATGAAAGATTAACTTTCCATTTTTGTTGATGTGGAAAAATAGCTCTTAGCTGCAGTAATTCATATTACTGATATTTCCTATTTAACTTGGAAGAAGGAGAGCAAATAATACTTTCCAAAGTATTTTTGATGCATTTTTTCTGCTTAAACCATGAAGAAACAGGCATCATGTTTGTTTATGCACTTGACTCCTGAGATGTTGACAATATCCCTCTATTTTGAGTTTTTTAGAAGAATGTGTTAAGGATTAATGCACTGGGATGAGGGAAAGGGGAAGGATATTTAGGTTTTTCACAAATGCCACATGCTGTTCTGGAATAGAGTCTTAAGATTGGAAAGTCGTATGTTTTGAGTTCTCTTGAAGTAATAAGTTTTGGTTGATTCCTTCTGGGGCTCCCTAAATCAGCTGAAGTTTCCAGCCTATAGAGTTTTTTATCCTTTTTCACTTTACTACATCTACAATTAAGATGAAAAACAGTGACAGTGTTTGTTATAGATACTGTCTTCTGAACTAGGAAGAGTAAATAATGTGACAGAGAACATGGGTTGAGTAAATAACAGTGATAACAAGAAGTCTTTCTTACTCACTCTGTGGTGGAACCCGATCAGGATTTCCTCACTCTTCCTCTTTGAAAAACCTTGCTTTGGAGTTTGGGTAAGAATCTTGGTGTTGTTTGGTGGTTCTCTGAAATTGAATACAAACACAGGTGGCTTTTTTCCTCCTCCCTTTTCTCTCTCCTTTTAGAAATTGTAAGATTTTTAGAATCAAATATTTAAGCTGAGGCTCATAAATTCATACCTAATTCTCAAAACATCTGTTTTTAAAAGTTTACTTTCTAGTTGCTTTACTGATGGTTTTTAATCTGAAAAAGTACCATTTTAGGGTTCTTAATGATTGAAATTGTTACTGAGAATTATAGAAAAATAATGCTAAGGGAATTTGAACACTAACTATTAGATCATTATTATGTTTTCTATTTTATTGAAAACTGTTATAATTTACTGCAGATGATTTGTGAGCTTTCTTCGTGGTATTGTAATTTGTCATCTCTTTGATGTAGCTTCTCCTAATGAAGGGAGATGGTTGGGATAAAAACTGCCCTTATGTATTTTGAAGATGTTTAGGGTAATAGTGATAACATTTCAGTCTCATAGCTCAGAAAGAAGGGAAAATTGAGATTTCATTTTTTGCAGCAACCGTCTGCTGTTCGAACTGTTCTCAGTGCCTTGCACACAACTCCACTGTATACTCACTGAAGTAAGCATTGATGAACAATTGAATATTTGCTAACTGTTCAAGGTTTGAACCTTATCATGGCCTAGGGAACCATGGAACACCCTAACATTATAACAGGAATGCTATGTATCCAGGAAAAGAATAGTGTATATCCAGAATACTTTATTTTATGAGTAAAAGGAGACATTTCTTATTATTTCTAAGCATTGTTTTTCACAATTGAATGTTTTATTTCTTTAATTACTGGTCTGTTTGGGGCTTGGTTTTCCTCACTTACAATTAACTTCTGAAATAACTCTTCTCTTTGAAAATGCTTATCTTTGTTGAAGTCAAACAAGTGTGCTGGGTGGTCGCCTAGAGTCTAGAAAGATAGTCGCTAGCAAGCTACTGCATATAAAAACCTTGTGTGTGATGTTGGTTATCAAGTGCCTGGCTACTGGGGAAGGGTAACTGTCAAGGCTGACCAAGTTCTCGCCTTTGTGAACTGTCTGGTTGACAGCTTGTTTCTCAGTGTTTGACCAATAGATGTAGTAGTATCTCCAAAGTAAGATAAACTGATAGGATTCCCATCATCTTATTAGTAAACCTGTGCTTGAAGTGTTATGTTCTCCTCCTGGGGGAAGCTAGAAGACAGAAATAAAGCAGAATGTGGTAAAGCTTGTAGATTTCCCAAGTTATTCCATTTGGAAATAAGGTATATAATTAAGATTACAAATGAGTATGCTTAAATGCTAATTTGTGTGACTGAATTTTTCTGAAGTGCTTTTATATTCTGTGGTCCAAAATTAACAAGAGAAAAATCTGAACAAGCGCAAGGTAAAGAGATAGTGATGTCACAAGAAGAGGGCTGTATCATAAATGGCTTCCTTCTAGGTGAAATTAATGGGCATTAATAGTCTCAGGAGCTCTGTTTGCTGTCATTCAGATTACTTTGATTAGGTACAAAAATGTACTGGATTTGCTCAATTTGATTTAGAAGCAACTAACTATATTGAAATGAAAATTTCTGTGACTTGGACTGATATTCGTTTAAGTGTCTGTTGATCTATACCTACATTCAAGAATATTTTTGTCCCATTTCGTGTCACGTTTCTTTTGTAACTTTCATTATCTTTTGCACACTTGATTAATCTGTAGAGTAATGGCATTTGACAGCTGGAAAAATCCTTACATTCTATTCACGATCAGAATTAAGCAGTTAGAGAAGATGATGAGCTCCGTGATCAGACAGAGACATTACTTTATTTCATAACCTTTGTTTATGAGTGCTAGTATTTATGCATTGATTTTGACATTGATAAGTGTGCCTTGTTGATGTCTTTAATTATTGACAGCTATTCAGATTATTGAATGGTGTCATATTAAACTCAGAGCAATTCAAGTAGATTTAGTGAGACAACAAACTTACAGTAGAATGTCTTGTTATTTTTGACCTTACTGTTCATATTATAGTTTATTACTTAAAGGCAATTATCTGACCAATGACACTGTGTTTTGAACACTATTTAAATTAATATCTAACATATGGCAAATTAGAAAATTTGGTTTGTTTCTTTTTTAATGTCAGAATTGTACATCGGCATGGTGTATATATCTCTCTTCCATTAGATTTTTTTCTTGCTGTGTGCTGAAGGAACTGCTTTGGTGCAGTTTATAGGAGTAATATCAAATGAAGCTGATCAAGCTTTGACTAATTCGATGATTGTGAAAAATCTGGCAGAACCACAATAAATTAATAAATGTGTTTAAGTGGTATAAGAAATGACTGAAGGCTTTCCTAAAAAGTACAGATTAATGTACAGATGCAATGATAATAAATCCTTCAATAGATAATTTGGTTTTACTTTATGTTGTTATTTTCTTTGGTTAGTTCTCTGAAGAATTATCAGATTTTTTTCCTTCATAAACAAACTTTTGAAATGTCATATTGTCAATTTATTCAAAAAGTTATTCACTGAAGTACAGAATCCTTGTAGTTAAGCAGTAAAAAATCCATTCAATTTTAATTCTTTAACTTTTTAGCTCTATCACATTTATTTCAATGTTAAGCAGTCTTATGTTAATACCTCTAAGTAGTAATTTTGGTGGGTTTGGTTTTTACGGCTTTCTTTGCAAATTGTTTTCTTAAACTTGAGTATTATTGTTGAAAGAGTGTGCAGTTTGATGGCACTTCTATCTGTTTGTAGTATAACAGCTTCTGAATGTGACATTCATTCTGCAAAAAGTATCAACTGAGATGAAGGGAACACATTTCTTATGATGTTTGATCAGTGAGGCTGTAGTTTTAAGCAATAATCTTGTGTATAGGGGAAAAATAAAGTATTCTATATTGAGAATTTCCTCCTAAGTCTCACAGTTTTCCACCCAGGGAAGAGATATAGTAAAGATTGGTTTCCATCATGCAGCATGGTAGTGTGGTACAGGAATTCTTGGGATGGGACTGAGAGGTGTTGTGTGCTGGGAGTTTCGATTAATGGAGGCATTCAGAGAGTCTCTGGAATGCACACTTGTGACATTATACTTATGAACAAAAGCGTAGAAATCACAATAGCAATGATCCCCACCCCTTTTTAGATTTGCTGAATTCGTGTTCGACAAAAAGTCTCCAGAGAGGGCGACTCCATGACCTTCCTAGGCAGCTTACTCCAATTCCTAACCACTCTGTCAGTGAAAAATTTTTTTCTAATGTTTAATCTGAACCTCCCTTGTCACTATTTAAGGCCATTTCCTCCTGTCCTTTCATTTGGGATGTGGCAGAAGAGACTTATCCCCACCTAGCTTCAACCTCCTTTTCTCCAGACTGAGCACCCCCAGCTCCCTCAGCTGCCTCCTATCAGACTTGTGCCCCAGACCCTTCCCCAACTCCAGTGCCCTTCTCTGGACGTGCTCCAGCCCTTCAATGTCCTTCCTGAAGGGAAGGGCCCAGAACTGGGCACCAGTGCCCAGAACAGGGGGGTGGTCAATTCCTGGACAAATGCTTTACCTGCCATATGTTATCTTTTCAAGTAATTGCCTGTAATATTTCCAACTTCCAAAAAAGATATGAGATGCAAATATGTGTCTTGTTGACAAGTCAGAAGATCAGTTCATTTCCATCTGCGCTGAGGAGAAAAATGTGGGAGTTTTTTTTAATTTAGTAGTAAGTTACTTTGAATACTAAAATGAAGTTTTTCTTATCTAATTTTCACTTGACGAATTGTTAAAATCAGGGTGCTAAATATTATTTCCAGAGTTTGTGTGAAACTTTACCTGGTGCTAATCTATCTACATACCATCATGTTGTAGGCTTAATTTCTAATAAAAATTTGCTATACGATATCACTCACTATTTTATTGTATAGCAAGATTTCTAAACTCTTGAACTACGTATGCTTATGTTTAAAATTTCTTGGTATGCTTGTGATTGAGTGTTCTAAATGTAATACTTCTTCAGCTCCATTTCTGAAATGTGTCTTAGAGAAACTGTATCTTGCATATTTGCACAGACTGAAAATTCTGCTTTCCTTTTCATAGGATAAGAAGTGGGTTCTCAACCATGAAGATGTTACGCTGGGGGAATTACTGGGCAAAGTAAGTAATAAAGTGAGCTAAATAACATTTGAGTAAGTATACTGTAATCATTAAGCTATTTCTGTATACCTTTTCTTTTAAATGGCTCTGGTATGTAATTTTTATGTCAATCTTTTACACTAATACACGAGACAACCTTATGCTTTAAACAGACAGAAGTCACACTTGCAAGTAAACATTATAATGATTGTGCTGAAAGTATTTAACTAGCATAAATATTTTTTTCTCTTTTGGAAGTGTTTTGAGCTAACTAGATTTCTATAAAGCATGATGTGGCTGTTTTACTTTCTGTAGTTGGAGAAAAATGTTGCAAAATATAAATAAAAACACATAGAGAAATAGGTGTATGCTTATGCATTTGTGTATAAAATTTGATATGATGAGATGACTAAATAATTATTTATTAAAACAAATGCTAATTGCTTGTGCATGATTATTTTCACTCATTCATTGATGGAATTAGATAATTTCACAATCTTATTAAATCTTGTGTAGTTCATAAACATGTAGTTTACAAAGTCTACTTAGGAACTACAGATCTTTAAAATCAGGCAAACTCCTCACTTTTTTGGCACCTTTGCACCTGCAAAGACCATTTTGGGTGCTACTCTGGACACAGAGTAGTTTGAAAAGATTTTCCAAAAACTGAGAAAATAAGATTAAATGAGGAAGAGACAAATCAAAGTAGTTAATTGCCTTCTTACTATGGTGCACATTAAAAAAAAATCAGTAAGAAATTCAAGAATGGGAAATAAAATATTTCCATAAATTTCTGTTTCCCAGTATAAAAGCTTTTAGGGAGATTAAGATGACAAAATGTATGACCATATTGAGCTGTGCCTTCATAAAATACAGGTACTGCAGGATCTTCACATTCTTAAACAGGATGGTATCAAGGGAGAAAAATTAAGTTGTTCCAACCACAAAAAAAGCTTTGACTTGTTAAAAAATAAATATGGTTTAGTTTTGATGTGTAAAGACAGTTAAAGCAATTTGAAAAGCATTTTTAGTAAATTCAATTTACATGGTATTGCACGTTTTTGGCACAAAGCATTTTTAACATTCAGTAAAGGCAGCTCAGAATTTTGATTATACAAGGATGTTCTTTAAGAAATACAGAATAGGCTAAAACTTTATTGGAACACAGCATGAGTCTTATGCATTCACCTCTAAGAAGATGTGGTCATACTAAAATGATAAGAATGACAGGAATATCAACATCTGTATGACAAAATGTGAAATAAACTATAGCCCTTCACCACAGAAGTGAGAAATCAGAGAGTCTACAAAACCTTGAATGGCCTGGAAAAGATGAGGAAGAAATCACAAAATTTTAATGTGTAAAAGATGCAAGCTTTAGAAATGATGCACCTCAGGGGTGAATGGTCAGTTTATTTACTCAGCATTAACTCAATAATACCCCACAAAATGAAAATTGCAGAATTAGAATGTGTTTTACTAAAAATCATCTGTCTAATCATACTTCAATATTGTCAATAAAGAAGTAAAGCATTTTCAAGACTTAAATAAAGCTCAGGATGGATTCAGATTTCACTGTTAAATACATCTGACCAGAATGGTAGAGGAAAAGTGGCCTGGGAGCAACTCACCTGCTTACCTTGGGCTTCTCATGCCATTTCAGATCTGAGAGGTAATGTACTAGCCTCTGGAAGTGCTTTAGAAGGGCTGTCAGAGATCCTGAGCCTCACTTGCCAGCTACATCTTCCTTGTCCCAGCATACAGAAAATAATTCTGCAGGTGTGTTCAGCCCTGCATTTCTTCCCTTGCTACTGGAAGCATGTTACTCTTTTCCATCTGTGAGTTTCTTTTTTTCCTTTTCTGTCATCTTTCTTTGGCAACACTTAATTCAGCTGCATGATGTAATGATGTCTTCATCACTCAGGAAAGGAAGTCAAACATCTCCAGCGGACTTTTTGAAGTCACATGCAGCCCCAGACACCAGGACACAGAAGTGTAGTATGTGTAGAAATTAATCAGACATAGTTGCAAAATCGAGTTGTGCTTATTCTTTGGGAAATACAAAGCTTTACTAGATGTATGAGATCTGTAGTTTTCCTCTTGTTTCCTTCTCTTGAGGGTTTATTTCAGTGATACCAGTGCTTTAAACCTCACAATTTCCTCCTTCTTTCAATTTGTGTCCTAATTAATTTTCCTTTTGTTTTTATTAAATAAAAATGCATCAGGTGGGGTCTTTTATGGTATTTAGTACTTCAGTTTTCTTCTGTGAAAGCTAAAAAAACCTAACTTGCCTTGGGGGTATGTTATTCGCTACCTAAAATGTCTGATGATAAAAGGAACTGCTTTCTGAAGTCTTGTCCAAATGAGAGCCTTACAGATTTCTCTTTATAGAGCAGTGCTGAGCTTTAAAGAAATTCTGGATCACCATACACAACAATACATTTTGCAGTGGGTTTAATTTATGATAAAAATTAATATTCAGTGTTTTCCTTCTTCATATTTTCTGGTTTTTCTTTCTTCTGTATGAGAATGTTTGTAATTTTGGTGTGTTTTGTCACAGTTTTTGAGATCAGTTTTTGGTCTCTTCCAGACTGCAAGTTAAAAACTATTCACAAAATACAATAGTGTGAAAATGAAAGAGGGCAAGGGTAAGAATAAGAACAAAGTACTACAGTCAATGTCAGTTGATTTGAAAAGCTACTAAAAGGTTTTATGAGAAAATTCTAATTACTTAATTAATGGTGTTTTTTTCCTCCTTCCAGCAAGGTCAAAACAGAACTCATATGCTGTGTCCATATAATAGATGTACTATGTCAGAGTGAATGGCTTTGATTAGGACAGATACTGAAAGAAAATCTCATTTGACTTCATAAACACATTCCAGAGTTCTGGTCCACTTACAGTAGCTCTCTGCATTATTTTTTCTGACAATTCATTAAGATTTTATTTACATAAAATGATCTTTTTTCTCCTGATTTCAGGGTAATTTTGGTGAGGTGTATAAAGGAACATTAAAGGATAAAACCCCTGTTGCTGTAAAAACTTGCAAAGAAGATCTTCCTCAAGAACTAAAAATAAAATTTCTGTCTGAAGCCAGGTAGGTTCTCTAAAATTACTTGTGGCAGTTTTTTTCAGTTTTTATCACCAGATGCATTTACAAAACTTGACCTTCTGAAAAATTCAAAAAAGCAGTTGTCAAACTTTTCCTTCTTTTCTCTCCCTCAGTACATTCACAGCTGTCACTAAAGATTGGCATTTTTAGTGTGTGAATGCAGTAGCATTTTCACTTGCTGAAACCATCTTGTTGACAAAGCAAGCCATGCCTGTAAAATAAAATTTTGTTGGCTTAAGTACTTTCATTTAGAACTTCTAAGATATACCATGAGGATTGGGATAAGAAGACTGGAAGATGATGTTAATTTACCTGTGATTATACCAGGCCTAACTCCTGCCTTATATTCATGGCTAGTAGAGGTGATCAAATGTGCCCAAATTGCTTCTCTTAGTGGGGTATAGGCCCCATTCAGTAATTTTCTCTTTGTAAGAAGAGTTTGCTCCAGTAGACCTTTTTTTTATACTGTGTCAATCAGCATGAGATTATATGCTTGTTTTCCAAATTACAGACATGACCCAATGTGCAAAGCACATTTTAAACTACCTTGCTCCTTCTTGCTTTGAGGCTTCATGTGCTTTAATTTCCACTCCCAAGTTGGTGTGATGAGTTTTGGAAAATAAAAGATACCATCTGCATTTATAGAATGAGGATCAGCCACCCTATCCATTGAATAATTTAAAAAAACTTGTAACTTGGCAACAGCAGAGATATGTCATTTTTTAAGCAGCTTGACACTAATGGGAAAAAATGGTCTGAAAAAATGGAATGTGTTATTTTTCGCTAAATGTGTGTGTATGTTAGTATTTTACTCTTGATCCTTGGGAAAAAGGGAAAAAGAGGAGGTACTTTGAGTCAGCAATATCAGAAGGAGCATTTAAGTTACAAGATCTCTGTAGAATTTTTTCTTGCTCTTCTTTTCACTTAAAAATCATAGCATACTGTTTTAGGCTGGAAATGTTCATATTAAAGCATAGTGTCAAAAGATGTAAATTGTTCATTTAATTCTCAAAATTGATGTCCTTATAGTCTTCTAAAACTTATTGTATTAATTAATCTCTCAAAGTAAAATTGGAGCAAGTGTTCTTTTGAACAGTGCAGCAGGGAAACATACAGGCAAGCTGTGCATACTGATTTGATGTTGCTCTGCTTCTGGTCCACCATTGAAATTCTGATTATATACAAGGGTTCCATCAGACCATTTTTTATTTATATATAGATAAGTGTCACATAGACAAATGGTAAAATTACAATAAGAATAATTTTTTATTCATTAGTGAATCAGTTATGATGTTCATTTGAAACAGAGTGGTGATTGATCTAACAGATTCTATCGAATCACTGATTTCGATAACAGTAACGACATTTTTCTTTGATAACAATAATGATATCTTCCATTAAAGTAACATTAAAGGTTTTAGATATTCTCCTGTAATGTTTAATCAGCCTGTACAACAGAATTTATTAATATAATAAACTTCTTGTGTGTTTTGCAGGATACTCAAACAATATGATCATCCTAATATTGTAAAACTTATAGGAGTTTGCACTCAACGACAGCCTATATATATTGTTATGGAACTTGTTCCAGGTAATTGGTTTTTTCTTTTTTTTTTTTTTTTGCAGCATGTTTCCATAGGTTTCATTGTTTCCATAATGTGAAATGTATTATTTTCTATTTATCTTATTCTGCCTTCCTATGGCTGACCTCAAAAGTCACTTGTGTTGCAAATCTTTGAAAATGCTGGGTTCTACTAGTTTTGGAGTGGTTGAGCTCCACAAATCTGTTGAGAATTTTACTGTAGCCTTTAATGACAACAGAATCTTCATTATTCTCCTGATGAGATATAAAATGTTATTTCCTTTAACAATAGAATTCAGTAGTGAATATTAAGAAGTATTTAAAGAAACTTCATGTCTGGGTAATGTCGCAATTTTAATAGCTCTTGTTTGGGTCACCTTTATTAATATACATTTTTTTCTTTACCAGAATGTATTGTTTTGTTTTAAGGTTACTTTATTTTTGGAATTGGGTTCATTTTATTCAACAGTGGCTGGAGTGAATTTCAGATTACTGGGATGATAACAGCTTTTGGGCAATTTTACCTCTTTGTTGATTTTCTCAACAGCTGCAAAATGTGTTGGTTTTGGTAGCCTCTAGTACTGCTTAATATGCAATACTGTATTTGTTTTATATATCACTGGATTTATCTTCAGAATTATACAGCAAGCTTCTTTAATAACCATTTTATTCAGGAAGACTTGGGTTGCTTATAATTCTTGAATACTGGCTGTAGAGTGAAAGCACTGATAAAATATTTGACCTTGTAGAGTTTTCTGCCTTTATTAAATTAGATTATATTAGATTATTATATTTGTATGCACAATTAACTTTATTGAAATGGAGACTGATATCAGTGTCCTCAGTTTTAAAGAATACTTTAGTAATCAGCTTCTCCAGACATCTCTGAAGATGAAAGTAAATCCTGATCTTCAACACCTTTATCATTCTGGTTCAGGTTTTTCAGAGCCTTGTACAAGTTGTTGAAACATGCTAATGCAATTGAGGAGGAATTGAGTTAGAACTTTCTTCTGATTCTTGTGCCGATTTTGCAGTTCAAGTCTATCCAAACGTTCTTGGGATTGAATTTGCTTCAGAAAGAAGCTTCTTCCAAAGAGAATTGTTGCCCTGTTTCAATGGTCTGTAAACCCCCTGGGCTGGCTGCTCTACCTGCACACCCAGATAAACAAGGCACTGCCTTCAAACCACCACAATTTCCCAGGTGCTCTTACTTCTTGGCACACCAAAAGACTGAGCATATGAGCAGAAAACATAAGGATGCCAGAGAAATGTCAAATCACTTAGATGAGTAGAGAAGCAGTGATTCTGTTGTTTTCTCTCTTTTTCTAGTGACAAGTTTGGATGAGATGACAAAAAATGATAGTTAATAGTGCTCTGGCTTGGTATTTAGCACTGCCCTTTGAGGAACAGGATAGTGGTAAACTTGTCTTCTACTTGACACTAAACTTTCTCAGTATCCTCATTGTTTTGTTTTAAATGTGTTTATGCTTGAAGGTGTTTAAGCAGTTTAACTCTGGCATTCTGTTTAATAACTAAAAATGTCAAGTTTTAACTTAGAATTGTGTTCTGTGAATGTATGCCTGAGAACACATGTAATTTATAAATGTCTGACAGTTTTTTCCCTGAGGATAAAATTAGAAACATCTCCATAAAACAAGGGATTTCTCCTGTGATTTCTGACTTCTGTCTAATGCTTGCAAGTTTTCTGCCATTTTTATATCCCAAATGCACATAGGCTGCACACCTACTGTGTCTTTTGAGACTCCTCTGGTGTGGTTCCATAGCAGCTAATTCTGCTTTGCATTCCAAATTATGATTTCAAATCAGAGTCTTAATTTATTCAGGTCTTAGAAATGTATATTGAAACTTAGCACTTTATATAGAGAGGTGCTGCTTTGTTGGTGATTCTGTTATAAACTGGCTCTGCAGACATATCTTTGCTGAGGGTGTAAATGGGATTAAAAACCACGTGTACAGATAAAGGCATCAGTGAAAACAGTAAAGAAAGGTTGCAGATGCATCTTTAATTATGTATCCATCCTTTGGTACATGCAAAAATAGCCCAAATGTTGCCAGCAAGTAACAGAGAAACAAAGTTGTCAAGGACAATTACCCCTTTTCTTAGGGGGTGTTAACATAAGTTACATGTCCTGTAATAAAGAATGTCAAGATGGGTGATGTAGGAAGGATTAACTGAAATAATAAACAATGTAGCATGTCATGGATATGTAGAATCATAGAATGGTTTGTGTTGGAAGGGGCCTTGAAATTATCCAGTTCCAACCCCCCTGCCATGGGCAGGGGACACCTCCTGCTGGAACAGGTTGCTCAGAGCCCCACCTCACCTGGCCTTGACCATAGCTAACTACATATTAGTGAGAGAAAAACATCCTTTACTTACTTTTCACTGGCTGTTGGCTGTACTGGTCTCACCGTACATGTCCTCCCAATGTCAATCCATCATAGATTACTCCAGTACAGAAGGAAGGACTTGGTTGTTTTGACAATCTGTCTATCAAGAAATTAGGGAAAGATCTTAATGTAATGTATGTGTGTGTTGTACAGATCTCTCTTTAAGGGGTGCACATAGAGAAAAATGCATCTGATCTCCCTGCCATTGGCTGGGTTTTTAGAGGGCCACGTCTCTTCCCTCCTGAGTCTTTTCCTACAGGTCTTTCTGCAGGTTCCTGTGCAAATGGGAAGGAATATCTTGTGTGCAGAATGTGTGCACTGTTTATTTATTGTAGAATTTAGATTTAGTATTGCTTTCTGTAAACTATTTTTTTAATTGTTGAAGAAATAAACTAAGTAAAATGTTCTTTGTCATATACTAATAGAAGCTAAACTGTATGTGGCAGCAATTTCCTTCATGTATATATGGAAAGTTACATGTGTGCAAGAAATGTGACCTAAAACCACCGTTCAGGAATTTGCAGAGTTACTAAAAGATAATTTTTTTTTTAATCCTAAACAAATTGTCCTGCCTTTCCTCCCCTCACCTTCCCAGAATTACCAAGATAGCCAAGGAAAATGAATCAATAAACTGTTGCTATTTTTCTTATTAACGTTTTATGTATTTGTACTTTGAGATCTATACACATCTGATTTGCAGGCTTAAGTTATGCTAGCTAGCTTCTGTGAAAAAGGAGTCTAGCCAAGCAGATGGTTTATAAATTTTTGTGGTTGCATAATGGATAAATCTGCAATAACCCTTAAGGCACTCTTGCAAATAATTGATTTTATTCTTTTTTACCTAAATGACATTAAAATACTAACTAAAGGGATAGACAGCCAGGATCTTTATAAGGGCCCAATGCTGTAGTTGCTGGATTGCTTTTCAACTATCATGTAATAATAAAACCTCCTGAATTTTACAGTGGCCTGGTTTTCTTCTGTGAAAATTTTAGTAGACTAAGACATGAGAAAACAGCTCTACTTGGAAATTATTATCTTTCTATTAAAACATTTTGTTATTAATGGAGAATGTACCATAGAGATTTCCCCTTCTTCTATGACTGATGACTCTTTCTCTATGACAACTGTTGTTCCTAGTTGGAAAATGTTAAAAAGACTGCTGCTTAGATAAATCAGACTGTTGCAACATGTTAGTGTCTTGTATGACTCTGAACGTCATGTAGGTTGCTATAGGTTATTTTCTTTGTAATATTCCTCTTAATTTTTACTGCTTTATAGTGAAATGCTCTTTAAGATGGGTTTGATAAGGTTTGTTGCAAAGGTCACGTTTGGTGGAGTTTTTTTTCTGGTATCTTCTGATCTAAAAATGGGAATACTGGACTGTTTCATAACTGAATACAGTAGCATTTTATTAATCTGTTGTGATACACTTTAATTACACAGTTTATCCTAAGAAAGATAGAGGAAGTTAAAATGAGAATTGCTAGTGAATATTGGGAGAAGAAACCCCGTATGTTGAGACTTGCCAAATGCTTGATGGTAGTGTCGAGCCATGAGTTTGTATAGTCCTATGGACTTGACTAACCTGACTGAAGAGTAGTGTAGTAAATGTGCAGCACGAGTTTTAAAGCTGTTCAGGGGGAATTGCTGCGTATTTGCAACCACTGGAATTTTTTAAGGCAGATAATCCTTTGTTTCCCACATGAAAAAGAGCAGAACTTTGTGTAAGAGTTTATAGTGCTGTGTAAGAAAGTATGTTACTTTCCTGTAATGCCCAGTCAATCTGAAAAACTGAGCATTATACTCATATTTTCTGTGTTAATTTATTAATTTTTCTTTGCTCTGTGTCTGTTGTCCCAGTGGAATTTCTGTGCTTTATCTTACATTGTTGACCTTAAAACTGAAGAAAGAGAAATAATTATGAGGAACTGCTTTGGTATTCAGAACAGTGAAAGAACTATTTGCCATTGTCTCTTTATGCCACAAAGGGTATAAAGAGTTTTCATAACAGCTCATTTTCAGCAAATTTATGTGATGATCAAAAAGACTGCCTGGAATACTGCCAGAGTCCAGACTGACAACTGAGACAAATGGATGCTGAATTTTGTTGGGGCGTGGAGAAGATTTATCAGGAAAATGCTGAAGGGGCTATGGAGCCTGCTTCCTGTTCTTTTCTTTTCAGAGTGAACTCAAAATCTCTTCATTAAAAAAAACCAGGAAAAAAAAGAAACTAAAATCCCCTTCTCTTTTACCCTTTTTAACTGTTATCTTTCTGACCCCAACTTCTCTTTTAGTGATCTTGGGTAACAAAGTGTGTTTTAATTTCATTGCAGTACTCAGGATCATTAAACTACATTTTCATTTGCTTATAATTTATCATCCAATCTCCCATGTAATCAAAAAGGAACTGCAGGAGTCCCATTAAAAATTTGAATGTTTTTTCCTCTTTCTTTAGGGGAAGAACAAATCAAGATCAAATGTAATCTATAAGATGCAAAAAGCAATCCTAAGCTACAACGTTCTTTCTTCTCCTTCTTTATGTTAATTTCAATTTATTTGAATCTTAGTCCTGAAAGGAGAATTTAATTTAGAGGTAGGGACTTGCCATGTCCCTGAAATATGTGTTCTAGAAGGGGGCATTTTGAGGATCGATGTGGAATCCTGTGGTGCAGTTACCACTTCATGCAAGTATTTTAGCAGCTTATCTTTCAGAATCTTCCATGGTGCCTCTGTCCCTCCAGCAAAGAGTCTGCAAGATAAGCACCATCATCGTGCTTTCACCAGCTCTCTCTGAAAAATTTGTCTAATTAAAAGTAGATGCAAACATCTTTGTGTGTTCCAGTGCTTGATTGAAGGTAGTAGATGGAAGCTTGAAGTCACATGATTTGTGACCTGCTTCTTTTTGAAGCTGAAACGTTTAATCTCAAGTTGGTAACCTGCTTTCTCTGTTTTGGGTTTCTGTATATTTAAACATTTTTATAACCAGCATAGTTAAAATTAAAACCTCAAAAATATTTTGGAATAATTTTATTTCTGCTACATCAGGCATTCAAATATAGGCAATTGAAGTGTCTGTCTTGTATCTTGAGTCTTAATATAGCTTCCTCTAGCATATGCATTATGCTAATATGATCCATGATGAGGATATTATATATTATGATATTATGGAAACTAGATGATACTCCTGTTCCAGGTCCAGTACTTCAGACAGTTCTAAACAATTTCCCAGAAGCTGTCTCTCGGCTCCTGATCCATTCTGTGGCCACATACCATATTTAGTCTGTTCTAGCAGTGATCTGCTCTGATCTGATTCTCACCTCCTCTCCCCAGCGTGTTCATGGACATTTTTCATTCTCCTAATGCATTACATTTCACCAGGGTACCAGTGTGCCTTCCTGATACCACTGTAGAATTCCTTTCTGATAATAGATATATGTTTTTAAAAAAAACAACTTCCTTTTTAACTTAACAGTGAATTTGTATTTGTTGTTTTAACTAACTCTTGTTGGTATGTTCTGAATGCTGGCAGCTGGAAAGAGGTAGAGCTATGCTTGTGCATGTAAACCGCTATGGAAATAT
Source organism: Loriotus luctuosus (assembly GCA_035582745.1). Classification (NCBI taxonomy): domain Eukaryota; kingdom Metazoa; phylum Chordata; class Aves; order Passeriformes; family Thraupidae; genus Loriotus; species Loriotus luctuosus. Next base: position 14,588,823 of record JAWWEY010000130.1, on the reverse strand, counting down.
CCAATAATCTAGTGGGAAGATTGTCGGAATTAGGTTTCAGCTACACTCAACTTATATCTAGACATGTGCAGCCAGCTTCCAAGGGGCGGTTCAGCAAGATCATAAGTTCTGTCTTTGCAGCTGGATAAGGTAACCTGTGGAGGTCTGTTCTGAATCATTTGGGATGCAGATTGCCTGTGCCACTGATGCAGAAACTAATCAGAGGTGACAGGTTTTATGAGCTCAGGTGCGGCACTGCTGGATGTGCCCTGACTCCCAGGCACACCCAGAATGAGCACGACCATTTCTGCCGTCCCTGTAGCCAGTCACCACTCCTGGAAGTGCTCAGAAAATGACTAAACCTAGCACTTTGAAATATGGCTTAGTGAGCATGGTGGTGTTTGGTTGAAGGTTGAACTTGATGATCTTGGAAGTCTTTTCCAACCCAAGGGATTCTATGATTCTTAACCCAAGTGTGGGATTACCTCTGAACCCTGTTCGTGCTGTCCTACCTTTGGTTAGCTTTGGTCTGGCTTAGTTTATTCACTCCTTTTCTTCCGAAATGTGACTCCTATTGCTATTTTCTGTATGTTAGAGCACTTTTCAACTTCCATAGGGTGTGTTATGTCAGAAACGTGCAAGTAAAGCATGGTGTCTTCCTGACCTTCCAGGCTCACTTTTTGACTTTTTTTGGAAAAGAGGGCTCCAGGGCATAAAGTGTAGATGTACCTACAGATCCATTATAGGTGGTACTGGGGAGCGGATACAATCTACTAAATCTTAAATTACTTTCGTGGAATTGCTCTTATTTCCTGCATGTAGTGATAACTTGGAGTATAGCACTGACTTTATGCATTTCTCTTGTTACTTGCACTGGAACCAGTAAACCCATTTATAACTAAAAACTCAGTTCTGAGACTGAGATGTGTATAATTTATTTATTGATATGAAATACAACACGTCCCTATTATCTTGAGCTTTTTGCTAAATTAATTCTCTTCTTGGATAAAGGAGAGCAGATGCTAAGAGCAGCTGAAGACAATGTGTATCATGGCTTACTTGAGCCTTAGATTAGACCTCCTGTTTCTGAGGTGCCACTGATTTCAGGCCTGGAATGCTGGTTGATGCTAGGAAATATCTGAACTTTTACTTTAATTGTGTGATTCAGCTGCTGTGTTTTCTACTTCAGTGGTTTTTTTCCCTCTTTCCTACTTTTGAAGGCTGTGAGATGTCTAGAGAGATCATTAATATTTTTTTCCTAATTGCTTCTTTTTAGAGAGTCCCTTAAACTTTAATAAAGTTTTGCATGGTCTCACCCGTTGGTTGTATTGGTTGTACGTCCTCGGTAGCTGTCTTTTGTGAGCAGATTTCAGATCTGAATCCTATCTTGCAGTCACATCCTGAGTCTTTACTGCACACTGTCCAAAATTAATACAACAACAAAAAAAAAGAAGGGTCCATCAAATTCCAATTAGAGATAAACTGCAGTGATAATGACTATCTGGCTTTGTTTCTATTCTGTTCTCTTTTTTTCTCTAGTCAGAAAAGTTATCTTCTCATTATTACTCATTGGTGAAGCCACCTTCTGTCTACCCTACCGTTTCTCTTCACACAGACTCCTGTCTGCTTCTCTAGGTTTTCTCTCTCACTTTATCCTCTTAAGTTTCTAGCTCCCATTTTGATTTGTCCTTGTGTCTCTGCAACTGTCTGTGCTTCTGCCTGTACCATCTCCTGTTGTTGGGCATTTCACTCAAAGAGCCAGACACCTCCCACAGATTCCTTCTCTTCGTGTGTCCAACTTTTCCCTCTCCTCACCAGCCCTCATGCAGTAATGCACACAGATACGTACAGACCCTGTTCCTTCTTCCTTGCCTTGCTCATACCCCTGTAGTGCATATGGGTCTCTTCCTCCCTATTTGCTTTATGGATTCCAGATTATTAAGAAAAGTCAGATTCCTTTGTAGGTAGTAGTGATTAAAAATTCCTTTTGTCTCAGAGCTACTGTTTAGTAACACAGGGCCAAAGCTCTGGTCTCCTTTTATAGTAGCATTTCAGACTGTAGTTGGATTTTTGTCTCTTAACATGTTCTAGGCTTTGATGTTACTATATTTTGTATCAATATTGTACAAAATCAAATCAGCAAGAAGATTAAACTAGAAATTCCATTTTTTAAACGGAATAAAAACAACCAAACATGAAAAATTAGTGAAGTGTTTTGGTAGTTGCAAAAACTTCTGTATTCAACTTCTTTTTATTTGTTGTTATTCACTTTTTTTCTTTTTACTTTGCCTAGAGCAGTTTTTGCTATAGTAGATATTTAATGTGTCTGTGTTTAAAAAATGTTAATTGTTTTTCTTTAGATTAAAAAAATCCTCTGTTCTTCAGGTACATTCTGTTTCATATCAGCTATCACATCTCTACAATACTTTTTGAGGCCTTTGATTATAGATTATTGAGCATAATCAGTTTACAGGAATTATTTATTGAAGAATGGAAGACCTCCTGGGGAGGTCTTCCTTTCAGGTAGCTTCTGAAGTAGGTTTTATCTCTACACTCACAGTGGGTATCCTTACAGCCACAATACTAAAACATAGAGTCCAAGTAATCTGGGTAGTGTTGTTTTGGCAGCACAGAAGATAAGGGGTGCTAGCTGTTGATGTCTCACTATGATTTCTGATTTCTTCTTGACAGGTGATGACAGACTCTGTTTTGGACAGGCACTTACATCACATGGGGTATTGGGTTCATGCTCTACCTTATTTGATCCACCTGAAATCTAAAGCAGGGCTGCTGAGCATAGTCAATATTTCCTTTATTTTGAAAATCATATGTGTTTGGTCTGTCATCCAGTTAAAAAGAAGTGAAATAGCATGTATAAATGTGTTGTAACCTTCTTCTCATCTTCATTTTATCACAGTGCAGTTATTTTGTGCTTATGAGTCATCTCTGTTCTGATCTCATCACAGGTGTCTGCTAAAAAGCCATCCACAGCACAGTTCTGGTACAAGCCACATTTTCTCTGTGTTCACTTCTTTGCTGCTGCTGCTCCTGTCCTTGGCTCTCAGTGCGCACCATTAGTTTAATTGTTTTTTTCTTTCTTCATCTTTTGTTTTCACATACAGATATTTCTACTCATACTTCAGTATTGCCATTGTTAATGCTACATTGACAGCACCTTGCATGGTTATAGCAACTTTTATTTGCTTTGCTTTACAGGAAAAATAAAGTTTTAACTGAATTTCACAATAGTACTCTGTATGCAGTTAGAAAAGTAAACCTTGGGTTTATTTACAATTTCTGTACTGTACAGAAAGTTACTACATATATAAAATATGTAGTATTTCTGGTACTACATATGTAAAATAAAAGAACAAAAATGTTAAAGTAATGCACTGCACACAAGTAATGCATTAATTGAAATGTGAAGGTGCAGTACTTTACTGAAAATGTGGTTTAGCATTTTTAAACCCTTGTACTTTAAATGGTTTGTCAAATAGCTTCTTACATACTTAAAAAACATCTCCTAGAATTCCCTAGAGATGCATGTTTACTATTTTAAATTCATAGTTTTAAGTAACTCCATTTGGGCTTATGTTTTTGATACCATGTATATGGAATTAAGATACTGGACAATAAAGGAAATTCTAAATTGCTTTAAGGCTACTTGGAATACTGACCATTTAAATTCTCAGATTTATAAATACTTACAAGTGCAGATAAAGGTAATTTCAATAATATGGCAATGACCTGTAAAGCAATTAGAAATACCTGAGTTCTAAAGCTCCCCTGGGTTAGGTGACCTTTAGGACATATGGCCACAAGCAAGATGCATCTGCATGATGAGTGTGTATAAATATAAGAAGAATTAAGTAACCTCTTTAAACAAACATAGTTAAAAAGGCTGTTTAACAAAGGAAATTACCCCACTTTATTAGAATTTATATATGAATAAGAATACATATAACTCCCTATTGTTCGTAATAATTGGTATTGTATTAAGACATTTATTAATATTTGTATAATTATTTATAATATTATTGGGATACTAGATAGAGATACAATATATAAACAATGTATGTATATATACCAATTCAGTGGGAGATTTCCCATCTTCATTTCAAAATGTATTTTAGTTGTGTTCAGCGTCAGAATGGTTGTCAGAATGATGCCAAGAGTGCCTAGAGCAGGTAGGTAGGTGTCACTGTGGATACTAGCTCAGGAAAACACTGATATATGTGGTCATAGGTGATTATAAATGCCAGTCAAATCAGAGATTGCCATAACTTAATACTTTGTAAATCTATTTAACATTTTTCATTGTTGTTTCTTGCATTTTTGGTTTCTTCTCATAGATCACAGGGTTTTTTTTCTCTTCCAAAGCAACAGCTTGCTTTTTTGTGTGCAGATGAGTGAATTATTTTATTACCATGATATACCACTTATTGTACAACAAGAAGTTTATGCTGTAAAGCACAGCCAATACTAGGAATTGCTGAGGCATGATATTTTCACTCTCTCAGAATTCCAGCATGTAATGAGAAATAGTTCCCATTCACAGCAAAATACATGAAAGACTGTGTTCAGAAACCCAGTTATAACAGGCTGCTCTCATGGAGCTTCTGCTTATGAACTGTATTTTGTCCTCTACTTAGTAAAATAATTGTGTTGTGCTTGGAAGGGACTCCAGTACTGTTATTTATCTTCCTGTAAACCCAAAACAGGCAAACCATCTCTGCTAGGTGATAATATATATATAAAATGGTCTAATTTTTTGGATAATTCTTAGTGCTGTTAGAGCCTACCTCATTTTGTAGTGGTGTTGTGAGCCATTAACTGGAATAACAGGTAGCTGTGCAGAATCCAATGGGAATTCCATATAAAAGAGAAAGCATTGCTTACTATTACGTAGTCTTCCTAGTCTCATTGGTCTGTTTATTTCATTTTTATCAACAGCAATTACATTGGAAATAATGCTCTGACACTATGTGCTGCAAATACTGAATTAGGGCTTTTCATATTAAAATTTATTTTTAAAAGTACATAAAGATGTTACCTAACCGCTGCTCTGCACTGAAGAGTTTGTAGAGAAATACCCTTAATTCAGCCTTGGAGATATTCATGCAGATGCTCTGCTGTGAAAATGAATAGTTGGAACATTGACCACAATAGAAATCAGAATTTACTGAGGAGTAACTCTGTTACTTAGAGGACAGACACTTAAGCCTATGTTAGTATCACAGGGAAGAGGATAATCAGATTTGGCCTAAACGTTACATATATTGTACAGAGTGAGATGGGTGTTATTTGGCTCTTTTATTTTGTCTGCTACTAACACTGCTTTTAAATTAATATTAAACAGAATATTTAGAAGACCTTTTTGCCATTTCTATGCGAGGACAGATACAGGAAAAGAGGTGAAAACCCTGAGACAGATTAAAGTAATATAATTAAAATTTGGTGATAGGCATCTAGTACACTGTACACGGCTCGACATATGGTGCTGTGTTTGCTGGAAACTCTAGAATTTCATACAATGCATGTCACACGCTGAAAATCAGCAAGTCTAAGTCACTTCCTGATGGTAGTGAATTGCATTGGCAAGTAACAGGCTTGTGCTTTGTGAGTTGGACATATTCTGATGTTAGGAACTGAGCAGCTTTTAATATCATTCAGAAACAGTGTTGAAAATTGGGATATTAGTGTGATTGCTTGAGCATATTGGGAACGAATTTATAACATGTATTATTTTAAAAATTTTTAGTGGATATGGTTGGGTTTTTTTTTGTTTAAAATTTGGTTTACGTTTCCTTACTGTCTTTAATACCTTGCTACTTGAGAACTGATAGTTTCGCTGTTGATTGTGGAGAGCATTAACTTATTTATACGAAGAATTTATGTGAATTGTGAGAATTATAGTTTACACTCATGTTGCTATAGCAAGTTTTTTTAAATAGAGAATTTTTGCAAGATTTTAGGGGCATTTGTTTCTGTGTGTTTTTTTGCTTGTTTGTGTTTTGTCCTTTTTTTGTTCGTTTGGTCTTTTATCTATTTTATTTTCCCAGAATATCGAGCTGAGCTTATCTGTCTTTTCAGTTCATCCTACATGAAGTTGCTAGCAATTCTTAATCTTCAATATTGAAACATTGATTGATTGACAGTAGAGTTTTTTTTAAGATCTTAAATGTCTTTTAAGGTCTTAAATGTATTTTTATAACCTGCCTTGATTTACTGCTCTTATTAAAGTAATGCCACAGTCTGTGAAGAAGGGAAGATTGCACATTCATAAAGGCTTGTAGTCATACTTTCTCATTCAAAGATGATTCCCATGTGGAGAGCAGTGAGGTCTCAGCACATAAATAAAAAAATTTTCATCAGTTTGTTGTGTGTGTTGGAGGGTTGAGTTGCTTGAAAGATTTTTTTAGCTGTCTGCTGTAACTAGAATAATTCTGTTTACATGCACAAGAAATGACCCATTATTTATTGGAGTGTTTATCTTACTTTCCAGTAGCAATACCTACTTTTTACCAGTTACCAGACTATGTCAATAACCTCTCAGATTAAAGAAAAGATACCATTGCCCAGTGCAGTTTGCAGTAGTCATCTCTCCCTTTTTCATTGGAGTTTGAAAGTCAGTATAGGGTGTTTCTGATTAGCTTTAGAGTTAAGGCTATCCAGTCACCTCTTACTCTCCCATCTGTGTAACCCAGTCTGGGAGTAAAGGGCAGCTCCAACGTAATGTCTGAAGACTTCATAACATCTGACTTTTTTTTTTAATGTAGTGTTACTTTACTTCTTACACTATGAAATATAAATGTAGATAGCCTCTTAAAAGAAATCACATATGAAACTTTTAATATAATACCATCATTTCCTATTTCTAAGAAAAGACAGTAGATAAAATTGTGTAACAGCTTGCAAGAACAAATCCTAATAGTCAGTTCAGTCCTAAATGAACAGAAAAAAATACTGGGCCAATGACTGGCTACTCACTATCAAATAATTGTGTGTGATATGAAAAGGTCTGCTGTGATTTTTTTGGTCTTTGCCTGGAATAATAAAATGTATTTTGGAAAAGTCTTTTAATACTTTTTTATCAGTTAGAACGTGGCTTTGCAGTGTTTGTATAATATTCTTCCAGCTTACCTTCGTCCTAAATTGTTTTTTCAGAATATTTTTTTGCTAATACAGTTTTCTTTTTGGAAACTCTCCACCCTGACCCTTCCCACGTCTCAGATGAGAGGACAGTGGCTTTGCTCCTCTGAGGGCAGAGTAATAACTGTTCACCTTCCACTGCCCCTGGTGAAATGTCCAGTTAACGTTGCCCAAGAAGGAAAACACTTTGTTTCTCCTCCAACACATCCATGTAGAATTAGAGAAGCATCACTGCAAATGATCAGTTAAAAAGTGTTTACTTTCATGTAGCTAACAGGACCTAACCTCTTTATTCACAATTAGTAATTCTGTGACTAGAGAAGAATGTGTATCATAGATTATCAGCTGTTTTTTTTCAGCAGTTTGTGAGTCTGTATTTAATGTACGCTGATGAAGACTAGGTGTATCAAAAGCATGCTGTGCAATTTTCACTTTCAAGCACCTAATATTTAAGGGGAAAATGTATTTTTGAAAGATGAGTTCTTTCCTCGTTCTTGGACTAGCCTCAAACTTGGGATGAGGAGAACAGCTAATAACCTGCATTTTGTTTGGTCTTGCATGCCCAATGAGAGATAAAGTGTATATCCTATCAGTCTGTCTCACTGTCCATCTGTCTGATTTTCTAGGAGGTGATTTCCTGTCATTCCTAAGAAAAAAGAAGGATGAGCTGAAAACCAAACAGTTGGTGAAATTTTCATTAGATGCTGCCTCTGGTATGGCATATCTTGAATCTAAAAATTGTATACATAGGTAAGGAAGATTTTTTTTTCTCACTATTGTACCTTTGCTCAGTAGAAATGCAAGGTGTTTAAAGGTGTATGGTGTTTACTATCACAGAAGTGAACTCTCCAGTTTCAAAAAACATATACTTTTTCTGGTGAATTGGTCATTATTACTTGTCTAATTCAAAAATACTCATTCGGGTAACGAATAAGTGCTACATTATTTGATGTCTATAGTTTGGTGCTATTAATAGAAGTTAAAAATTATTTTTCACCATAGTGATATACATTATAAGGAGCCTGATTCATACAGTGAGAATGAATCATAGTAAGAAGCAGTCTGTGAGGCTTATGTTGTGTCTGAAATTTACAGATACTTGCTGGGCCAACAGAGAAGTTAAGGTATTAAATTAATACCTTAAGTATTAAGAGCTAAAATTCTGTATATTAAAATATTAATTTCTTGAACTGCTCTCTCTGAAGTATGGAAGATTATGGAGCATTATGTTGTTGGAGTTTCTTATTTCTGTTCATACCATTCCTTTTTCTTGTTTCTTCTCCAGTTTGACTCTGCCATTGCTGTTTACACTCCATTTGTATCAAAGGGCATGGAATTAGTTTCCAGCTGTTTTGTTCTCTCAGAATAGCACAATATGTATCCTGCTTAATGCTGTGGCTGAAATATGAGATGTAAACATAATGATGATCAATTTCACAGACAAATTATAGAGAACAAGTTTTCATTTCTGATGTTGATGCCTTACACTTCGTGGAACATCTGTAGGTGAACTGTGTGACATCTCATTTACGTAATCAGTTCATTTGGGATTTAACACTTTTCTGGTGAATGCTCTTATCAAAGACCTGAGTGGCATTTCTCTTAGATTTTCATCAGCAGTGGATGGGTCAGTTGCAATCCTGCACATTGAGCTAATCAAAACAGTTCTGCAAGACCGTGATATATAAGAAACACTGAGAGAAAAAAATCCTAGCCTGTGATCTAAGACTATGTAGTATTCCCTTTGGGAAATCCAAGAAAGGGATTGTAAGTATTCTGTCATGACAGAATGTGTTTCAGTCTGGCTCTGTTTGTCAAGGATATAATAGCATAAAAATCAGAACAAGTAACAGCATTAGTGATTTATACTAGCCTCATAAATGTTCTAGTGCTTAATAGCATTCAGATCAACGTTAAATTTGAAGTGCCTGTTTAAACTCTTCTGTTCTTAGTTAATTAAAGCAAAGATAAGAAGAGTGGCTGGATAACTGAAGTTTGTTATTGCAATTATTGAAAAAAAAATTGCAATATTTATTCATTAAATGGTAGTGTGCTGCCTAAAATATAAATAGCTTTATAATTTTTTTTTTAATTTTTAACAGTGGAGAAAGGGTATTCCTGCACAGATGTGTAGTAGCTGTAGATGACATTGTGGCTTCACTGTACCTCTAGAAATTTAGTCTGCTGGTTGGTGAATAGGGACTGCTATTCCTAAAATTTGTTTACAAAAATAATAGTGATCTATAGAATGTGTTTCTGAGAGAAGATATGTGGAGTATTGTCTTACCATATGAAGATTTCAGTTTTTCATAATTTTCAGTTGAAAATCTGAATACAAATGTGTCATATAGTTCCCAAGTCAGGAAAAAGAGATGAAATCTGACATGTTTTGTTAGTGCCATAGACGTAGCTGTGCACACAGCCTGGGTTACACCTACTGTAGTACAAAGAGAGAATAACTTCTTCCTACTTGTTTACTTTTTAACTTGTAAAACATTAATGAAATTTGTTGATTATCACAGATTGTCAGAGAAGGTTATCATAGAGAGCTAGCACTTTCCTATAGGAAAAAACAGAATTTTTAGGAAACCTATTTTGGATAAAAATAGTTTTAATGTAACCAAACAAGCAAACTGTGTGTTCAGGAGAACTTCCGACTTTTATGAAACACACAGGTTTATAAATCAAAATATGCATTTCCAGTATTAGTTTACCAGTCTTATTTATTTTGGTATAAAACATTCTTTATTGTTTTATGTGGTTAGCCATAGCATGTGCTTACTTTATTTATGAGTTAATTCTTCCAAATTTAATAGGCAAACATAATGAAAATTTCAGAACCAGCAAACAACCAACCAAGTTTAGTGATTTTTGCAGTAATGATAAAGGGACTTGTGTTGGTTGGTTTTATTTTTAGTTGCTAACACAGGTTGAATACAAATGCGTACTCTGGGAAAGAAGCTCATGAAGTTCTAAGATGTGTTTGACCAATGGCTAAACTGTAATTTGGTAGACTTAGCATACATAGAATTTTGCTAGGTCTGTTCCCTGTTTGAGCACTGATCCAGGATTTGTGGACACCCTGGGGAGTGGCTGGAGGTGCGTCAATCCAGAACCCCTGTCTGCTACAGGAGCCCAGAAAAACAGGGAAAAATCCAGCTGTGTTGTGCTCCATGAGCAAGTTCTTGGGTGTTCTAACTCAGAAGCGCACTGGAATTTCCCAAGCACTGGAAGTGCAGCCATATGGCTGCATGGTCTGTGCAAGGAATCTGGGAGCCTTTGCTGCCTCCATTTTAGGTCAGGTAGGACAGATTGGTCATGTTTAAGTTTTATGTTGACAAGAGGTAAGTGGGAATGGAACAGCTTTATTCATAGCAGGAAGAAGCTTTAGCACTCTGTAGAAAGAATGGTGGTTTTCTGAAAGAACATTAAACTTGTTCTTTTTTTTGTCAGAAAGTTCATCTGCTGAAAGTGGTTCTCTGGTAAAAAAGAGGTGAGAAAATTAACCAGAGGCAATGGACTAAGCAGTGGTTAAAAAACCTTAGTCTTTTCATTTGTGTAAAGGTCCGTAGGCCTTGATTACTGCTGCTTAAATATCAGTAATGTATAGTTAGAAATAGTTTCTATTACATAGATTGCAGTAAAATGAAATTGGTTTGCTTCATGCTGTTGTCTTTTTGGAGTATTCAATTTAAGTTCTTTGATGTAAGGATTTTTTTCGGAATCCCACATATGTATTTGTAGTATTTTAGGTGACTAATTTAGTACCATGCATAATTGCCTACCTACTAAGGGAAATTAGGGCTACTCATCAGTTTATTCACATTATTTTTGATGCTACTTTTTAGTTGTAACTGCAGTAGCTACACTTAGCCTTTATATTTTAAAATTCTACTCAAATTTGTGTTGGATTTTGGAAATTATTGTCTGAATTATACTTTAACTTACCCTTTCAGTAGTTGGGACAGTGCCACAAATAATGTGCTGTTTGTTTTCCATTTTTTTATGTGTTAGCTATATCAGTAGGTGAAAATGCTTACATCGGCATGTAAGTGATTATTGAATTATTATTCAGTCTACATTTGCATTTTCTCTAGCATCCAGATATCACTTGTTCTTTACTCTCTCTCTTTAAAGAGCAGAAATGACTGCACTTTCAGGGCGAAAAAAGCTGCATGAAAAGATGTTATTAAAAAAATGAAAAGAGTGGTTGAACATGCTCAGAAGAATGTAGTCATTTCATCTCCATTTAATTAACATGAGGTTGAAGAATTGTTTCTTGCCTTCATTTTTACCATATGCTATTGTTTAGATAGTTCAATTTTTCTGTTAATTAGAAGCAGAAGATAAGGATGGAGATGTGATAATTTGAGTTGGCTTAATAAGCATTTGGGAGTGGCCTTCTTTTCCAGTACTTGATTTGCATGTGGTGAATTCATTTGTCCATAATTTATGTTTAGTTTTCAAAGCTGTCTTGGGGGCAATAAGGGGGAAAGCTGCAATTTCTGTTGGACTTTATTGGATGTGCAGGGATGTCTTCTACAAGATCAGGTTGACTTATTTGTAACAGATGCACTATGAGTGTGAGGAAACAGGGACCAATGTCCCTGCATTCAATGTCAAATTTTCCTTTCAGTCAATGAATTTATCTTCTGGAGGTCTCCTGTATTCTGAATTAAAGATGTGTTGGTTGGCAAGAAGATCATGTTCTCTGATCTAGTTTTTCCATTTTTAGTCATATTGCTACTTCTTCTGTTTGCCTTGGTTTTGTAGCTGTGAAAACGCCTGTGTTGTGTTAAATGTGGTTTACTTTCATGTTATGAAATCCTGACTCTGTGGATACTAATTCCATATTTCTACAGTTTTCATTATATATGTATAATTTAATTTAATTACATATAAATTGCTAGGAACATACTTGCTTCCCTGATACTAATCTAGTTTAGCTGATCTGCTCTACTATGAAAACTTTTTTTCCTCTCAAGTCTGGTAACTGCTAATGTATAGAATTTTGGAAAAAGGTGTCAGAACCCTTTCATAATCATGAACTTAAGAACTATAATAAATAGTTAAGTAGGTCTTTTATTTCCTGTGAATCTTCTGTTTCTACTTGGAACAACAGTTCAGCTACCATGAAAAGCATGAAAAGTGATCCTTTTCAGTTTAGCAAAGGTGCTACTCCGTTCTGTGTGTTTCAGGAGGGATTGGAGCCTCCTGGGAGCAGGAGAGTGACAGTTTAGATCCAAAATGGAACAGGTCTCCTTCCTAAGAAGGAGGAGCAACCTGTCTGCTTGATTTCTCTACTTAAATCCCATGGAACACAGTAGCTCAACACTTCTCTGTGTGTGCCATTGGGAGGCTCCACACAACCCTGTGCTCCCTGGAATGACAGCTTTGGTTCTGTTCTGCAGCAGCTTGGGCACTTGTTTCTCCTCCTGGCAAGTTGCAATGCCTGAGGCCTTTATTGCAGTTTCTGTAATTTTCTCTGCTAGTGTATGACTTACCAAGAAAGACAACATTTTGGTGGTAAACCACCTCAACTCTCTGAGGTTTATTGCCAGGATTAATTTGCCATTATTAATTATCTTTTTATGACTCCTTCAGAATTACATGTATAAAACAATGATCTGAGATTCCATTTCTGTAGCTTTCTTTCAGAAAATTTATTTATAACTGAATGAAAAAGTATGTACTACTGTGTTGGTAATATCTGTTGATCATGCTTCAATGAATAGGTCTTTGAGAGAATCACAGTCAGTGCTACAGTTGAAACACTCTGTAAATGTAGTGAATAATCATAGTTTTGATCCTTTTTTTATAAGAAGATGTCTCTGCTTTATATAAAATGATGTTTCAAATAATTTTTTCCAATATAAATGTTAGAAATATTTTTATTCTGTTTAAAGAGAAAAACAATGGAAATTTTGATGAACTGTTACTTTCTGCAGGCCACTTTATATAAGATATATTGTTAGTTTAAAAAAAATCCACTAAAATTTACTCTGCCATGTATATAAAATAATTTTTAATCAAACTTTGAATTTGATTGGCACATTACCATGTATTGAGCTTTTATTTCTTAATATGGGCATGCCTTATGCAACCTTCTCTGTCGCCTTTTAACTGGTGAGGGTTTTTCACCGAAATGAGCGTTTCCACTGACTTTATTAGATTATAAAGATGCTGTGAAATTAAAGAATTGCCAGTTTTATACACATTATTGTTTTTTATTCATTCTATTGGTCATAAGTGTGCTAATGAAAGAACCATTTGCAAGACTACAAAAACGCTGCTTCTCATAGTTCTGTTGTGGGTAAATAAGGATCTGTCTACCAACTCTTTCTAGAAAAAACTGAGTTCAGAGAGCTGCTCTTGGGACTCCCAGCTGTTGCTAAACAAATAAAGGAAGCCCTGTTTCCAGAACAGTGGTGCTGCTCTCCTCTCAGCACATTAATGCCAGCACTTCGTGGGTGCTGCTGGGGCATTTGGTCTGCCATGATCCTTCTTTCATTAGTGGCTATTAAAACTGCATTTCAGACCATAATATTGGCAAAGACAAATGTGTCACTGCCTTCAAATGCACCAGGAAATTATTTGTCTAAGTTTTCACTCAAAATGAGGTGTTTCCAGCCCTAAAATAACTAATATGGGGCACTCCAACTGCTGCCATCCAGGAGATGCAGCTGAACACTGCTGGATTTCACTAAGTCTGCCATTTAGAAATAGTTTTTAGAGTATTATATACCAGGTTTCAGCTTTTAAGAATAGATTTTTAAGAGATTCCCACCTCTTTTTTTCCCCCTGCTGTTACATTGGTAAGTATGGTTTGATCCTAGAGAAGTACATTTACAATTAAATGTGGATCAGTTCTGATTTAGTACTTCTGGTTGTCTGAGTTCTTATTCGAGCAGAGTGATTATTTTTTTCTTTAGTGAGCCTGTATGAATCTAATCTGAAAGCATTAAAGGAAAAAAATCCAGGAAACATGAGCATCTAAGCCCATGAATATTGTATACTTTAAACTCATTATAATAAATTAGAGTGAGTATTGAATTCGAAGTATATTGTAATGGAAGTGCCTGTGAGCTATGGTGAAGAGTTGCTTCTGAATAAAAATTGAACTTTCTTTGATCTATTATCTGTTTCTCTAAGCTATTGAATTTTGACATGGCTGAGGAAGAGAAATACAGTTTTTTCCTTGTGGACGCTGTGCAATTGTTGTGCTGGTTGATACTGCTTCCCCTTGTGTGCTTCATTTGAAATTCACCCCAGGCTATATTAAAAGCAAACTAGGCATCACAGATTGAGCTTTACCATTGCTGCACAAGGCTTGTAATTAGAGTAACAGGTATGTAGGTTTGGATGGCCAGAGTGTGATATAAGAAAGGTCTGCATACATTTTTGTTTAGTGTAAATCCCCGCATCATTCTGTCTCCCTAAGACCATGCTATCTTTCATATATTCCTGATGTATGCTCAAGGTAGTGCTGTTACCAGAGGAGTTAGTGGTCACAATGTGCAGGAAATACATGTTTGAATTGTGGCTTTTTCATGTTATTGTATTAAATAAACATGCAGTAGACTTCACAAAGTATTACATTAACTTAATGATTGTTACATTAATGATAGAACTGGAAGCTCTGGTGCTTTTTTTTCCCTCTTTAGGACTAATGTGATAGTTTATTCAGCTGCTATTAGGACAGGTTTTATTTGCCATGGGGATTTTCCAGTACTACTTATCTCTACCACTTACTACTCCTCTTTTAAAATATTAAATATAAGGTATCTATTCATACTAGTGGAAAACAAAGTTCTTGTTCGACTGTGGTCATTCTGAGGCTAATATTAATAATTAATTTTCCCAGAGGCCAGTTTAGTTAGTGTAGGATATTAGATTATGCTGTTCCTTAGCTTCAAATGGCAAATTGACGTTTCTTCATATTAAATAAATAAAGGGAAATTACCTTTTTCTTTCTATGTTTGTATTTTTTTTTGAAAAGGCTGTTACAATGTTTCATTTTTATTTTTGTCTAATTGACATTTCCTTTAGCTTCCATTTTATGTCTGAAGATAGCACTGCCTGTATATCAACTGAATGGCATCAGGGATAATCCAGTATGATCAGTTAAGCAGAGTTCTTTGTATTAATGTTTTGAAGTGTGTGTTAAAATATTCAATAAGGGAGATATTTTCATTTTATTGCAAATTTTGCCTAGTGGTCCCTATTCAGTATGTGCTTAAGTATCATCTTTCACATGTTCTCCATAAAATGGGGAAAATATCCAGTTATTTCAGACCTCTGAGCTTTCAGTATTCCAGGTTTCTAGGATGGTGATTTAAAACGTCATATAGAGTTAAACTAAAGATAGTAATAGTTTAATTGGTTGGCATGTTATTGCAGAATTATTTTGTAGACCTAGGTATTTAAAAAATATAGTGTCAATATTGTTAGTAGGCTGTATTAATACAGATGTATGTGGTGATAGAATTCACTGGTAACTGCTAATACAAGGGAAGCTGAAAATCCATTGAAACTTATAATGACTTCTATTTTTTCTTTCTATTTGGTACATTTCACCTGTCAGTTAGCAATTAGAAGTTGGATATTTACCATTGGAGGGCAGATTCTTCATTCTGGTCACCTGACTCTTGCATTTTTAAGGAACATTGAGCGTTTATGAGCGTTTATTTGTGACTTGAGATCTTAGTCTCACAAAGAAGAGCTGAAAAATCCTTGCTAAGGAGCATATGTTGTGTACGAATATAAAAGGACAGAAATGTGCTGTTTTAAGGATAACATTTTGTGAGAAAGTGATCCTACATCTTAAACTTTTTTAAGTTCTTTTACCTTCCATTAGTCCAGGGCTTTTCCTTCTGAGATTTCACACCTTCCTTTACATTGTTGCTGCCCTTCTAGATTTTACTGCACAACTGGGTAAGATGGTGAGTGAGAGAAAAAATATGCAAAAGGAAAATTTGTTAAGAAGGAAGTATTTTTGTTCTTATTGCATAGGTAAAGTACATGTTGCATAGGTAAGATTGTATTACTTGCTAGCTGATATTTCTGCTCTTACAGGTTTAAGTAAATAGCAATGAATCTGTTCCCTGAAATCTCAGATAATGGTCTGGTCTTTCTGCCATGCTGAATTCCTGTTAGGGTTCCAGGAATCATCAGAGAATCCAAAAAACTAACACAAAGTTCAAAATATTGCCAGATACTGTAACAAAATGTTGTATGTGATGAATATAGTTACATGATCTCTTCTTTTAGAAGTGCATTTATGTTATTCTAAGGGGGCAGTTGTTCTGTGTAAACCAAAATGAAGCTATTAGAACTTAGTAACTATATAATGATAGTATTTTATAGACAGTGAGGGTAGACATTAAGTATTGAAAGCTAATTATAAAAAGGCTTATATCAGAATTCTCGGGTTGTGAAAATCTGTAGGAAATGCCAGAGGAGATGTAGATTTTTTTTGTCACAGAAGTTGCATAGTATGAAAACTATTTATTTCTTACCATTGGAGTTGAATTAGTCTATTTCTCATGAGATATCCCTGATACAGATAGCTCTCTCCTAAAAATGAGTAACCTTTTCTAGGAATAAAGGAAATAAGGCTGAAAGAAGTTAAAGCAAATTTTCTTAGACTCTCTCATTCTGTTTAACAAACAGTAACGTTTTAAGTGTAACATTATTGTACTGTATTTGTTTTTATTTACTGCAATATCACTTTTTTGTTGATAAATATTAGGCATCTACAAGTATTACTCAGTAAAATAATTTGAATAACATTTTTAGTATAATAAATCTACTCACTGCATGAAAGCAACATGCTCTCTCTAATTAAAAAACAAAAAGGAAAAAAGTGAAAGCTACAGGCTGTTGAAACTCAGATAAAAATAACATGCTGCTAGTGTTAGTGGAAGCTGTAGTGCTGACCATAAAGTCACATAGCTCTTCTGGATAGTGTAAATAATATTTTCTCTACTCTCGTAATCCTGGTACAGTGGTGAGCAGTGGGTGAAATGTAATTACTTTCTAAGAAAGATGGGCTGCAGTATACCATTTGTGCAGTGGGCAAAGGAGGTATTAGTAGATGATGAATAATGAATAGATGGTAGGATAAGACAAAAGCAGAAGATTGAGGGAGAAGGAGAAGGGGGAGAAGGCAGTGAACTGCAGCAGTTGCTTTAGAAGTGAGGTTTAGAGTGGCTGTTTGAGCGCAAGTCATTGACCACAGGGTGTGTCAGTGTTTGTATAGGGAAGCTAAAACATGCTTTCATGCACCAGTTTATTTTCTTTGGGATGTAGATCTTTTCCTGGTTTCTTTCCTAAAGCAGAAAATTCTAATCATTGTTTTTAAAAAGGAAAAAGATGTATATCTAAGATACAATACACTAAGATATTATGTATCACTTCAATATTTTATTGGCTTCCTGATACTAATTCTTGACATTCCAAAGAGGAATATACCACAGTTATCTCAGACTGGAAACAAATTTCTTTTAATAAGAAATTGTTAGGCTGTATGTGGTAACAAATAATTAATTCCCAAATTGTTTTTTTTCCGGAAGAAAAAGTTATTTCTCTTTCCTGTGTTTTGTACACATACATACACACAAATATGTATATATATTCTTACTGGGTAACTCCTATTTTGTGGATTTGACAAAATGTTTGTCCACTATTTTTCCAAGTAGCACTAATAATGATATACCTTACATGGTTTTTATCACTGCCTGAAGAGGTTTTTCAGAAGTGCCTCCAACCTTTACAGTTTTATCACTGATGTATCATATTCAGCATTGTAATCTGGCTGCGTATGTAGTGAGAAACAGATGAAAGAAGGACATGTGATTGGTTTTAGTGTGTATTCATGAAATAACTTGGTTTTAAAGTTTATGGAACTGGAAAACTTCACAGCCTATAGGTCTACATATCAAATAATAAAGAGAGGGCTGTTTTCTAGATCTTTTTGTAAATTCAGGACATTTTTCTCATAAAGCTAAGAGAAACTTATGCCTGGTAAGCTAGGTTCAAAGGTAAATTCAGTTCCAGTAGGTACTGCTCACAAAAAATGTTGTGATCAAATGTAAACTGTCTGAAAGGAATTGCACTTGCTGAGGATGAGTAAAATAAAACACACAGAAAGCTAAGTGCATGTTTTGTTCTTTTTTTGTCATTGCTCTGTTGTTCTCAGCCTCTTTCCTCCTCATTCAGCGGAACTGTAGTGCATGGTTACACTTTTATGAAACAATATTTTATCACTGTGAGTTTTGACTCAAATAAGGAGTTACTCTTTGTCAAAGGCTTTTTCAAAATCCTTTTGCAAGGTAGTAAACAGCAAGGGAGAGCATACTGGCATGTTAACTGGTTTGGAAGATAGATGGAGATCTTCAGGGTACATGGAACTGTGAGAATTTTTCAATCAGTGTTGCTGTATTTAAATGCTCACAGATTTTAGATGAGTCATTCAAGCCAGACATAAAAAGCTCCTGGCAATGATGGATGTCAGATACTTCATCAAGTGTCCTGGCTGCTCGGAAATAAAAATAGATGAGTGGAATAAGGGCCAAGCCCCAGTTAAAAAAAAAGAAAAACAAACTATGTGTAGGAGTTAGGATGCTGTAAGTAAAAATACCTGAATTGAAATGTTTCTGCTTTGGAATAATTTGGATTTTGGAGATCAGTAAGATAATTAGTCTACATATGCTCAAAAGAAAGAGTTTGAACTTTACTGCTCTGAATATTGCATCTTAGTGTAGTTAGCTGGTTATAAGCATCTCCAGGCCTGTCCACTAACAAATTAATTGCCTGTCCTTTCTGCTTGGTATCTTAGACCTCTCTGACTTCTCATCTGCTTCCAGGAAGCCACCCTTCCTGCCCATCCTTGCTTATGCAGACCATGCTGTCTTGTTATGAGGTTATCTGGACTAGTTTCTTACTCTTCTTGCATGGTCATGCATGGATTAATGAAATCCCACTCCCTCGTCATGAAAATTCTGAGTATCCCAATTGAAGGGCAAAATTGAGATGACAGGGTCTCCCATGCTGCTATTGTCTTTTTTTGGCAGAACTCAAGTAGAAAATTATTAGTGTTGTGGTTACAAATATATATATCTATCCTGGTTGTTTTTAATACATATTTATTTCAAAGGAGTTATTAAACTCCTGTATATATTGTTAATCTTCTATAACACAGCTGGACTTATGTTGTAAATTGAAACCAGTTGTTTTTAGTTTTGTAAGTCAATAAGCATCTCTCTAACTACAAGAGAGCATTATGACCTTCAGATAGAGTCAGGTAGACAGAACTCTTAGAAATAAGACCGTAAAAGTCATGGAAGATTTTTCTGCATCGAACATAAAGACATATTTTTTTCCTTAAGCAGGCAGTTTCCACTTCTTTTAACTATAAAGGAGCTATTAAATTTAACTGCTTCAGTTCCCTTTTGGGGAGTATTTTGTGGTAACTTATACAGAGCTTGGTAATCTCTTAGATTTGACAGTGGGCCAGTATTTTTCTCTGATGGTTTTAACCAATTCTTTTAAATTGCACATTTCACCTCTGCTGGTGTTCCAAGCCCCTTGCAGATGTCTGAACCTGGAGCTGGGCTCTGAAGTGCCACTGATGTGCTGCTCACACCAGCCTGGGTTAGGAGAAAGGACAAACTGGTACTCCCTAAAGAAACCTGCAGTTGAGGAAGCCAAAATTTGTGTGATAGGTTTGCTACACACAGTGTGGGGCCACATTTGATGTGTGAAACTACCTCTAACCACAAATAAATGCCTGAAGCTGCCTGATGGAAATCTGAGGAGACTCAGCAGCAGCTGTATCATTCTAACTTCATGGGAATCTACCTGTACCCAACTGGCAACACCTGTAACCCTTTTCTGTACAGAAATTTGTAGTTTGTGTCATTCATTTGGAATTTTGTTGTTTCTCCAGTTATGTGATTGGTTGAAAAAGTCACCTTTTCATATGATAAAATGAACAAATGGGCTAAGCCAGGAAATTAATAATTCTTTGAGTCTCTCCCTCTTTGACCACTACCTTTTTGTTGTGTACTTCCTTATGCCTGATACTAACAATAGATTCCAGGGCATCTGACAATTCTGATGTTTGCTTAAAGTCAGTGAAAAGTTGGGTTCATTTACTTGATCCATCCCTTTGAAACAGACACTGGTCTGTACACCTGTCAAACTTTTCTTGGTTTATTAAGTAACTTCATTAATAAAATAGAATTTCTTACTTTTCCTAGAGAGATTCCTCACAATCTAGTAGATAACGAGCTTTTATTTTTCCGATGCTCAGTTTAATTCCATTACTCTTACTTAATTGGGATCCATATCTTTTTAGGTTCTCTTTTTTTGTCTATATGAATGCCTAGTAGTATTTGTTTTTTACTGAATGTTTGTATTTAGGCTTAATTTTTTAAAATATAATAGTTCCTGTTTTACAGGCTACGTCTAATGCTTATTCCAACAGATAGGTTTTGTCCCTCTCTCCCCCCTCTTTCTCCTTCTCTCCTTTCCTTCTTTCTTTTTATTTATTTGCCCTAACTGTTGCTTGCAGCTGCTCTTAATTTGATATTATCTGGAAATGTAATTAAATTCCTGTTTGAATTTCACAGGAAGTTTTTCCTGTTTTTTTCCTCAGATCATTAACAAAGCTGTTAAATGAAAACAGGCAACTCTAGTTTGTTGCCCTGTATTATATCATCTTCTAAGAAATTTCTTACCCATGATTCTTTAAGCAGGAAGATTTTAAATGTTTAGCAGATGACTAGCTGGATTTCAGTTATTTTACAACTTTTGCCCGCAACAAATGCTAAAATGAATGTAACATTAAGTGGCAAGAAGGATCCTGTCTTCCTAACGTATAATGGCAGAATAGTTTTTTCTGCAGAAATATTTCAGAATAATAGCCAGGTGCAGTAAATCCATAGCTTTGCAATAGTTTTCTAATAGTTTTCTCATCCTGTCTTTACATTAAGCACTGGAAAGTTTTTTCTGCACCTCCAACAAACTTTGAATCCTGGTAGGACAAGGAACATTCACATCTGTAGGGGGTCAACCCTATGCAGGAGTGAACATGCTCCCACAGAGAGCAACCAGAGGCAGAGGGGCTATTTCTAAATGTAGAACTCTGGATTTTCCAGGGCAAGGACATTCTTGTAACAAGTAGAAGACTTTTGCTATCAGATAGCATAAGGTTTTAGTAGAAGAAAAAGGATAGAGTTCAGTATGTGATGAACTTGGAGCTCCTGGACTCACTAACATCTCTTCCCTGACTCAGCCCAGCTGTGAAATTCTACCATGGTGAATATGCATGTGACTTGTGAGTTCATCCAGTTCCCAAAATAGCACTGTGGAAGTCCTGTCCTATCTCCTGCTATCAATATGAGATGTAATCATGATCCTTAATCAGCACTGTCATCTCCTTTTTTTCTTCAACATCTCCCACTTTGGATACCCCACCATAATTCCAGGAAAAATCCATCACTTTCTTCCTTTTCTTGTGATGAAAAAAGTGCAAAATATTTACTTCCACATAAAAGTTTTATTTTTGAATGGGAAAACTATTGGGGATTTTAAGTAATAGATACAAAAACCAGGACAGAGGTCCAGTTTGTTTACTGTCTTCTTAATTTACAGGAAGTTAATAGGTAATTTTATTCCTCTAAATTTCTATATATATAATTCTCTGCAATGTGTTAGTCACGTGAAATTTCTTTTGTATTTCTGTAAGCTAACAGCGGATCTTACTTACCTGTCTAAGACAATTAGTAAATTATTCCTCATCTTTGTTTTCCTTCATCCTTTTTTATTATAGTTACAAAACAGGCTATTTTTAAAATACCGAAATATTTCAAGTATTTGTTGGTAATCCTTGATTAAAGGTAGGGAAATATTGTAAAGTACAAATTAGAATTTTTTTCTCTGACTGGAAAATTATGAATTAGTGGGTTATTACTGTACATCTTTGTCAATTTTTTCCATTACTAAGAATGCTTAGCTGGCGTAAGCTACCTGTGCCACCCATTTAAATTCTTTTCTCCCTAAATAAGGAACATCCCCAGATGAATAATTGCCTTAAAATGTGGCTGACTTTCCTCCCTTTGCTATTAGCTTTCTTTGTGACTGTCTCTTAAAAATGCAGGTTTTTTTTTTTAACCACTCAGGTTAGGACTGCAGCACAGTCCTCTTGTCTAGCAATGCTTGATTCTGCTACTTCTTTGTTCTGTCTTTTCCTTCTCATTTCTAATTAGACCTTATGTATTTGGTTTCTCTCTTATTCCTTGTGTATTATTTTCATGAATATGTAGTGTCTTGTACCTTAATTATGCTAGATGCTTCATTTCTTTGTAGCCTGTGTATTACCTTTACCTTTTTTAATTTTCATTAATAAAGTGTTTCAGGATCTAGTTCCTATAAAATACTTTATCTACTGAAAAATCATGAACACTAGTCCATGCTTGTCTGTTACTTTTAAAATCTTAAACCATGCCTCTCTGCTGTAGGAACAAAAATAAATTTAAATGATGGAAATGCATGTAGAGATAACTTAAAGTACAGCTACTGTTGCATACCACATTATTGGTTCTTGCTGTTGAAAAAGGAATAGAGTTGCTACCTGTCTCAGATGAACTTTGATATTCACCTGTGGCAAGTACTTAAATGTAGCCTGAGAAGACTTTGAAATACTTCCTTTTTCATTAGGACTTCAAAAGCCCTGCAAATACTATATTATTGTGCTGTTTTATTTCATTCTAGTGAAAAAGATTGGAAAAAAGATACCCATATTATAATCATGCTTTTGAATTTCTTGATTTCTTACACACTTGCAATGTTTTCAATTCCACATGCTCTGCTTTGCATTATTAGTCATTTGAACTTAATACATTGTGATATTAACGCTAGAAAATGGCTTTATTTAGTAGAATGAAAAGTTTATTTTACAAAAACCTTAATCATCAGAAAATAAGTGATAGAAGCTACTCTGCTTTAGACATTTTCTTTTAATCCAGCATGCAGCCTTTTCTATCACTGATATATTATGGGCAAGGGAATGTGACCATTGACCATATCCGGTCTGCATCTTCAGATGATTACAGATTTGTAAACAAGTTAAACCAGTAT
>JAWWEY010000130.1:14526303-14540246 GCA_035582745.1 Loriotus luctuosus | reverse complement strand
AGAGAACCTTGAAATATGATGGAGCTGGACAGCACCATTTCTCTCACAGCTGTGGACCCAGAGAGTCAGGTATCTAAAGTCTGAGCCTGAACAGGGGTCATTTTTGCACTATGCATCTGATTTACAGAGAGATACCTTGACTTTCTGTCTTTTTCCAATACTTCAGGTGGATCAGGCCCTGGAACCTTAGGATAGGATGCCTTTTTTTTCTTCTTCTTTTTTTTTTTTTTAATACAGCAACAATATTTAAGCAGGAAAACTATGGAAAAAGCCCTTGCGAGTCCTTTTGCACTCCCAGCCTGGTCGCTGCTGGGGTGGTGTGAGACGCAGGAAAGCCCTCGCCTCAGTGCACACCCTGCTCAGCAATAACTAAAACATCCTTGTGTTATCAACACTGTCTTCACCAAAAATACAAAACACAGCTACTGTGAAGAAAATTATCTCTACCCCGGCCAAACCAGCACAAGAGAGCACACAGAGAAATTTTAGGTATGAGGGAGTGCTCATGCATCTCCTCAGGGTGCAGCTTACAGCAGCAGTCACACCTCACACTCTAACCCCACAAGTCTGAAACTGTCTCTTGTGAAAGAGCTGCAGATGTGCTGGTTTAAAGCAGCAGGTGGTCAGGGCTGTACCTACGGCAGGGTGGAGGGATAAAATAAAATAAGCAACATAAGCACCCTGTAGATGTTTACATCAGTCCCTGGAGAACCTCCTCCAGCCCCATGAAGTCTGTATTTTCACAACAGGGAGGAGCAGAGAGAAAAGCCCTTGTCCAGCACTTGTGATCCTGGCTTTTAGGGCTGCAGGGAAAGGCCTTGGAACAAAGTAGATTGCCTCCCTGCAGACCCAGTTCCAGCTCTGGCTACTAAACTGGGGAAATGTCCATTTTGAGGCTCACAGACATGCTGAATCCAGAAATGTGTGGGAGACACTTGGCTAAGCATGGAGGTGGTAGGGGATATTCTCCCCAAGGGGCTCAATCTGCCCTTTCAAAACTGATGTCTATTCCAACAGCTGTCTTGGACCTTGGCAGCTCCAGCATCCTGCATCCTTCCACAGCCCTGTCCCTCCTCTGAGCTGAAAATACCACCTAAAGCAGTTCCTGAAAACCAGAGACTATAGATGGCTTTGAAAAGCACAAACAACATATGCCACAGTCTGTCACTCAGGGATTATTAGGTTTATAGCTATAACTCATCTAATTACAAAATCACTGTGAAATACAAGGTTTAAGTGAATTTAAAACTAGGAAATGGGAAAACCCATGCAGCCTTTTAATTTTTCTGCAGTTTCTTCATGATCCACTTGTAAGCAGTATCTGCTTTAAATTCTGATGCTCACCTATGCTGGTATAGGGAAGCTTTTATTGAGGGGAGGGTGAACAGTTCATTAAGGATTAGTTTCAGGAAATAATTGTTCCAGAAAATTACAGAAAAGTCAAAGTTCAGGCAGTTTTATGCTCAGTTATTTGATAGTGAATACTAAACTGCTAGATCTTTTCATACAGTGTTGTCATCACCAATGGTCCTTCCTCTCTCTGTTTTACTCTTCACAGAGATAATGGAGAAGTCAGATTAAAGCAACAAAATCAAAGAGTCAATATTCTATTATCTGAAACAAGTACCTGATTATTATGGGGGAAAAATATAAAGCAGATAAATTCTTACCTTTTTTTACAATAAAGGTAGTCTTGAATTTCTCAGACATCTTGCAGTGCTCCTACTGTGAGGTTAAGGGCAGCTTTTATGCCAGAAACACATTCTCCTAAAACATTTTGAGGCAAGCAAAATCTGACAAACATCAAAAATCAGAACATAGCCTATCTTTCTTTTATTCCTTGTTATTATAATATTCTTCAGCCACAGGGATATCAAAGACTTTGGTGGCAATGGATGCAATTTAGCTGCTCCCTAGAGATGGCTTTAGAGAATGCATAATCAATTTTATAAATGAGCATCTGGCCTGCACAGCAAGGTGCACTCTGCGTTTCACCAAAATGAATAATGAATTGCATATACTCTGCATTAGGAAGATTGGCGTTCCTCTCAGAAACTGATATGACTAAGTCTTGTTTGTTTCACTTGTTGAAAGATAAACTAATGCCTGGCTGTTGCTTAGCGTACCCAAAGTGTTCGTGTGGCAGCCAACACCAGCAGAGAGAGCCTGTGCTGGGAGGAGGCTCCCAGGCACGGGCCATGGTCAGGCACCCAGGTCAGCAGCTCATGGATGTCAACCTGCCCAGACCCTGTGGATCCTTCACTGGAGACAGCTATCAGTAAACCTGAGGCTCCAGCCTTGGACATTATCTTTTGCTGGCCCAACAAACTGATAATCTCAGCTAAATGGCAAGTATTTATTTTTATATTGAACAAAAATATTTCGTTGCAGAAACATAAAAACAATTTCCGATGCCACATCTATTTCTCTCAAACTTAGTGATCTCTGTGATCCAGGACAAAAGTTTGATCAGGCCCAAGGGCATTTTGTTGACTTCCCACTGGCCTTTAAGTCTATGATGTGATTTCTTGGGTCTCTGTGTGGAAATGATTTGTGACTCTCATATTCCCATTGAGAATAACCCATCCATTATATAACCTCCAGCAAAAGCTGCACAGTGACATATCTTTTGAGGTCAGATAGGCTACTGCAATGCTTCAAATGGGGAGGCATGACAGGCCTGCTGCTCCTCACAAAGCACAGAAAGCAAGCAGGAAGGAAAGAAGCAGAACGTGGAAAGTAAGAAACAGAGCCTCTTTACAGAGGCACATTCAAAACTCAGATGTACATTTTTTTCTTAACAAGAAGTCTCTGAATAAATCTGGCTTCATCTGCCCTACTCCAGCCCCTAGGAAATGTCCTTTCAACACCAAGCCTTTCCTGAGATTCCTAGGTGTGCCCCATGAAATTTCACTAGCATTTACATTTTCATTTCTTATTATCAGATATGCTTGTAAGACAGCACTAAGGGAGCTGTCATCACTGCTAAGAGCTGGCTCCAAGACATCTGTGGGGTTGGGTTTTTTTCTGATCATGTTGGTGTTTAAAGAGAGTCGTGGCAACAGTGGTGGCAGCTGTGCAGACTATATTCAGCAACAACGTAAGACAGGAGACAAAGTGCACCTGTGGGAGCACATAGGAAGGGTGCTAGGCTTGGCGTTCCATGTGTGCTGCAGGAATTCAGCACACAACACCCGTGACATCACTGTGGGCCTGCTCCACCCCTGCACTTTCTACTGACTGGAGCAAAACACCAATCATTCTGTCTGCTCAGCTTTTAACTCTCAACTACTTTTTTTGACGCTTCAAGCTTCTGAAGCTAGAGAGATGCAAAATTAAATGCAGCATCCAGTGGTCCCATTGCATCACTGTTTATATGGTGACTTCCTCTTTTCACTACATAGAATACAATAAACTTAGTCAAGACTTGAAGCATCACACCTTTATATGAACCAAAGAAAACCATGCAGAGACCTTGGCACTAAGTTCTGTTTCCAGCACTAAGGGCAAGGATGGAAGCCCTGTATGGGATAACACTGCACTGTGGTCTCCCAGCCTTCGAGCAACCATCCAGGATGTGATTAAGGCTCCTGGCTGTTACCAAAAGCTGGCGAGGCTCTGCTGGGAAACAGAGCTTTATGCTCCTGACACACCAACAGCTGCAGCCCCAAGCAAGCACAGCAGATGCTCTAGTGGCAGTTCCTAAACTGGCAAAGGCTTTTGCTGCAACACTGCCCTCCAGCTGGCAGTCGTCCCAGGTGCCCAGGCCAGGCATGGATAAAAAGGCCTGAGCATCCCTCCTCTTCGTCTTGCTGCTCTAGGTGGGAAGACAAGGAACAGGGAGCCAAACTGGGGTTTGGCAGCTGCTCCTCTCAGAGGGCACCAGAGCTCTGCTCTGCACATTCAAGGCAATTCTTGGATCTTGTTTGCCTTGTACTGAGAGCAGCCAGGTAGCTCCTCCACTTCTGCATTCTTGAGTATTCAGCTGTGCTTTTCCTCTGTTCTCAGATTAACTACTGATTTTTTTAACATCAATAATTCACAAAAATGTCATGAAGTACTTTCTTTCTAAATTTCTAAACTACTTCATTATGTGACTACTAAGTAATTAGTCTTAAAATACATTTTTAAAGGCAGCTGTAGACAAGACCCAATCTGTTACTAAACCTTGAAGATATTTCTTCATGTGGGAAGCTTGTTTTGCTTCAAAAATACTACCACAGCCTCACTAGGAATGAGCCTGCTCTTTCTGTCTCATTTCTGGAGAAATGCTCCAGAATCTAGGACTGAGGATGGCATTATAGTACTTCAGTGGCACTGACACCCTGTGTGCAGCAAGCACAC
Organism: Loriotus luctuosus; assembly: GCA_035582745.1. NCBI lineage: Eukaryota > Metazoa > Chordata > Aves > Passeriformes > Thraupidae > Loriotus > Loriotus luctuosus. The sequence goes on along the minus strand of JAWWEY010000130.1, from coordinate 14,535,902 downwards.
TTATCTGCACCCTCCCTTTTGACAGCAAGGCTGTTCTCCCAAGGGAGGCCAATTTGCGTGTCAGAAAACACATTTCCAAGACTTTTTCTTTTGCTGTTGTGTTCGAGAATAAACAGCACACTGCAGCATGCCAAGTGGAAAAATGACAGGAGGCTGACGCTCGTGTGCCATTTGGATCATGTCATGTCACAGAGTCTTGGCTGTGGCAGGACTGCCAAAGGGAATGGCTCCCCAGAAAATCTGGGACTTCGCAAGCTGGAGAGAGGAGATCAAGTCCTCAGAAAAAAGGACAGAAATAGTCAATACAGGGACAAACTAGTCCTTCTGAACATAATATTTTCCTGTATGGTTCTCACTCCCTTTAGCAAGAATTCTGGATAGATGGCACTAGTCTTTAATTCTTATTTAGGGGGCAAACCAGTGAAAGCTAGTAAGGAGCATTATGCAGGACTTGAAAAGGAACACTAGTCATACTTTCTCAGTGAAATCTTAAAAAGCTCTCCTTTCATCGTTCTCTCTGACAGCAGTTGATGTCATGAACAAAAGACTTGGCAGTCACCAGATTCTTCTCTGATTATGTAAATGTTATTACTCACACTAAAAAAAAAAAAAAAGCTAAAAAAGATACTGCATTTTCAGATGTTTGTGACATTTAGGGTTTTTGGGTTTTTTGAACAAGAACTCTTTACATACGTATGGCTGTTTATTTGCCCACCTATGCAAATTCTGAGGAGCAAAAAGAGCCACCAACTTTCAGATACTTTTAAAATAAAATTTTATTTTTGTAAGTAGATGAAGCAGGTTATAACCAGGCAGCTTGGGCACAAATACAACTATAAAGGAAAAAGGCTGATAGGGTAAATAACCTATAGTGTATGGGCAAACTGAGTAATGCACAGGGCTGTGAGCCACGGGTAAGAGCTGCTTCTCAAACTCGGTTTTGATGTGTGCAGCTGGTCTGTGTTGTAGGAAGGGGAAGGCAGAGGGGTGGAAAGCCCACCTGTGGCACCTTGCGTCCAAGGTAGAGGGCCCATTTTGCACCAATTGCACTAAGAATCTCATAATTAAGTGCCCTGTCAAATTTCCTCATTACCCTGCCTGTGCATGCAGAAGGTCAGTTGTGCTCTGATCCTGGGTACGTCCACCAGTGTCTGAGGATTTAGGTGGCTCTGTAGGAAATGTTCACCATAAAAGCTAGAGTAAAATGTTCCAGAAACGTGAAAAAATATGAGTATTGCAATAAGGACCTGCATATCACCTCTTTCAAGATGGCATCTTGATGCTGGTGTTAATATTTAGGGCTTTTCCTCAGTGGTCTGCCCGTATCCACCACCAAATCTTTTCCTCCTCAATCAGCAGGAGTTCTGTGCTGCAAGTACTAGGTAATCTTTTGTGAGAGGTTTCTGATAGGATTAGTTCTTTGTTGTTGCTGGATGTTTGGTTTTTACATCTGTTTTTAAAGAAGGTAGCCACCAATTTACATGATTATGAGAGGAAATAGAGCAGCAAAATGAAAGTTAAACCAGTATTGAGTTGTAGTCTTTACTAATAGGGTTTTTTTACTTTACCTAATAAAACTGAAATGTTTTTTCAGTGAGAAATAGGACTCTCACATAAATCAGCAAGTATTACTTATGCATTAGCAGAGATTATTCAACAATTCAGTGCAATCCTCACAGCTGGTCTTTGAACAGAGGGCAAATAAAGGCAATGTAGCTTTTGCTAGATGAAAAACACATCAGCAGAGCTCTTGTTAGAGCTACAATCACAAAAGACACGCTTGACAAACTGCACCCTAACTGTGCTGCCCAAGGAATTCACAGCTGGTTTCTGCGCAAACATTATTCAATCAGGCATTTTTCTTCTATGGTCACCCTGTGGGCAAGGACAGCCAGAGGGGGAGGAGGCCAGGGGTGTTGTTGCTGGTACCATTCCCTCCCTTCCCATGACTGGTACTCTGCCCCTTGGCACTGCGAGCACATTGAATTTCCTTGCTATTGATTGCACAGTAGGCGATGGATCAAAGGCATTTCATTTCTGGGTGTGAGCCCTGTCACTGCTCCGGCAGAAAAGGAAGGCAATTAAATTTCCTGAGGGTAGGTGGGGTGGGGTTACAGAGCACAGGCCCCCAAAGATCACCTCTGCTCAAAGCCTGCAACAGAACGAGTCTGGAATCATCCATGCAACATTACAGTGGATGTCCCACCTGCTTCCATTAATCCTTCCCATCTCAGCTGTCTCCTTGCTTGTCATAGTGTCAGAAAATACATGAAAGTTCAGCAGAAAAGTTTGGTCAAACCTCAAAGCACAATGATTTCTGTCTATTTTTCTTTTCCAAAACATAGGCAGTGTTTCTCAAAGAATGAGATTTCACTTCAATCTCTCAATTTGTTTATTTTATATGTATTTTTATCCTGAAATTCATCTTTCGATCTCTGCCACAGTGCTTGAGCCATGCAACAGCTGATTATTTCTGTTTGAAAGAAATCCATTCCTACAAGGTACAAGTATGTATCCATACATACTTTTAAAAAACGGTACAGAGCAAATTACTATTAGAGGTGAGCAGGAGGAGGCAGAGCTTCTCTAATTCCCTCCTGTTCAAATGCTAACATTTTAAGTCAAGCTCAGATGACAGGACTATGCTTCAGTGATACTGAGCACAGATGGGAAAAATAGAGTGCAACAATATAGGTTGAGAAAAATAAAGGAATGTTATCTTCCATGTAAATTTGTAGGTTTTGCCTTAATTAAGCCAGGCAGGAACTGTTAGTGTCGCTGTCCAGCCACTGGGGAAGCAGCACACACTGAATCAAGGCAGGGCTGTCCTGGGAAAGGGTCTCAGCCTTCCCCTATCCAGCCCCCTGTCCAGGGCCTGTGGAGGTGAGGCCAGCCCTTGGGGCAGGTGGGTGCAGTGGGCAGCCAGCTCTGGCCATCAGGGCCACCCTGGCTCAGAGCAGGGAGGTGGCAGCTGCTCTCCAGATGGTCCCTTGGCTTTGTCCATCACCCTTCATCGCACATCCCTCACTCATGCGTAAAACTGCGGGTAGGGATTGTACAGAAATCCAACATCAGCTGCAGTAAAATGCAGCCTCAAAGAACAGCAAAGTGCTTGCAGAAAAGCAAACATAACCAGGAAGAAGTTCTACTGTAAGTATTCTAGGTGTTTGCCTTTTTATAATTTCTTGTTCATGAAGATCAAAGCTAAGCACTTTATTTTTCTTTCTTTGTAAGCTTTGCTTCAGAGATGCATTACAAAAGAGTCAGAGGGGAGAAAAGGTGTGATTCTGCTATCACTACTATGACACTATTAAATCCACGTGGAGTAGTTCAAATATGGAGTGAAAATAGCATTCATCTTCTGAAGCTGTGAGCTAAAGACACAAGTCTTCCACTAAAGATGATGTTAAGGTTAGATTGCTTCTGAATTTAAGGAGTTTTGTATCACCTTCACATGTGGTAGCATCCAGGAATTAAGGAGGTTTTGGGTGGGCCCTCCAGTCATGCTGTCACCAGGCTGGCTCTGGGGAAAGCAGTGCCCTTAGCAGGGATCCCAGCGAGGCTGCCTCAGTCAGGGTCTCTCACTGCTGCAGGTGCTGATGAAGCTGCTGAGATCAGGGGGGTTGTGGATGGCTCATTTACAGCACAAATGTTCTGCTTTGTATCAGGCAGAACATTCAAACTCAGTGCATCTGGTAGCTGAGTGGTCTTCCATCTCCAGGTTCCTCTGACTGTCCCTTGCTGTAACTGGAATTGGTCTGGCTGATGATGGAAAGTTATTTCTAGGCTTCTGTAGCCTTCAGACTCAGGTTTCAAGACTGGGAAGAACATTACATGTTTCTCTTAGACCCCAGTCAAGCCATGGCATTGATTTGTCAAGGACCTTTCAAGGCTGTTGATTTGTCACTACCCATGTACCTCCCTACAGGACACATCTGCACACCTTGCACCCACCAATTACTGCAAAACATTTTCCTTGCAAGTAGGAACCTCCTTCCTTCCCACATCTACGTGCACTTAGACAAGTACCTGAAAGACACAGAAGTTTTAAATGTATTTTTCTAAAGGGATGTGGATACCATCAGCAAGAGTCAATTTTCACAACTCTCCCTTGTTTCAACATCATTTAAAAGCTCTCAGATGCCTTATAACCCATAACCACATTGAAAAATCAATTCTACTCTTCTGAGAGTAAAGAGAGTCTACTGATAAAAAACATGTTAAAATAAAATATAGCACCCAAACCACTGTAAGTATGCTTTCTCTTTCCTTCCTCCTCTGTTGCTCCTGCTGCCATGGATAAGGTATTAAAATTCTTTTTGAGTATTTATTCAAGCACTTCTTACAGTGTTTAGTCATTCATTATGAAAATTGTCATGTCCTTATGTTCACGGTTTCCCGTCCTGCACAATTAGGAGACATCCATCAACAACATCATAAAACATACACCTGCACTATAATCAAATCCAATATTAACTGCAACAACCCTTCCAACAAAATATTGTGTGCATAGTTAGGAAATTTTAAAAGGGCACATGAGTCTTAAAACCTTAGCACTGAAAGAAAAAAGAAGAAAAAAATCCTGACTTTCAGCACCCACATACATGAAACATCAGTTTGAGTCATAAACTGCTCAAGATCTGTCTTACAAAATAAATGCTCTTAAATACCTCACTATTCATCTTGGAAGCTTGTTTTTGAACCTTCTGTGCAGATTAGGAGATGCTTCTTACCTATTCCCCAATTCATCCTCTCATTTTTTGTGCTGGTATTGTCTTCCATGTCATAAAGTCCTTTTCCTCCAACCCTGGCCAGTTTCCCTTCAGGGTTTGATCCAGCATCATTAAACCACCAATCAAGAACAGCAGAGAACAGTAGTTGAATAGCAGTTTAAAGTATTTTAGCAGTAGTTGAAGCTCCCACATAGACAACACATTTCTGCAGTACACACATTGTGCAGGCTGTGGGAATAAATGGCTTGGGGTGTCTTGAACATCTGCTCCCTGTAAGCTGTGTCAAGTGTGTGGAGCTGCAGTGATGGACAGGATAGAGAGCAGGCCCTTCCCTGCTGTGTTTCACAGGGAGCCTGAGATGTCTTCTCCTGAGAGCCCAGCTGAGCATCCAAGCAATCCCCCTTCCACAGGCTAAATGGACACAGAAGAGCCAGCCAGTGAGTCTGCACTCCTGCTTTATTCTTTTGTTTCATCAACTAACCTTTTCCCTTTTACATTATGTCTTTTTCCTGAAAAAAAGTATTTTATGTTACTGTAGACACCTCATGTAACAACAGATTGAAACAGATCTTACACACTAAAGGCCCTTTCCGACATTTTGAAATGGAGAAGGTTCAGGGCAACAGCCCTGCTGCTTTTCAGGGACAGATATTGTCCAGTGAAAAGATTGGAGTAAAATGAGAGTAAGAGTGGGGGTTTCTGCTATGTTTCTCTTTTACCAACCAGCCTTCTTCCTCCTCATGACACAAAACCTACAGCAAAATGGAATGGTATTTTAGGGTACTGCATGACTGCAATTTGCATACTTGGCAACACCTCCTGTCCAGTTTTGAAAGAGCACCTAAATTTTGAAAGAAGAAAATGGTGAAACGTGCAAAAGCCTCAAGAAGTTTTGCTATCATTGCATGCCACACTACAAAAACCTTGAAGGAAATGAAACCTCCTCTGAACTCCAGGGAGCTGCACAATCACCTTTCCCAGCTACACCTAAAGGTCCCTCTGCAAAACTGCCTGCAAAGCAGCATCTACAGACCTGTCTGTCTAACAAATGTGGAGCTCTGGTTTTACTTGGACTTTTGCTGTAGCATGCAAGAGGCAATATAACAGCCAACACAAGCAAGAAAGAGAGGGGAAGGAACATGGACATTCTAGTTTCTTGCATTGTAAAATAGAAATTGTCTGGAATGTATTAAATGACTGTATTCACCCAACCTTTGCTCAGTCTATGGCCATAATGACAAGTAATTTAGGGAGAGGAAAAAAAGAATAAGTGTTCTACATAAAATGCCACCCTTCAAAGTGCAAATTATCATGAGTCACTGTTGACTAATCTAAAAGGTCAATTTGCAAAACTGGAGAAGCACATACAGTCTAGAAAAACATGCCATCAGCTCCTCCAAAACTCAAAGCAGCAATGGTTTTGTCCTATGCAAATCATATAATCCCAATTCCTGCCAGGTTAGTTTCGTTCCCTGTAGAAACTCACTCTAAGCCAAGGCAATAATTAGATTCACACCTTTTAATTGCTTTTTTTTCTCTTTGGGTTAAAAAGGCCAGAATTTTTGCATTTCTGTTGGGAGGGAAAAGAAAGCAGAGACAGAAAAAAGCCCACCCTAAGAGATCTGTCACTCCTCTCTCCAATCCAAGACACGTTCCTGCTCTTATAACCTTTTCTGCGCACACTGAAGGAAGTGTTTCTGTATGATTTGGGAATTGCAGAAGACAGATCCCCATATCATGCACCCTATGGCCACACAGCAACAAGGAGAGGAGCTACCACTGCTCTGGATTTGCTCACATATGCTGGGAAGAGGAGAATGCTGCATGCGCAGAACCAGGTAGAGGATGCAAACCAATGTATCCTGTAGAAACTCCCTTTCTACAGTCCCAAATCTCTTGCCTCCTTTCTCAGAGAAGTGAATCTCATAATAGAGACTAAGCCTAATCAATGAGAAAGCAAGGGGGAAACCAAAGGCGGAGCAAATAAACTGTGGAGGTCAAAAAATAAAAGGGAAGTTCAAAGAGCTAGGGGAAAAAAAACTAAGGAGGAGGAAACAATGAGCCAAATTCAGATGGGGAATGATGGATAAAAACTTCACTGTAGTGACTCCTATGCAGGTATATTGCAGGCAAAATTCACAGTCCAGCAACTGCAGGATGAGGCAAAGCTAGTTAATACTGAACTGAACATCCCTGCTGAAATTTAAATGCATCCAGTGCATAACACAGGGGCCCAAAGCCTCCAGAAACTGTAGAATTAAACAGCTTTATAGTTAACAGATTTCCAGGAAAGACTGTGAGACACTTTTAGGCAGTGAGGGAGCAAAGAACATTTCAAGTCAAAAAGTCTTTGGGAAAAGTTTGAGTAGCCAAGGAGAAGGACCAGCAAACCCTGCACAATGATAGATGAAATTCAAAAGGAACAAAACAAACAAAAAAAACCACTCTTGAACTGCTGAACTTAATTTTTAAATGTGACATAAGGTGGCTGTTAGATGTTGTGCACCCCTGGTAAATAGCAGTGATGCACTTAAAAGTGGATGCTAGGGTTGCCCTGGTTATAGAAAAGTTGCATGCTCTTAACACTGTTTTTACATTAATTTCTGCCATGTCAGTGTTCTGCCTGGGACCCTCAACACCTTGTTTGCTCCAGTACAGCTTATGTTGTCGCTGAGAAGGCTCCAGCTACACGCAAACACTGTCCAGAATAGTGGGGCATTAGCACTGGGAATTGAAATAGGAAGAAAAAAATATTCTGCATATTAAAAAAGAAAAAGAAAAAGAAAAAGGAAAGCTGCATATATTAGAAATTATCTAATTCCTAGCATAAGTAGGTTGAAATAAATTTTGTTCCAATTTGGTTAGTTCTTTGGGATGATCCTTGCAAGAATATGAGACAGTAATTCCAGGAAGAAAAGGCCAAAAATCAATGTTACAATAAATACAGTCTAACTGACCTACTAAAGGTCTGGCCAATGTGAAGAAGGAACAGGGAAGTTGATTTTTTTTTTCTCTCTGTATTTGAACCAAGGAAAAACATCCTCTGCTATGTTTGAATTACTCCCAACTGTTTTCCACAGTCCACTACAAGTTTTCCAGAGCGTACTTCATGTCTCTCTGCTCCTGCAGCATTCTTAGGGCAACTCTGGTAACCCACAAAAGTTTGGTTCTCATGTCCTTGCTTTTGAAAATCATCAATAATACTCCATGCATCAAGCTGTTTCCATTCTGGTTGACAAAGATATTTGCCAGTTATCCCTCGATGTTCTCTTTCGTGCCTATGCCTTTCCACATTTCCACCTTCCACCAGGGATAAAACACATTGCACCGTACTAAACACAGAACCATCTCTTAAGAAATTTTGCTTACTTGAAAACCAAACCAAACAACTAGAGGTGCAATCCTTGGTATCCAACACAGTGTTCCAAGAGCAATCTTCATCCCTTCCTGAAATCTACAGCATCCCTCACTCTGCTATAAACTGCAGCCAAAGGTACCAATTCTTCCTCAGAAATACACAGGAGCACCCTGGAAAAACCCACTGCCTTTTAATCAAGTAGCACACATCCTCCCAACAGCAGCACAAATTCTTACTGAAACTGAATTTCTCTGCCAGTAGTTTCCTGTGTAAGAAGCAGCATTCCAACTCCACTTAACAACCAGTTTAAATTTTTTGCTCTGCAGCAAAATGAGCAATCCTATGGAGGATTAAGGAACATTAAGATTTTAAAGTGCAAAATAAGAAGAAAGATCAAAAAGCATAATATACCACCAGCTCATTTGGAAGATCTGCCTGTTTTGGACACAGCAAAGGACAAAACCAAGAGAAGACATGGGAAATTAGAGGGCTGGAAGAGGTAAATTTTAGGCCTGGAAGCACAGCCTCTTAACTTTATCAATAATAAATATCTGTGTATCATACAGTGATACTGCTTTCTCAGTGTTTGTAGTACTGCTCTGAAGGAGAGATGTACCTTGCAAGGGCATTTATCACTGTCTACTTCTATGAAGTTTTGCTGTCCTAGGTCTTTGCTGTCCCTTGGTCTAGCCACATCAGCACTACTACTGTTACAGCAGGACAAAAGTATTAAGGAAAGGCAGCATGTTTTATTCTTGCTAGAGGTCAATACCTTGTTTTAAAAGTTGTAGTTTCATTTTTAGGAGATATGGCTAAAAGTATGTAAGCAGCCATTTTTCTGAGGGCAAGGCTGAGTTAGTGAATTGACAAGCTTTTCTGTATTGTCTCTTTATACCAGTCTTTGACACAAATATATGACAAATGTGCTGCACAGGGTGTTTAGAGAAAAATTAATGCAGTTTTTCCTCCTCCTCCAAAACTAGTACTGGTTTCTCTGACTGTGATGGATGTCCTCTGCTTTTGTTTTCCATTGATCCTAGATTGTAAAGGAATAGTAAAACAGCCTTTTCCCTGCATTTGCATCATCCAACAGGTCAGAATTGTCGATTTAGGATTTCAAGCACTATTTCTAACTAGGGTTTGCAACAACAGTTCAGGAATTCTTTGTATCAAATAACTCAGCAGCTCTTTCTTTTTTCTTTGCCTCTTAAAAATTGCTTTTACCAACTTGTCCTCAAATGAAGGCTAGTCTGTCATTAGTCAGAGCAAACAGGAGGCCTGTTGGAGATCACTGCACAGGGAGGCTGTACAGAAGGATTTCTGTGCTAAACATCACCCCCAGGGAGCCTGCAATAACTAACAATATCACAGCTGCCTGCGTGTAGTTTAACTTTAATCAATGAACTTTTTGATAAAATTTTGACGCTAACTGGAATGCTGAGGAAAACAACAACAAAAAAATCCACTATATGAAGGCACTATCACTGTTTTGTTATGGAAAACAACCT
>JAWWEY010000130.1:14486052-14503170 GCA_035582745.1 Loriotus luctuosus | reverse complement strand
TAAAGGAGGGCCAAGAAGATGGTGAAGAACCAATGGGGGGAAGGCACACAAGGAATAGCTGAGGTCACTTGGTCTGCTCATCTTGGAGAAGAGAAAACTGAGGGGAGATCTCACTGGGGTCTTCAAGAACCCCAGAGAGGTAGAGGAAGGGTAGACCCTGATCTCTTCTCAGGGGTACACAGTGACAGGACCCAAGGGAATGGCCTGAACTTGTGTCAGAGGAGGTTCAGGCTGGCTATCAGGTAAAGGTTCTTTCCCCAGAGGGTGTTTGGCACTGGAACAGACTCCCCAGGGCAGTGGTCACAGCACCAGTCTGACCGAGTGCAAGAAGCGTTTGGACAATGCTCTTAGGCACACAGAGTGATTCTTGGGGATATCCTATGGCCAGGAACTGGACTCAATGAAGCTTGTGAGCTCCTTCTAATTTAGAAAATATGTAGCATTTTAGGTAATACCTATCCACCCAAATATAATAACAGATGGGGGAAAACATAGCCTAGTGGAGACAAAGAAAGTAAATCAATCCAAAATGGTTCTGTAAGATAAATTTGAGGAGTTGTAATATACACACAAACACATGTAAAGGAAAGGCATTTTGTTATTAAACTAATTTACATACAAAGCAACTGTATAAGGAACAGGGAAATAATACACCCTTAAACTGCATATATCCAATGACCCATAAAATAACTGCATGCATCTCTGTGTAAGTGAAAACAGAAATGCGGCAGCATTATATACAGAAGCCACTCCAGACCCAACACTGCCTTACAGGAAATAGACTTTAACTAGATGAAAGTATAGAAAATATATGAAGCATGGACAACAGTAAACGCACTTCAATTGCAACAAATTAAAACCACCCTTGAATACAAAGCTAAAACAGCACTATACCATTATCATTTAAAAAGAAAAAAAATTAGAATAAGAAAACAGTTTCAAAATAGTCTATAAGGGAAGGAGGGGGGAAAAAGCTACCTATTAGAGCAACAGAATCATTTATGCTGGAAAAGACCACTAAGCTACCAAGTGCAACCACAAATCTAACACTGCCAAGTCCACCATTAGACTATGTATGCACACCTTTTAAGGACCACTAGGAACTGACAACTGCCACTTTTTTGGGCAGCCTCTTCCAATGACAGGCAAACCCTCTGGTGAACATATTTTCCCTAACAGCCAATTAAATCTCCTCTGGTGCAACGTGAAGCCATTTTTTCTTGTTCCATCACGTGTTATTGGGCAGAAAGAAGCACACCCGCCTCACTCCAGCCTCCACTCAGGCAATTGTACAGAGCAGGAAGGTCCCCTGAACCTCCTTTTCCTCAGGCTGAACACCCCCAGCTCCCTCAGCTGCTCTTCATTTGACTTGTACTCCAGACCCTTCCCCAGCCCTGCTGCCCTTCTCTGGACACATTCCAGCCCCTCAACGTCCTTCCTGCACAGAGGGGTCCAGAACTGGACACTTTACTTGAGCTGTAACCTAGCCAGTGCCCAGCACAGGGGGATTGTCACTGCCCTGGTGCCACACTATTGCTGACACAGGCCAGGTGCCCTTGCCCAACTGGGCACACTGATGGCTCATACTCAGCCAGTGTTGAGAAGTACCCCCACGTCCTTTCCCCCCAGGCACTTTCGAAGATCTAAGGCTATATCAAATAAGGTTTTTTAAGCTGAAAACCTCAGGCAAAGAAATGGGACCATATTTCTAATCCAAGAAGGCATTCTGTATTCCTCTATTAAATTATTATTCAGATCCTAATGTCACAGAAGGCATTTTGGTAAATACTAACATCCAATATGCATTAAACAAGAAAGGGAAGTGGTCTAACTGGTATGCACACAAAACAAAGGAACTTTTAAAGATGTTTTAGAGGCTTAAAGTAATTTTCACTATGGTTGACAAAGAGAACAACCTGCTTCATGATGCATCAAATATTTCACAGCCTCATTCTAAACAGAAAGTTAGAATAGGCATTTTCTTCCAAATGTGAATTTTAATTTGGAGACAAAATAATTTGAACTAAACAATGTTATTGTTTTCTAGTTTATTAGAACATATTAACTCATTATGAATGTTCTTAGCAGAATGTTCTATGTAGCAAAACTGCATAGCCTAATATAGATTTATTAGATTATTTATATTTATAGAATGAAATCTAGCATAAAAGCAAATTAAAGACACAGGAAATGTACTTTTCATGTTATTTAAGTGGCTTAATAACATGAGCCACTTATATGGCTCTCATTGTGCCTTTCTCCTCCAGCCCCAAGCATCCCAGTTTGCAACAAAATGGCACATACACAAAGATATATACATACATAAAGAATTCTCTTTCTGAACATCTTCCAATTCTAATTGTTTGCAGTCATCGTTCTGTTGATGTCCATCTATGTCTTGATTATTCAAAAATGGTCTAAACCCAACAAAGGAATGTCTTCTTCCACCTGTAATAGTCTGATATGCTCCTGCAGGTTTGGGCCAGGCAGTTTTGCCAAGTCCTTGGCCCATTGCTACACGAGATTATGGAGGAAAAAAAAAGACAGAGACACTTGTTAAACAACAATATTTGCAGTTTCCCACTCCCTTAGAACTTTGATACACCTTTTTATCAAGGAATATTCTATTTCTCTAAAGTCTTAAGCTTCATTTACAATATGATTATTAAGAACATAGAGTGGTCTGGTCCCATATGTTATGAAAGCATGTAACTAAGTTTTCATCTACACTGAATAATATTGACAAACACTGATTGTACCCCTATCTTAACATGTTTTTAGTACATAACAGAGACTTAATTTGATTTTTTAAAAATCAATCCCAGATGTTGCAGCTTTTTTTCCCCACTCTGTTCATAAATCTGACACAACACATAAATCAGCTTGCAGAAAAGATTTGCAAGCACTACAACAAAAAATCCTTCAGGTAATACAGCACAATTCAAGTAGCTCTAGCTAGCTTATCTTTGTGACTGGAAAACTGTAATTAATCAAATCACACCTTCTAAAATGAAAGTCCCAGGGAAAAGACTTTATTCTTACTGCTAGAGGTATTATGTTCAGGCGTGGCCATACAAAGCATTGCCCACACACTGCTTCTTCTTGCAGCAGTTTTTCATGTTAATGAAACTTACAGCTTTTACCAAGAAAATACAGGATAAGGAGTAAAGAGGAACTTGAAAAACGGTGGAAAAAGGCTGCCAATATTGTAATAAAGAGAGATTTTAATACAGCAGTATTATCAGGATTAATAATCTAACACAAGGGTTCATGCCCAAAAGCTGTTGCTTGTACAAATGCAATTAGAAGTTCACTATTTCAATTACACACAGACTTCTTTGTGTCCCTCTAAGTCACTTTTAATCTTGAGCAGACATGGAATTAAAAAGTTCCTGTTCTTGAAACTCACCAAATTAAAAAGTTAACATTAAAGACGAGGAAGATAAAGTTTGCAACCATTAATATAGAGTATTATGAACTTCAGAAAAATATGAAAGCTTTTTTATTTCCCGACTGTGCAACTAATCTCTGCATTACACTTAAAAAGAGTATCTATGGGCAGAGACATATGAAAGAGATTGAACCTTGGAAGAAAAAAATTAGCAGGTATCTGAGGCCTTTTTTTCCTCATTCATCTATGAAGCTCTATGTAGCTTGATTACACAAAATTTTCCCTGGAAATATTTTTGAGTATTTGTCCAGACCTGCCCATCCTACATTAAAAATCAGAACCGAAAATGCTTGTTTCGTTATTAACTATACCATTCTTGCAATCTTTAGAAAGGTGAAAACTCTGGTATCTTCGCAAAACAAAAATCCTGGCAACTAATGCAAGAAATAACAGGACTGACAATTTATTTTCCTATCTAGTCAGCCAGTAGTTAATATTTTTATTAAGTCAACCAGCAAGTTATTTATTTTCAACCAAGCTCTGACAATTCTGAAATTTCCCTTCATTACAACGTGGTTGGTCAGCAGACTGCCAGAAGGAGCTGACAATTAGCAGCCACATCCAAATCTGCATAATAAAATCCAATATTAAATTAGTAAATTAGAGTAGCAATGCAGAAATCATTCTCAAACAAGTGGTTGAAACAAACAAGGTAAAAATACAACAAAATTGCATAACTCCTGATGTCATTTTGTTCTCTAAAACATCGGTATTACTCAAAACCAGATGTCCACTAAACAGAGTCAAGCTCTCTGAATGCAAATGTTTCATTTTTAAAAAACTGATGTTCACAACATGCAAAATATGTTTAATGCACTACATTTTTTGTTCCAAATAATGCTCTCGCATATACAGTCTCTCATAACGTATTCAACTGCGTCTAGAAGATGGAGCAGGCAGTTATTATTCTTCTGTCCTGGGGAAGACTTACTGGATCAAGACAGTGAAAGTTGTCACCACTTACTGGAGGTATGGTTGTGACATCTGGTTTTCAGGAGAAGTTAACTTCTACCTAAATACAAAACATCTAAAAAATAGGAGATGGAGGCATGCACTTATTTACCTACAGGCCTAAAATGAGCAGCATTTAGCCACATGAATGCAGGGACCAATTTACAAGAAACCTTTCACACAATGAAGCTGTGAAACACAATATCCTCTCAGGTATTTCTTCCAGGCTAGCTCAGCCTAAGGAGTGGGTACTGCTTCAGAAGGTCTGTTCATTAGACCTGTTCAAAGCACACCCAATAGTCCCTGACAAGATGCATTTCAGCAAAACTGACCAGTCTTAGAAAAGCAACACACCAGTGAATAACTAAGGTATAGGGCAAACGAGGTAATTATTTATGTCTCTGGTTGAAGATGTTTATACACATACCTCCATACTTCCAGAACATTATTACAGTCACCTGAATTCCTCAAAAGGATCATGAACAGGAAAGCATTTTGGATTAGCAGCACTGATTAAAAAATGGGAACGACTGTCTCATAAATTGCACATTTCACAAACACGTAGGTCCAGTCTTGAACAGGCACTGCCTTAATCACTGACAGTGTGGTGTGCTTCCTCTACTTCTATCAACGCTGCACTAAGGACATCACTCCCTAGAGACAGCAAATTACAGGCTGTAGCACAGAAAGCCCCAGAATCTAATCAAATCCTAACCAACTTGTCCTCTTCCACAGATTTAAAAAAAGGAAAAAAAAATCCCCCTTTTTCCAGATATAAGTGTCCAAGATTAGAGTAGATGCATGCCTTCAAGTGTTCACAATGTAGCACTGTAACTTAAGTTACAGAAATCATACATGCTTTTGACCACAATACTACAAAAAAAATATCTCAAACCAATTTACAGAGCTACATGTAGGACTAGAATTTCCTGCTCAGATGGATGCTGGCAGGATCCTGTCCTCACCCACTGAAATGTGGTCACCTCCCTTTACTCTCTTCTCCATTACCTTTTGTTCCCTCCTATCTCCTCAACTCCGTCACATCCTGTGCACTAGTGACAAGAGCAGCAGCTCTCTTGGGTCAAGGAATGCATGACTGAGGGCCATGAAGGTGATCTGAGGCTTGAGCACCGCTCCTACAAAGACAGGCTGAGAGACCTGGGGCTCTTCTGCCTGGTGAAGGGTCCGGGAAGACCTTACAGCAAGCTTTCAGTAACTAAAGTGGGGCTACAAGAGAGCTGGAGAGGGACTTCTTACAGTAGGCCTATTACACAGAAGGAAAAAGCTTGGCAGAATGCAGCTGAGGAGCCCAGAGGGGATTGGGCATGAAGTTGGAAGGAAACAGTTCCAAGTTTCTCCTTCTGCTGCAGGAACTACTTAACTAACTTTTTTTTGTTGGCTTTTTTTTTTTTTTAAGGAACGTGAAGTTAGCCTCAAATATTTCTAAGAAGTATATTTGCAATGTTTTAACAAATAATTTCTTAAAATATTCTCCAGATTTTCCTAGCATTTGTAAAAAAACTTGCATGCACATTCTGGACCCAATCTCAACACTTGACATAGAAATAAAAGCAAATCTTTTATCCTCCAAAGTTGCTCTTTTTTCTCTTATATCCATGAATTACAGAAAACATTTTCTCCTACAAGGCAACAACAGGATTTCACATTCAAAGTTTTAAAAGGGAATTCATGTTATACTGACACAATTACTGTTTTCTAGGTTACCATCTTAAAAAAAATACATCTGCATTTATTCCCAGAAGTATATGAATTCATTAGGCTGTCAAATGGGCAAAACTTAAAACCAACTCATATTCTTCACACCCTCCCCCATAACTCACTATTTTTGAATCATAATGAAATCACAGCTCTGATCAACACAAATAAATGTTGCAGGAAAAGTATTCAAATTCTTTTAAACTGCATTATCCAATTTTTTTACATGCAACCAGTATTCTACATCTCTTTCTTCCCTGCAGGTATTGAAAGCTTACAAGTGCAGATGAATTAAAAAAAGAAAATAATTAGAAAGGAGAATTTTCAGTTTGCTAACCACCACTGCTCATGACTGCAAACAGATTACTTCATTTCAGTTAACAGAAAGAAGACACACAATCCCAAAAATGAGAGGAATATTTCAATTAAATAAGTGAAACAACATACTACTGACACAATTTTCTTCTCTTGTCTCTATGGGCAGATTAACACTGAAATTATTTAAATTTTTTACAATGCTTACAAGCTTCAAACTACATACACTAGCAGATTAATACTCAAAGCAAAGAATATTCAGTTAAAATTTGCTTTTGTGGTCTGGTATGAATCTCAGCCTCAGAAAACCAGAGTCTAACCCCTGTAAGCAGCTAAGCACCACACAGGTGCTCACTCACTCTCCAACCCAGTCAACATGGAGAGAGACTAAGAAGGGTAAAAGTGAAAAAACCCATGGGCTGTGATAAAGTGTTTTGGAATTTGTGTTTTTTTAGGGAAACAATAAATAAGAAGACAAAGACATAAAAGCAAGGAAAAAAGAATAACACAAATAACCCCTAATTGCTCACCAGCAACCCAACAATGCTCAGACAAAGTCACAGCAGCCTGGCCAACCTTCTTCCCGCTACCAGCTGAGCTTGATGCCATGTGGTCTCAGATATCCCTCTGGTCAGTTGGGGTCAGCTGTCCTGGCTGTGTCCCCTCCAGCTCTTTGTGCACCCCCAACCTTCTCACAGGCTGAGTAAGAAGCAGAAAAGGGCTCAGCTAGCAATTACAAAAACATCCCTGTGTTATCAACACTGTTTTCAGTCAAACATACAGAATGTTATCCCATCCAAACTCTCATGTAGAAATTTAGCTCTATCACAGCTTAAAACTGTACACTGGATGATAAGCAAAAATCAAATATTTTTCTTATGGATCCAATCCATTCAACCTTCCTTCCTCAAACTCTCTGGTTTAGAAATGACTTAAGTCTCCTCACTAGGATATCTGAGAACACAGTAGCAATTATTTTCATAAGCAGTATCAGCTCAGCTACAAGTACACTGACAAATGGAATATGCTTCAGGGACATACTCTCCAGGCATGGTCTTTTCATCAGCCTTACAGGTCATTTTGAACTCTCCTTTGAGCTACAGATTGCTCTAAGTCAATGTTTTTACTCAATCTAGTTCCTTGTCTCTGCCTGAGGCTGCAAGTAGCCTGTAGCCCAAATTCAATAAGCTGTCACGCTGGTCCACTACTGATTTAATTTTAAATTAGAATATTGTTTAGTTGTGTTTTTTCACCTCTCACATTACATTTAAAAAGAAATAGACCTCCAAAAGCCATGATCATATCAAAATATTCTGATACTGATCTGAGACTCTTCCCAAAAGAGGCAAATGACCACCAGCAAACAACGAGTAGCTTCCTCCCACTTAAATACAAAATGGTTTCTGTTTTGTATTTCCCTAAAAGCCTGCATTTCTGCATGCAATTTGTGCCATAAATGCAAAACTGAAGTTCTGAATTATGCCAGTCTATTAATATTACACATATTACTATTAATTTTACAAATAATTAGATTTCTGCATTTACCAAAGCATTAGTCAACATGAAGGCTAAAAGAAACAAGTTGATTACTATTTTGGATATTGTCTATATACTCCAAATCTCAATAATGACCTCCTATAAACATCATATACATTTCACAACTCTACCCAAGTTACGAAAAAATTTTGCCAGACTTGAAATGGAGCAAGTGCTGCCACTATACAAACAAGAGTGAATTAAGTGTATACATGAAAGCATCAGTGGTTGCTCTAAAAGAAATGCACTGGATATATTCACAGAACAAGTCACGAAGTCAAAACAAAACAAGTCCAGAACTCCCTTAATAAGTGGAGCCCAGCCATCACCTTCCATATGGTGGTATCTGAACCAACAAGCAGCCAACTTGAGGCAGTTCCTTTCTGTCCTTAAACATCCTCCTACAGCTGAAGATCCTGCACAGCTCCTCTCATCCAGGCTCTTCTGACCAACACGAGAGCACAGAATCCTCCTAGGCTGATGTGTGCCATCTGTTGACTTCAGCCAAGGAGCCAGAGTTAGGGTGGCTGCTCTGATGCAGCCTCAGGTGTCACTGCAATGGCTGGCTGTCAAGCTCTAAAGTAGCCTGGATTAACTTACTCAGCTCTGCCAGATCCTTTTCTTTGAGAGTCTAAGTCTGTCTTAAAAATGAAGAAGCTCAGCAGGCTGTTGCATTAGCACAGCTGAGGTGGTAGAACTGAGCCATTCCAGTAGTGGTTTTACACCATTTTTTGAGGGTCTATCTGCTTCAGTGCTATACACAACTCCTGCATTATTTCCAGGTTCTTTATACTGACTTGCTCTGACTTCAGCCCTGTTCTCTTTACTTTCTTACACATAACTGTAAATAGTTTGAATGCATCATTTTCCTCTCCCCTGATGAAAATCCTCAATCCTCTGTTTGATCTGATAAACTGACAGCTTTGCCTTACCACTGTAATAATCAGTTTTACAGCTTTTATCCTAATAGCTTCAGCAGAAATTACGCATTAAATCTCAAGAGGGAAGATTAAGCAACTGCAGTACTGAAAGCTTTTAAAGATGAGGACAACATATATGCCATGTACTAACCAAGTAACAGCAAGCCTCATCCTCCCATAGAAAGCTAGCATTATAACTTTGAGAATAAAAAAACCTAACTTCACCAGTAGTCCCCATAGCAATCTATTCTGTTAATACAGAACACTATTATGTGCTGTTAATCATCAGGTAAGCTTTCTTATGTCCCTCCTTCCCCAATATCACACATTCTCGTATTCTAAGTAGGTGTACTAAACTAAGGGTGCAGAAGTAGCAATTTTTACCTACTACTTGTTGGAAGACATACAGAAATTCAGACACTAACCCCCCACCTCCATATCTCTCCTCTCTTCTTATGACACTCACATCTCGTTTTCTTATTTAAGTTCTGATTATAAACTTCCCAGAGGAGGAAGCATGTCTCTGGAGGTGAAACACTTCAAATACAAGTGAATAATCAACAAAATGAAAAGAGTTGTCTACACTTTAAGCAGAAAACGTATACTTTTACTTTTGTCAGTGCAGATGACCCCAAAACACTTTAAGAAACCAGAACAAACACTTCCTTTCCTCCTGATGAACACAGCAACCAGAAATTACAAAAGAATCCCAAGGTGGAAGTGCAGACCCTGGAAACTCTTACATGATGGAGAGATATAATTCATCAGACTAGAAGACCAGAAGATGTGTTTTTGCATTCCTACCATCTTATATAACTGTCTTTATTAATGCAAAATTAACCTAAAACATGTAATCAAACCTTATGCATTATCAGAAGCAGTAAAAGCAACTTTAAAACATTTTTTTCAAAGTTTAGAGGTGTTTTGTTTTGTTGTTGGTTTTGTTTTTTTTTCCTGAAGAACAGTGAGGTCTCAGCACTTCAAACTCTTCTTCTTTCATAAACTTAATTCTTTTTCTTGGATTCAAGGGTAACAAAAGCCTCTGATCCAATCAACAGACAGGAGAGTTCACCTGAAGTGTCATGAAACACAATCTGAAGTGATTCCAATAAACCTGTGAAGAAGTAAAATCATTCTCAAAAAGAGTAGCATGAGAGATTACTGTCAAGTAGGAAAAAACAACTGAGGGAATTACTAAAGGGGGAACAATTGGCAACGTTCAGCAAAGCAGAAAGGCAGTGGAGGATTACAGAGGACCACAACAGACAAAAGTCAAAACATTGCTTCCCTCCATTTTGGCAAACAGCAATACACAGAGCTGCATTAGAGTGAAATCTACAGGACAGGAAAAGTAACACCTGTATCCTGACCAACAATGTAAATCAGATCTTATGCTCTGCATACAGTTTTTAAACACCGTGCTTCAAAAAAGATCACTGCTTTCCCTGACACATAGAAACAACACATGGAAATGACACAAGGGAAATGTTTCTACCAGTAAGGACATTGTATCCCTCAAACAGAACGCCTGGGGAGGCTTGAAAATATTCATCAGAAACAGCCCAAAGAAAAGTGTTCAAACAAACAAACATCGCGTGAAGAATCATTGGGAGGAAGGGCTGGGAAAAAGGATAAGCCTGACAAGCTTGAGGTTCTTACCAGCTCCACAGTCATTTCCCTAACCAAAGCTCCAGAATTTCAGATATTTATTCTGCCCTCAGGCTGAAATCACAGTCCTACATACCTGCTTTTGGATGGAGTGGGAAATCTGTGGGTTTTTTCCTCCAAACTGCTGGTGCTACAATGTGACTACCTATAATTATTTGCTCATTTTCACAAAGAAGATAAATCACAACTAATTTTTATTACTTTTACACTTTTCTTTTCAAAAATGTTTGAAAGGTTACACAATTAATATGCTGTATGAAATTGCACTGGGTTTACTTGGCGTGGTACAAGCACTTTTTTTTTTTGGTCATCTCCTTTTAAAAGACACTATGCACTTAAAGCACCTTATTACAATCATGGAAGCATATTACAGATCCATTACCAAGGCGCCAAATTTTAGGCCTCAAAAATACTGGTGGCAGGATCCTGATAGCACTCTCAGAACCCTACACCACAATCTTTTTTAGCTCCAAACAATAAATATCTGATTCACCAGACACATAATGAATAAAGATCTAGTTAACATATGAAGTTGACTATAGCACCACCAAAACAAAAGGCAGATTTTGCTATTGTTTAAAAGCACCTGGGTTAGGGAAACTTCCCTTGAATGTTTTGGAACAATCTGACACTAAGCTGACATGATAGGACACTTCGGTATAACCAATTATCACTAATCTCCTAAGAAATAATCCACAAACTACCCTCATGATCACTTCTCTGTATTACACTTTTCTACAGTATCAACTAATGGCACTATTTAAATCTCAAATTTGTTATGATCTTGAATTTTCTTTTCCCCAATTTGCTTCTAGCAGAGAGATACTGATGATGTTTCAGCAATACATAAAAATCACAGGGGACTTCAGAATTTGAACAACCACAAACTTTTCAGGTTCTATTTTAATAATTTTTAAGGACACACACACATGTGCCACGTAGAATTCTCTCAGCTTCCACAGTCACATAGTTACCTGAAATATTGCATAAGGATTTATTATAAAAACATCACACTGTAAATTAATCAAATTTGAAAAGCTATTTTAAAACTACTCAGAATGATTAATGCCATTGGCAGCAGAATTTATAAGTATTTTTTTCCATCATAACACATGAGCATTTAGCAATTTACATGACCATCCACTCTGTCATCCTAGCACAGTATTGCAATCATTACTACAAGCTCATCAATAATTACCTCAATTTCCCATATAAATAAGTCATTGCCTTGCTCCACATAAACAGACAGCCAGGTATGGCCTGTATGCCAACCTAGGCTTTTGTAAGAACTACTGCATTTTGCACCTTGACAACTCAAATAATTGCCCCCCTACTAAACATGCACAGCACCACTACAAGAGCTTCAGGACATTCCCCTAATAAATGGCATAATGAGTTTCGTTTGAGTCCAGGCTCAAAAACCACAGAAGCTGAAGTTCCAGACACTGGTTCAGGTCAGTGTGTCCTTTAGGGACGGTCACAGTACCCCTTGTCCATGGATGTTCTGAACAGAAGGCTGAGACAAGCTCATTGTCCTTCTCTAGTAGTCAGGGTCTACCTGCCTATTCCACATTTGAAGTTGTTTCTGTAACTGGAACATTTATTTCACATTAGTAACTGAAGTCTTTAAACACATTTTCCAACTGAAATAAATGCAAAGTAACCCTTTAGAACCTATCAAAATACACTACTAAACATATAGATACAGGATTGCTGAAGCACCATTGCAACTGTGGGCTCTAGTGGATTTACAGACACAGCCACTAAACTGCAGGGGGCTTATTACTGTATCAGTGAATTAAATGAATGAAAACCAGTTTGTCCCCCAAACTTTTCAAAATACTATTTGAAACACTATTAGGACAAGCCTTGAGAGAACGATAAGTTATATGGTGATAGCTCCAAACAACATCCACACCTCCAATTACCTCAGACGCCAAATGAATGTGACTCACCCTGCAACCACCTGTCTGCCCTAAAAACAGCCTTACTGCTGTACAGCACAGTAACACTTTTGGTTTCATTCCTAAGAATCCAAGAATCAAAACAAACACAGCTGAACAAATACTATGGGCCACCAGGGAGATTACTGTGTAAAAATGGTAGCAATACCAGATCAACTTTTCACAACAAATACCCATCACAGCGTTTGTGGAAGTCATCCAGTACACCCTATCAGTGTTTTTCACTTGCTATGCTAAACTACTTTTGTAAAGGCACACATCTCCCTAGGATCAGTTATCTTAACAAGGCAACGATTCATGAGTATTTCTTATTTAGATGAGGTTTTGATCTGTCAAGAACTCTCGCACATTACTACACTGCCATTCACTCTACCAGCAAAGGAAATTTTAAAAACAGGCCTATTTCACAGAAGTTTTCTCATCCTGCATTTTAATGCAACTTCAAAATAAAGATTTTTGTGAACAACATTTTTCCAGACTTCCTTTCTTAGTGGGTGAGAGAAAAATAAATTCTGTGAGAGGCTGACTCAGCCACAAGAAAACTTATTTTATTACATACATTTGCTTACACAACTTTAAATAAGCATACTCCTCCCAAATGAAATTTCAATCCATAAAGTATATATTCTTCATTTCTGCATTAAAGAGAACACTAACAGTCTGACACCATTCTTCATTGCTACAGTACACATTTTTTTTCTAGATAGTGTGGCAAAAATCCAATCAAAAGTCATTCTTCTAAACTGCTTAACTGTGTGCACAGATAAATGCAAATCAAGAACTACACTGAAAAAAATGTGCTGAATATGTATAGAAAAAGGACCTAAACACAGTCTCTAAGCTTTCAAACACATCCCCTAAAGTGCACAGCCTCTAAACTTGGAATAAACTTCCTAAGTTTTTGTGTACCACGGAGATTCGCATGCTGTGTAACCCAAATGTTTCAGTGTTAATTGACCAGCAGTACCCAGTAAAGCCCGTGTACAGGGCAGGGCATCCTGAGAACACTCAGCTCCACCATAGCCAACACTGCTCTCCATTCATTCAAGCATTCATGAGAACTTCAGAGGTGCAGCAGGAGGTGCTGCTTTCCTACAGGTGCAAGAACCATCCCTGGCAGTGTAACTACATGTTAATTAATTTCACTCGTGCGGAAGAAAAGGCACTGACAAATCTCCCCGGATTCTGGGCCCAAATTTTTTGTCCCTCTGACCCTGCGTTCGATGGTTGCTCCGCTGGCTCGGACATGCTCTCGTCAAGCAAAGAGAGAAGTGTGAGTGTTTCACAACCTCGCCGAAGCGATGGCAGCGATATCACTCCGCCAGTGGCCCTCCTCACACCCGCGGGTGCTTGGATGGCACAGCGCAGACCCCGCGCCGGGACCTCCCCTTTCCCCGGGGTACTGAGTCACCGCCACGGTGGTGTGGGAGGAGAAACTACAAAACACAACAAAACCCCCCAACCAAACAAGAACAAACCAAACCAGCAACAAGAAAGGAAATTAAGTGCAAGCCCTTTGCCCCCGAAGGCCTGCCCGTGTTTGCTCTGCCGCTGCGCGCCCCGCTGGCTGCCCTGCGCCCACCAACGGCCCCGGCCCCCCACGGACGGGCACTCGCGGGGCCGCCACGGCCCGCCCGCGGCGCGTCCTGACCCACCGGCTGAGGCCCCCGCCCTCGGCCGCAGGCCCGTCCCGGAGGGAAGGAGCAAGGCGGCTGCTCCACAGCACAAACGACCGTCCCCAGGACTACCAACACCCCTACCCGCTGACCCCGACCCCCGCCCGCCCCCTTTTATGGGCGCCCCGCGGAGCCGGGCCGGGGCCGGGGCTGCACTCACCCCGCCCGCTCCTGACACCGCCTCCCGCCCGCCGCCTCCGCCGCAGCCAATCCCCCCGCCAGCAGCGCCCGCGCCACCCAATCAGGAGCCAGGGCGGAGGGCAGCGACCAATCCCGAATGGGGAGCGGGGCCCAGGGCGGGGCGCGGCGAGGACCCGGGCCGGGCCGGGCTGGCAGTGCGGGAAGCCGCACCCGGAGCGCCCCGGAGGGGCCTTCGGCCGCCTTTTACTGCTGCTGGTGTTCATCACTGCCGCTTCTCACCGCTGCCGCGTCTCACCGCTGCCTTGTAGGGTTTACCGTGCTTCAGCCCCGCAGCAGCCCAACGCCAGGCAGCTGCTCCCTCACTCCCCACCAGCAGGACTGGGGAGAGAATTGTAAGGGTGAAAACTACAAAACTCAGGTGCTGAGATACAGACTGTTAATAAGAGAGAAAGCAAAAGGCCTACGCACAAGCAAACCAACACAAGGAATGAATTCCCTGCTTCCCGTTGTTGAGCCATTTCCAGCAGAGCACAGCCCATCACGCTAAGGTGACTTGGGAGGACAAACGCCATCAGTCCAAACATCCTACCCTTCTTTCTTCTCCGCGCTTTATACTGACACTGATGCGATATGGTCTGGAATATCCCTTTGGTCACCTGGGGTCACCTGTCCTGGCTGTGTCCCCTCCCAGCCTCCCAGGCATCCCCAGCCCTTTCCCCAGGGAGGTGATGTGAAAAGCAGGAAAGGCCTTGGCTCTGTGCAGTCCCTGCTCAGCAATAACAAAAACATCTCTGAATAATCGACCCTGTGTTCAGCACAAATATGAAACACAACCCCATGCCTGCCACTGGGAAGAAAATTTACTCTATCCTAGCTGAAACCAGCGCAGGGGCACAAAGAGTATTATGTAAGTTACTGTTTATCTGCTTGAATTAATGGTTTAGATTCAATCCAGTGAGCAAATCTGGAATCTAATTAGGTGTAGAGGAAGCAAAACCTTCCATAAATGCCTCTATGACAACACTGCATTTAACTTAATGGAGATGTATTTGCATATCTACCACACCATGATAATAGTTTGTTGAAGACAAAAAACATATGTAGGGATAACTGAAAGCTATGGACAGATAGCCTTCTACCTCTTTCCACAAAATAAAGAAACCTCCAAACCACAAAACAAACAAACAAACAAACAGCAAAACCAAAACCAACCAGCCAACCAACCAACCAAAAACCCAAAACAAAATAAAACAAAAAATGTATTGCTAGACCTTAAATACTTAACTTTCATTTTCTACTAATGTGTTTACAATAGCATGGATCTTTTGAACAAAACAAAGTGGGATATAATTAAGCAAAATAAACTTGTTGAAAACAATGCCAATACAGAAGAAAGATTTTGTCTTAGATGAAGTACCAATTCCTACTATCTAGAAAATTAGGTAAGCATGTCTGACCCATTTAACCAAGATAGAAAAAGGACAGCAAGATCCAGCATTCAACTCACTGATAACCTAGAAGAAAAAAGAAGAAATTTGACTTTTGTTTACCAAGGGTTCTTAAAAACTTGCCCTTGTTCAAAAAAGCTACAAGATACAATTTACATGCCTCTTAAAAAGGAGCATCTATAATGACTGAGAGAACTATAAACAAAAAGCAAATCTTTCCCACCTGCTCAGACAACACAGCTCATTTCTGAGAGCCTGTATCCTGTAAGAAGAGACTGAGGAACTTATGAAAGAATAAGAGAAGCAAAGAATAGTCTTTCTTCTTGTGTATTCTTCTCCCTTGTGGCAGTCATTGGCTTTAGGACCTTTGAGTAGGCAGATAATGGTGTTTAGAGGAGCATTCCTCTATAAATTTTTCTAATCTATTTCTGAACCCATTTACTCTACTGACCTCCACAACACTCTACAGAACTACGTTCCATAATTTATGCATTAAGTGGTAAAGTATTTCCACTGAGTGTTTTAAACTTCATGATTGATTGGGTGACTCTCAGCTCTTGTATTATAAGAACAGTGAATGATCACTTCTTAGTCACCTTCTTCAAAAGATTCAAGATTTTATAGACCCCTCTTGTACATATTTTTGCCTCCTATCCAGACTGAAGTCTCCTAGCCCAACATGTCCTCTCAAATTCTGGTTTGTACTGTGATTTCATCTTTCAGCCTTTATCTTTTCATACTTTGCAGTTTTATCATAACTCTCTGACAAAATGAGGGCTACCAAAGTGGCACTAAATATTCAGCATGTGGGTGCATTGTATATTTATTGTAGTGTAGGGTCATAGAATCATAGAATGGAAGCGACCTTAAAGATCATGTAGTTCCAACACCCCTGCTGTGGGACACCTTCCATCAGACCAAATTACTCAGAGATCAATTCATCATGACCTTGAACACTTCCAAGGATGAGACAGTCCTAATTTCTCTGGGTAACCTGTTCCTGTCTGTCACCACTATCAAAGTAAAGAATTTTCCTAATATCTGATTTAAACCTAATTTCAGTTTGAAGCCATGTCCCCTTGTTCTGTCATTACATGACCTTGTAAGTCCCTCTCCATCTTTCTTGTGGAGTCCCTTCAGGTACTGGAAGGCCACAATTAGGTAACCCTAAGAACCTTCTCTTCTCCAGGCTGAGCAATCCCCATTCTCTCAGCCTTTCCCCATGGCAGAGGTGCTCCATCCCTCTGAGCACCTCGGTGCCTCCTCTGGACTCTCTCCAGCAGCTCCATGTCCTTCCTGTGCCGGGACCCCGGGGCTGGAGGCAGCTCTGCA
>JAWWEY010000130.1:14456988-14470713 GCA_035582745.1 Loriotus luctuosus | reverse complement strand
CCCCTTTCTTTTTGAAATCTCTACAGGTTTTCTGCAGTTTACCTCCTCTGAGATACAGCCCTAAATTGTCTGTGCACCATCACTTCCTATTTTCCTTTTGAACCTGCTTCCTTCCTTTCTTCCTTTGCAGACTGTCCAAACCATTCACATTTCTTCCTGGTGTTTCCTGCCACCTGTATCTTGCTAACTTCCCCTCTTCTTTCAAACTACATTGTATGCCATCTCATTTTCCCATTTCTACTGATTTCTCTTTCTCCATCAGTCATATGTGGTAGAATAATTTAATTAATTTTGTGATATTTCAGTATCATTTCTGCAATACGTACTTTACACTGACTTCCATTGTCTATTCAGTGTGGACTCAGGTAATAAACAGAGAATGAGACAAAGCAAGTTAATCAAAAGGAAACAGGATTTTTTTTTCTTAAGAAGCAGTTAACCAGAGTGGCTACCAGGTGGCTCTGAACTGTACTCTATTTCATGATTTCATAGCTATTAAAACTCTTCCAAACCATCCACATCTTCGGAATTTGACTGCTCTTGTTGCTGGGCAGCAGCCATCGGGTAACAGCTGTGGTCCGCAGCACTGACACTATTCCAAAGGTCATCCTGTACAGCCTGGAACTTATAGAAAGGGATAAATTGGTTGGAGTTATGAAGAGTAAGGAAGGCTGTAGAGAGCTGTCCTAAGAGCTTAACAATTTGTTCATAATTTCACCATGGGTGTTTTGTTTCCAGTTGTTCTCTTGACCAAATATTCCCAACTAGGACTGCATCCAGTCATGGTAGCAAAGCAAGATTTTCCATAGAAATTATTCCATTTTTTTATGAGAATTTTAATGAGGAACAAAATGAAACAGAATGGCTTTTCTGGAAAATGGAAAACAATTTTACAAGAATATTGGTAAAAAATAGTGCTATAAGTTATGCTTTCTTTGTATTTTAGTGTTATTTTCTATTACATGGTATCATGATCTTTGATAGTGTGATAAGTTTGAAAAATACCCCACACCAACAGCAGTTCTTGCACATTTTTTGATACAAATTTGGTCTCATAAATTCTTGTTTCCCAAAACATTAAAAAAATCTTTTCTTACATCTATGTTCCTTTCATCATGCAAATACCTCCTACTGGTATAGTTACAGTTAATTCCTGCTGAATAATACTGCTTTACTCAGAGAATAGTGGCATGACACTCAGGGTAGTAGGCTGTCCATATTTTGAGCCTCAAAAAAGGATAAGAAATGACAGATTGTTTAGAGCTGCTGCTGCTGGCATAATTTCTGCATAATGTTGTATCTTGTATCTTGTGAGTCTTTTTAAGGGCATAGGACTTGTGAAGTCACAGGACTCCGTATGTGGTCTCTTAAATAAGTTGCGGGTGCATTATAGTAAACACTAAGGAGTGAGAAGTGATGGAAAAATAATAGTCTACAATTTGCTAGTGCAAAGAGTATCTTGGTTCTGCTGCTTGTGAATAGTGACATCCTTGTGACTCAGCACTGTGTTCACTGATGGCATGCCAGGGAACTACTGCAAAGATTTAAGGAACATGTGTGAAACAGGTGTATTTATCAGAAATAGGATGGCATTTTTTTTAAACTTAAGACAAATGCAGGCTTTTCCTTGTTTCCAATCTACTGTAAAGCTTAACTATATGGAAGATTCATAGATCACATTTCAAATTAAAGAATTATTTAGGAAAGGTTTGGTGTAGTTAGGAAAAGGAGCTAGGTGATATACTTTACGTGGTTATTATTTAAAAAAAAAATTAGGGCAATTTTAAATAGTTCAGTTTCTTTTCTCAGGATGGCCTTGCTAAATAGTTTCAAAAGGATTATTTCGCTTTAGTTTTCATGAGGATTATGCAAATCTCAAAATACGAAAATCTGGCCAAAAGAGGTGTGCATAACTGGATATGTACTATTTAGGCCTTCAGAAGATATGGGGAAATTGTTATTATTGTTGTTGTTGTTTAGAATTTTGACTGCTTTCATACAGAGCTGTAGGAAGATCAGATAGCGCCCCAAGGTGGAAGACTCTTGTGTTAATTTTATTTATGTCTGTCTATCATGCCAGTCTGTCATCTTATCAACAAACTCTGACCATCTCTAGGAATGAAACATGGAGAGTTACCTGTCTCTCAAATTAGATTTGTTTTATGTCATCTAGTCAGACCCATCAGCTGATAGATAGGTTGTGAAGTAGGTTTTCAGACACTTACGATATGCGACCGAATTGAATGTGTTGAAAGTGAAAAAAAAAAAAAGAGTGTCAGTAAACAAACCGAATTTGTAACCTTGCTATATTGAAAAGGTGATGGGAATGTTGAAGCAAAGCTGAGGTGAGGTGTTACAGAGGTGCCATGACAAGTTTTGTATGAGCCATCTTGGGTATCTGAAACCAGGTGACTAACCCCAAATTTCATATGGCTAACTTTCCCTTCAGGAATACTGTTTAAAATAGACTATGGAACACTAAACTGTTCTCTTAAAGGAGATTTCCACGGAATAATATTCTTTCTCCTTAAGCTACTTTGTGCAGGAATACTTGTGCTTTCTTTTAAAGCAGGTGATACTCAGTCAGAACACTGCAGTTTCAGTGAAAAAGAACTATTTCAAATTTTAATTCATTTATGTGCATTTGACTTTGCATTTGTCTTTGTTAGAATGCAACATGGGATATGGATAAAAGAGTTATTTATTCCAGAGAGAAGATAAGCAGTAACTGTTCACAGAGGTCAAATGTCACCTAAGAACTCTGACAAAATAGTATTTAATGTAGTTCCTCTATGTCTTGCTTCTTTCTTTTCTCTGTAAGTATAAATACAGTACTGCACTGGATCTTGGTTTAAAATAATCCTTCAGAAAAGGAAAACAGTTATTCCAACTGGTATACTGCAAGCACTTTAGAAAAAGTGATGTAAATTTTGATGTATCTCAAAAAAAAACCCCTATGTAAATTACACATAAGAACATACACATGCAAATGCTAGCCTGTATCCCAAACAAGCTTATTCAGCACCCCAGATGTCAGCATGACAATGGTTAAAACTCATGTTAAACAAGGAACTTAATTTAAAAATTTGATGTGCTGTAGATGAACTGTCGTGTTCCTGGATTTTTCCTCTGCTCTCTTACTTAGCTTCTCTTATGTTAAAAAAGGAAAGAAAAAGAAAAAGAGAGAGACTGAGAAAAGAATATTAAATAAGTCTTCACTTTCTTGCTCAAATATGAGTTACAAAAGAAGGAATGACCTTACAAAGCATTAGGATGGTCAGATCTGTCCATTAGTATCATCCCATTCAAAAACAGTATAAAAAAGGACAAAAGCTAAACCTGGTCAAAATTTTGTGTTTTGCCACCTGGTCCAGTAAGCCTGCTAGGCACTGGTGCTGACTTGTGGAGCTCTGTTTTCCTGGAGGATCACCATATGTGAAGGATCCTTCCAGCTTTATGCTTTACTTGGCCAGACACCAAGCACTTAGACATGGCAGCAAGTGAGAATCCCTGGATACATTTTTGCTGAGTAGGCTAGGTTTTTACTCAATGTTGTTTTTATACCTGTAGTCTGCATTTCCAGTAATAAAGACAGAAAAAAGAATTGTGTCTTCTTACAGAGGGTGAGGAAGACAGCAGAAACAGAACTGAATATGCGCTGCTCAGTGCAGAACAGAGCAATACTTACAAACATTCACACACAAGTGACTGAAGCATTTTTTTACACCTTTGGCTTTCCTCAATTGTTGCAAGGGATCTTTCCTGGAATTTCCATTACCCGCTTATACTCTACACTTGGACTGCCTGTCAGCTGCTGCTGCCTCCACAGTGCATTTAGGAGAGAAGTTTGACATTTGAACTAGTAGCTATGGTTGCAGGCTCTTTGCTTTGTTCTTGGTTTAAAGGAGCCACAAATTAAGATGGCTTTGCAGCAGCTGGATAAACGTTGCTTTCTGTCTACATGGAACATCCGTCTTTACTGATACCACATTTACTCTCTGCTGAGCACACTGCAAATTTGCATAGATTAGGTGAGTCAGTAGATGACAGATCATACTTTCTGGCTTGGGAAAATTTTCTACTTTCCTCATCTGCTTGTGGATTATTGTCCCATGCATTGTACATGTCTATGTTTCCTACCTTACACGTCCTTTTCTTAACATACAAATTAGTACCTTGAAACAATTAACTGATGGGTGTTTCCTTATAACAAATACTGAGTTTCTAACTTTTAAGATCTATTTCAATTCAATTATGGGGCATGCATCGAGAAGAACAATCCAGAGTAGCAACAAAATGTCATATAATACTCCCATGAGTTAAACGTGAGTTTAAATTTCATAACAATGAGAAAGGAATTAGGTCCATCAATTGGATATTTCACTGAAAGAAGCATGGATAGTCTATTAACTGTGTGTAACACCATATAGTGAGCAAATAATTTTGTTCCTCAAATCATTATAGGAAGAGAAAGACTTTATAAAGCTAAAAAATAAAAGAGAAAGAAGATATGTGTATTTTGTGATTTACATTACACCTAGTACTCTAAAGAGAAAAAAACATTGATGTAAGTGACAGAGAACATAAAATGTGAGGCAAACATCATCTAAGCCTGCTTTTCATACCAAGCTGGCACAAACCATTAGGTTCTGTAAGCATTTCTTCTCTCCTGACTGTATCCCTTGAATCTATAGCCCTACTCCTATTGCTAACGATTAGAAGATGCTAATCATTAGCTAATCATTAGGATGCTTCTAAAAATATTCTTATTCCTCATCTCTGGTACTTCCTTATATATCTATATCCCTCCATTGTTAATTTCTCTAAGTGCCCCGTCCTTATCTTAAAATTAGTGATGCACGCTACCTAAGCAAGAATTATAGATACTTAAAACCTCAGAAACTATGCTGTTATGAGAGACAGGATTTCCTCCCTTTCCCAAGAGACAGGGAACTTTGTATGTTGGTAGATTCAGACTTAGAAATCTGTGCAACATTTACCTAACTCCCAACAAACATTTCCAACAGAACTGCAGCCCATGAACCATCTGACTTGACGAGCCTGATTCTGTATGTGATCTTTTGTGTTGGTCTCACCATCCCTGTTTTGGGTACCAAGTCTGGATTTCTGTAACCTTTTTTTTGAAGCTCCCTCTTCTTCTTCCTGTGAGCAATGTATATGATACACTTCAGGGCATTTTGGCAAAGAATGTTGAGTACATCAAGCAATTTCAAATAAAAAAGCATACTGTTTAATATTAATGTACGTACTCTGTACCGGGTTTACAGAACTCCTAGGTCTATTCTGAAGTTTACTTGAATGACCACTTGGAAAAGAGCTAATCTCTTATTTCAACAAACTCCAGAATAGCAGGTGGGGAAAACAAAGCTTTGCTTCATGAGGGTTTATCCATACAGATCTACATTTTAGACTCTCAATTTTTAAGTATTATTCAATGAGTCTTCACTGCATTTCATGCTGCTAACAAGCGTAATCTGGAAAGACTTGGGAAAATGCCCTCATCATTTCCACATGTACCTTGTTATCCTTAATTTGAATTGCAGCCATTATAATGTCTTAGACAATACAAAAACTGAAATGACATCAACTGGTAATATAAAACAATATTCATCAAAATATGCCATGGAGGTAATTCATTAGATTTTACAGGATAGCAAAACTCACCAAGGGGTTTGTGTGTGTGTTTATGTGCACAATCTGCTGAAGCTGAAAAAAACAACTGCTTGATGAGTGTTTTTTCCTTTGTACAGCATACCCACTGAGCTGGTAATTATTCCTGCTTTTTATCTAATCATGATAAGGCAGAACACAATCTCTTTTCCCTGCTTTATTCCTCCACATATTACACATAAAAAAGCATCTGTATTCTGAATCAATGTTTAATTTTTCCCCTGTCCTTCACAATTAATTTAAAATGTTTTAAATTATATGTACAGTAGCTATGTTTTGCAAAAAATTACAGTGTCTATATAGGTAGTTGTACTGATCAATTCTCACAGATACAAGTCTGAGATAAAATCCCTGGAAAGTAAAGAAAAATCATGTATATTCAATCAGAGTGTGTCAAAATATTCAGGAAAGCATTAAAGAAGAAATAGCTAATCCTGGCCTTTTCTCAAATAAAGAATGTTGGCTATACAAATAACCTTGAAAAGCAATATTGGCAACTCCTTTTAGATTCATAACTGGGAGACATTTAATAAAATACAATTTTATAATCACAAAGCTTGAATTTCAAGACAGCCTAAATGCCATTGAGAGACTAAAATCCCATTTAGAGATAATAAATTCCATTGAATTTCCCTTTTAAAATTGTATTTCTGTAGTGGATTAGTATGAACATTATTTATTTATATATTAGCTTGCACAAATAAACTTCGTGTAACTTCATAGTGGAATACCTCTACCTGAATGAAATTAACACATTACAAATTCTTCAAAACATAGGCAATTCCTTTGTTTTACATCTGTGCTTGGTACTACTGGGGCCCACAATCTCATTACACAAACATAGCTGCAAGAGTAGCAGGACCATTAATTATATTTTTTCCTATACTCAAATCAGAATGCAACAGATTATCATTCCATCTATATGGGCAAATGTGTGCATGACAGAAAACGCTGTGTGTATGCTGGCAGCTTAAAGTCAACTATTGTCTTAAATGCCTGTGGTTGAAGACTTTGTTATTTTTGTTTTCTCCTTGTAGTAAAACCAGAATGGGATAAAATACATGTGGATTATTTTAATTTTGATAAAAATCAACACAAAGAAGTGAAATGAAAAAAGAGATAAGTTCAGGAGAAAAAGGAGAGGGGGAGGGGAGAAAAAGTGGAATGAGAAGAAGCAAGAGAGAGAAAGAGGTACAGATGTTCAGTAAATGCAGAAAGCAAAGCCAACCCAACAGTATTTATGATAAAGATTTCTATCTGAAGTTATTTTCAGACTATTTAAGTCAGTAATGTGTTATCCTTCTTATTTGATCCCTTTTTCAGGCAGCTGTCGAAACCTTGTGGGTTTCTACTGTCAGGAATTTTAAACATCTCTCAAGTTTCTCCCAAAGATTTCTATCTTGCTAGTAATCAGTCATTATTCCTCCCACAGAAGATTAGTATTTTTCTTTCACTTACATAGAAGTCTATTAGTCATCAAATTTTATTTATCTTGTTTGTATATATAAGATATTGAAAAAGCATCTTCAAAATCTGCTAACGCTGGTGCAATAATATCATCTTTCCATCACATCATGCTTGAATTCCTATTGCTAATACTTAAAATTTCCTTTATACTCTTAGATTAAAAGTAAATAAAATAATACCATAATTGCATTAAAATTGTGAACATGCTGTAATACAATACTCATAAATATACACCAAACCTGAACAACATAATCAAAAGCCAAAATAAAATGATACATGTAGAAATACTGAGAAGTAACAAAGCGACCAACATCCAGAAAGGAATCCAGGGAAACCACATGGCTTGAAATGAATGAGAAACAAACTGGGTGATGGAAGACATGCTGTGCAGAACAAGCAAATACAAACAGCATACGGTAATGCACAGAAATGACTGAAATAGGATACCAAATATAACAAAAAGATTAATGAGGCAGACAGAAAAATGGCTACATAATAATAATGATGAAAGGGAAGGAGGAAATGTAAGGGCAGTGTGTCTGAAGCAAATATGTTGTACAATGTCCATAATTTTGCCTGGTTTTGTTTTGACAAATATTTAGCACAAGAAGAGTTTTGTCTAGGGATGTAATCCAATGCATGAGGCTAAGGAAATGTCTTTGCACCCTGCTGGATACCCTCCTTGAGAGGAACCCAAAGAGAATATTGAACTCTGTTTCTGGAAACACCCAATTTGCAGAGGTGTACAATTGTTGTATAGACATGTTATAAACTTATTTTTATTAACAATACGCTGTCATGGCATGTGTTTGAGACGACAGAAGCATAGGAAGGAAGACATAGGATAGAAAAAGGAGGCAGATTGTAGAGCTGTTGGAAGAAGCAGAGTGCCACTATTCTGTTTGCATTTTCGTTTTCAAGCTGACTCCTAGCAAAATGGTGTCAAGTATATTTCTCACCAGCCCAGACACCAGAAAAATCAGCAGGCTCCAGATGAATGGAGATTGTACAAGAGTAAGGAATGTTTACAAGTTATCAGAATGAAAATTATGGTTAATTACCAAACTGTAATTGCTGTAAAAGATCAAGAATATGTAAAGCAAGAATTCTAGTGAAAAAGTAAGAATTTTTTTAATAACATAAATTCTTACAAAAAGTAAGAATTTCAATCACTGATAAAAGGTTTAATGAATCCACTGAAAATTTTACACTTAGGCCCCATTTTGGTGGCTCAAATAGAAGACTTTGTTCAGAATTTTTAATGACATTATAACTTATTTTAGCTATTTCATGAATAAAAGCTTTAAAATTAATTACATTAGAACTAGAAGTAGTATAGATATGCTGAGCCTATGTTTATTAACATATTAATGTAGGATGATGAAAACACCACCACCTTGTGATTAATCTCTTCTTAAAGAGGTAACCTCCCATGAACAGCTAGCCAGAAATGTGGAGGAGAGCACTGGTAAAACAGATGTTAAAATCTGGAAGGTAATGAGGAAAGAAAGAGGAAGCTTTTGGGTTTTTTGCAGATTTGCTTCTCTGAAGGTTACTCAGAAGGAAAAGCCAAACAGATATTGGATCATGTGAGTGCTTCAGAAGGCTACAAAGCTGTCTGGAGGGGGGAAACCAGATCAAGGTGAAGGAATTTGCTGCAAGGATTAAAGCAGCTGTTCAGATGTGTTCTGAGAACAAACGCCATCTCTGTGCATGGGGACCTGCACTCTGACAGCTGGAGAGGAGAGCTCCCACCAGAGACCAGCCAGGAATGGAAGACATGGAACCACCTTTACAACCCATCACTTTTTCCCTAGAACCCCTAGAACTTTCTTATCCCATCACTGCATCTTGCCATCACCTCTCACCCACCCATCTCCCAAATATCTGAGATACGGTCTGTGATCCAAAGTAATCCCGCCAATAACAGAGAAAACAGTTCAAACTTGTTTTCTTTTAAAAAGTGTATTCATGCAAAGGGCACAAAGGGAATTGCTGGTTCCAGTTGTAGGAATGATCTGCATGTGTCGCCCTGCAACTGCTCCATTATCATAGACAAGTACTGCTCTCACAGTTGTACCAAATCTAACTTTTATAGGAATAAAGCCCCCCAAAAAACAGTAGTCTGTATTGTCATTAACAATGCCAATGAAATGAGAAAATGCTGGACATAATTTTAGTGTTTAAATTTCCACCACTTCAATTCTAGTGGCTTGCTATTAATGCAGATATTTATTTATAAAATTTGGAAAAAATTTTGAGTATTTGACAATTGAGTATCTGACAATTTTTTTAAGTGGGGTGTTCTTTGTTGTTGTTGGGGTTCTTTTGTTTGTTTGGCATTTTTTATTTGCTTTTTTGTTTGGTTTGGTTTTGGGAGGTTTTTATTGTGGAGTTTTTTTCAGTTTTTTGTTTTTGTTTCTTTTTGTTGTTGTTGTTTTGTCTTTTTCTTTTTGTTGAAATTCAACATTTTCTGGTAATATCAAACACTTCAAATGCTTTGTTACTTCAAGTAGGCACTATGTATCACATGGCTGTTCAGTTTATAATGCAGACTCATTACCATACTCATTATTGTGAATTATGGAAGTTTCCTGGCTGGTCTTCATTAACCATCTGGCACTTAAGCACTGATTTGTGTTTATATATAATGTTAATTTTATGAAAGCACCTGAACATCCACTGGTAACATGCATTTAATCTGTATCTCTGAATTTTTCAAAACCTCAGTGATTGCTCCAAGCAATATTTTGCTTTACCTTTATTATTTTATTTGCATACATGTATGACATAACATAATTGTGTGCATGCCAACCCAGTCTATACCTGGCTGTGCTACTAGCAGTAAAGAAGTTTCTTCCCTCCCCAAACTTTCATTTCCCCCACACCTATGAGAAGCATGTATTTTTAGAGCAGAATTCTGTCCAAAATTAATGAAGAGTGTGGAGCCACCAGCATAACAACCTGCTTACAATGTGTCCAAGAGCAGTAGTGCAATAGTAATTCATAGACTTAGTATAGGTGAAAACTGGGTAATTTTTGTATTGTCCTGATTTCAAACAGATTAACTCCGCTCCCCTGCATTTCCCCTTGAACTATGCTATCAAGTAGATATATTGACTATTCCTCTGTTTGGAACATGCAATTTATCTAGAAAGTGCCTCGTTATTTTTTCCTGGGCCTACATATTAATTGAAATAGATACTGAAACATAAGGCTGACATAGCCAAAATATCAGTACTATTTGAGAGGCTGACAGAAAGCTAATTGTAATATAATGAAAATGTATACTGCAGACATCCTGCAAAAGCTTACTTTTAAATTGAATTACGATTGAGATGCTGCATTAGTGATCTCAGCAAGTATGTCCTCTTGCCTAGGACTGGGATTTTCATGCAGGTATTACTATGCAATGGGGTAAGTAGCAGGACCTGTGAGAATCTGTGAACAAGCCCTTGGTCTTCTGACACCTGATAAACCTGTCAAGGACTCTGAGCACTTCAGTAAGGTGTCATATTCACCAACCTCACCAAAACTGACCAGGAGTTTGCTCCTCAAAAGCGTGGAAGAGAAAAAGCATTTGACAAAATGCATGTGAACCTGCGCACAGTGTGAGAATAAGGCTCTGTGTGTTTTACAGACTGGCAAAGTCCAAGCCGTGGTCTTTTTCTGATGCAAAGCAAGTACACTCAAACAATTTCATTTTGCAGAGTTCTCCTTCCTCTGAGGCATTTTCCACAGCACTTTCTGTCTGTACAAAGACCCCTGGAGGTCTGTGGGCACAGGGGTGCTGCTGCTGAAATAACCCTGCATGGCTCTGCCCTTGCACTCTGCTCCTGCTGCCTGCTTCTGACCCCCATTAGAAGTTCAGCTGGGTGGAAAGGTTGATCCTTTATGGCTTGTTTTATATGTCCTCCTGTGCTTTCCTCATGCATGCAGGAAGTACCCTATTTCCTTTTTTTTTTTTTAATAACATAATTTTAATTAATGCTTTCATTACCTCCTTCCTCATTTTGAGTTCTGACTAGTTAAATTCTACTGACAGCAGGAATAGCCCAAAGAGCATGGTTTACAGACATTTGCAGCATTATTCACTGTTTGTATGAAAATTATCTTACTTAAAATAAGGCTGTAAATTACTAGTCCATTGCAGTAAATGAAATAGATTTCCATTCATAATAACACCTAATGACTTTTGAGCAATTATCATTATTTTTCAGCTCTCACTCTGCCTTTAGAATCTTGAATAGTAAACCCTCCGAATAAAGGATTTCTGCCCTTTGCTGTACTGTTGCATACAATTAAGCTTTGAAGATAATAGGTCTTCAGATTCTGATGGCATCAATTTGCTATGATATTCCTTTGGGTAAATTGCCAGAATTATAGAAGCATGATGATAGAAAACAGAAAATTATTTGGTTAAGTGAAACTGTGCTTCTCCAGACTGTATTATTCTTATCAGTGTTAGTTGTGGAATAATAGGAGTAAACATTGTAGGAGTAAGTGTATTTAATAACAATAGAAAAATCAGCTTGTATGTAATCAATGTGTACTGGCATGCTTTCAAAACAATTCCAAGCTAACCTTTAGTGAGGATTTCCACAGCACTGTCTGTTACTTGCTGTTTCTCTTAAACCAACACTCATCACTTCTTACAACTTCTGAAATATTCAATGAATTTTAATATAATCAGAATTGAGCAATTATTACTCTAACCATCTCTGAAACAGGAATTGCCTTTTAAAGTAACTATACCGTTTTCCTAATTTAGCCCTTAATGTACGCATATCCAGAACTTTCAATTACATTTTATAGTGCCTATTGCAAACCATTCTGTTCTACAAGAAAATCACATTTATTTCTGGATTGTACTGTCACTTTTATTGATATTTATTGCTTTAGTCAATGCTGCCACAACTTTTCTACCTTGTC
This sequence comes from Loriotus luctuosus, assembly GCA_035582745.1. Classification (NCBI taxonomy): domain Eukaryota; kingdom Metazoa; phylum Chordata; class Aves; order Passeriformes; family Thraupidae; genus Loriotus; species Loriotus luctuosus. The sequence continues at coordinate 14,458,623 of JAWWEY010000130.1, read as the reverse complement.
CAACAGAATGTATCAGTGTAGCCCTTTTCTTTGGAAGAAGACATTATATTTTGTCAGAGGGTAAGGTTTTTGTTCAAACAGTTGGTACTGCTGCTGTAAAACTTGCCTGTATGGAGACTGACCAGTAGTTTGCTTATTTGATCTGAAGCGATATGCATACGTCTTCCAGGAAACATTGTTATTGCATGGGTAAACTCCAAATTCATTTCACTATTCTGTGCAGATGCACACTGTGATTAGGTGGCAGAAGTCAGTAATCACTGGGTCAACGCTGCTCTGTATTTTGGAACATTTGGTTTTGGGAGTATTTGTGAGAGTCATCAGAACAGACATTTGGGGGGAGATATTTTAGAGTAGAGGCCTTAGTCTTTGCCTCTATTGTGGGTTTGTACAATGCCTCTTGTTTTGTGTTCAGCCTGCAAGTTCCTGGAGAATGGTTATTTATTGTGAAACGTCTTTGTATACAATGTTGAAGCAGCAATCTCTGGAGGAGAGCAGTATTACCACTGTTGAGTGTGATTTGACTTTGCATAATTACCTATGTGTTCTTCATTTTGGATGCCTCTTGTTCTGCCTAATCTTGCGTTGCCTGACAACTTGAAGTGAAAGCATAGTTAAGACTAAGTGTGGTGCTGCATAGTCTCTATGCTGGCTCTGCAGACTTCCCAGTGAGTCAGAAAAGCTGTCTGTCAGCGTCCTAAAGCCCTGTCTTGGCATTAACATGGCACTACTAATTTTTTCTCACATTCCAAATGAACATCAAACTGCTCAAAGTCAGGGCATCAGTTTCTGCCTCCATCTGTGAACATAACTGAAAATAAATAAGCTAAGAATTGTATTTGACTGCAGGATTTGGACTGTGCAAGGAACAGTTTGGACAAGGTTTTCTGTTGGAAAGAGCCACAGATTCATTTGAGTTAAAGGTAAATAGGGATCACAGCATGCATACATTATCAAAATTTGTACTGCTTTTATTTGCTCTATCCAATGAAATATATATATATGTGGTGATTCATTTTTAATCTAATCCCTTTCATGTTCCTGAGTAGAATATGATTGTAGTGGGCACTATTATTTTCATACAAGATAGTTCTTTTTTTTGGAAGTTTTGAAATTTAAATACATAGATATTTAATGTAGTACATCATTATAATTTTGTCATTAAATACAGAGCCAGCTGAAGTAAATTGCTGAAAGAAAACTGTCTGCAACTACACAGTATATTCAGATATGTCATACATTAAAAAATAAATTACTCCCCTTGAAGCTCCATAGATTGTACTGGCCTTTGAATTTCATTTACAATGATCCAGAACATTGGCAATTAAGCAGTGAAGCCAGTTCACAAATATACTGTTGGAAGTATCTGCTATTTTGACGAGGCAGATTTAAAGGAAAGAGAGCACAGAAAAGGACACATTCATTTTCTGTCATGTTTTGACAGCCCAGGATACCTAAAGAGATTGGTTTTGTACAAGGATAAATACACTTAAGGAAGGCTGCCAAATGGATTCTTAATAGCTGAGAGAGGACATCTGGTGATATACCATTTTAAATGGTTAATGATTTTTTTTTCCATAACTGCTTTTGCATAGTAATAATATTTAAATTAATTTTTACATTTTTCCTATAGAT
>JAWWEY010000130.1:14441376-14456888 GCA_035582745.1 Loriotus luctuosus | reverse complement strand
TTTTCCTATAGATTTTGAAATTTAATATTCACCTTCAAAAGTATATTACTTGAACCTTTGTATCTGGGATAAAAACAAAAGGTATGGGTGACAGTATCCTATAGTTTAATACCCATCCCTGTTCCCTCTCTTGCCCAGTAGATCTATCTAAAAGCTAGGTTCTGTGCTGTAGACATTATGATGGCCAGACACCAACACAATACTTAAACTTTTACTCAGCCGCCACTGAAGCAGGATTTAAATGTAAGTCCTTTGCCAAGAAGGAAGTGTTGCAGAAATAGGGCTCATAAGCACACTGTTAAAGAGTTCATTCCAACACCCTTTACCATTTCAAGAGATTTTATTTATTAATTCTATTATCTACACCTCCTGTGGAAAAAAAATCATTTAAGCTTACATTAAATGGTTATTCAGGTAAGGATATGAACTCTGGGGAGAGTGAAAATGAAGACACCTGTCTTCAAGTCTTTACTCACTCTGAAGAGATCAAGTGCTAACTGGAAACCTTCACAGCTTCGACTGAAAATAGTGTAACCCAAATTTTTTAAAAAAAGAGAAATTGTCACAGAATTAATTTTCTGTGTGGACAGTTGAATCCATAATGGACAGTGGCAGGGAATCCAAAATACATGAACCAGTGGCAACGTTATGGTGTTAATACATGATTGTGGAGATAAGCAAGCTGATCTGCATTTACTCTGAGAGGCTTAATAAAGTGAAGTCTGCAGTTCTCTTACTCACATCATTGCTGAATGTGGAGTATGTGAGCTTTCAGCGATGGCCCTGGGAGGAAAACAGCAGGGCTGTTGTTGAAAAATTTCCATCTGAACCGAAACTGTAGGGAAAAGAAAGATGTTGGCTTGGGAAAAGCTCCTGTTACCTGTTACTCAAGGAAAGCAACTCATTGGGTGTGACTTTGGAGGAAAATCTTCTAAATGAGGGAGAGTTAAACAGTAATTTATTGCCCATGAGTCAGAAGGAAAATAGTACAGAAAACACTATTGTCCTGGGCCACTGGAATACAGCAGTGACTGTATTGAACCCAGTGAGTTAATATAGTCCAGAAAAGAAAATATTCTAATTATATTAAGCAGAAAATTACTAACCATGTAAAACCTCTGTTTTCACAGTGCCTTAGAATCTATCCCGAAAGCCATTGCCAGCTAATTATTCACCCTTGTCAGGGCCCTGCTACCAAAGCCATCTCCCTTCACTGTCTTCGAGTACCAACACCCATCACAACGTTTCCCCTGTTAATAATAAGGGGGTGAATAATAAATTGCTCTTTTGTGTAAGCAAACTCCGTTCTTCCCCCTCCCACCCTTCACCCTCTTTTTTCTTTCCCCTTCAAGTTTTATAACTGCTTGAAACATTTCATTTAGAGCCATAGCAATTGTTCCCAGGCTGAAGAACAACTTGTTGTTTCTTTTAGATATGAAAAATGGATTGGGTGTCTGCTAGCCTGTTTTTTTTCCCCAGCAGTATCAGTTAGTATAATATAGGACATAACCTCTCCCAGCAAAACTTTTCTTATTCTGCTCCACAGGGACCTTAAAATTCATTCAAGTACACTGACTGAATTATGAGTGCTGTGCCTGTAAGACACAGATGGACAACTGCATTGTTTTTTTGTGGAGTTATTGCTGGGTCTAAAGGTACTCAGTCATTGTGCAGACGCTGTCTACACTGACACAGGTGAAAAAGCATAAAAAATTACTGGATGTTTATATTTTCATGGGCAGCAATAGTGTTCAACTTAATGTGTTTGGAAACATGTTCCTAAAAACTGGGCAGGATGAGAGTCATAAAGCAATTTGTCCATGTAAGCCAGAGATAAACCACTGCAAACAGATTTTCATATTTATCAGCCACCTACCCATTACAAAACATGGATGTCTCATATGTGTTTAGTCAATAAAGTATTATTTGTACACAGCTTACGTTTTTAAGAGCCTTGTATAATGCAAATTTAGGAACCTAATCATTTTTTGAAAACACAATGTTACAAAGCCTGCCTTTCATGTAAAGTTATTTTAAAACAAACGTAGTCAAAACCAACAACAATAAGAAACATCTTCAAATAGTTCTACTGTTAGACAAGAACTAAAGTTTCAAAAAGGAAAAATCAATTTAAATGTGGCTTCCCAGTGTAGATAGATATAGTCTATAACTCTTCAGCTGCTATGTTCAATAGCCAGCAAGATAGGTATGTAAACTATAAGAGCAGCCCATAAGTGAGTGCTCCAGTTACAAATCACAGAAAGCAATGACCAGCTTTTTGCTTTCTATTTCTCAGTGGAAAATCCAGTTCTGTTGGTCTATTCCTGGAAGCACTTACTCAACAAGGTTTTAACTTTGGAGTAATTATAAGAAAGGCAGAGATCTTGGGTCATTCCCTTCACTGCTCTTATTTCTCACTTGAGGGTAACAGTTTTCTGCTAAAACCTAATTTTCTATTTTCTTCTGTTAATCATAATGGGCATAGCAGTACGCTTAATTACACACTGAAAGCCTGGCTAAGAGATAATGTTCTCTAATGTATTTTAATGTCAGTCTGTCTTACTTTTCCATGAATGTGCACAGAACTCAAATATTTGCACATGCAAATCTCATAAATCTAGTAGCTGCCTGAGTAAACAGGAGCACACTATTGAAACTCCCCATGAGCTTTTAAAAGAAGTTCTGCTGTAAGAACCTGATTCAAGGTCTGACTTTATTTGACAAAAGGCTGCAAGCCCGTGAAAATTAAAAAAAAATCCTACTTTTTTTTAAAACACTTATTCATAGACTGCCCATGTTGGTGGGCATTGGTAGTCGTTTACCATTCTACCAATTTTTCTGCATTTAAAATGCATATGTACTTTGTTATGGAATGATACGTTACTGTCTCACTGCTGCCCAGTCTCATTCCAGGAACCCTGCCTGTAGCACTGGTGCTTTCCCACCTCCTCCTCTGTTCTCTCTATTCCTCTTCTCCATCTGGACTTTCTGGTCCTACTGTCCTATTCTCTTTCCCCAGGATGTGTTTCATCTATGGAAAGCTTTCTCTACAGAAGGGAAGAGAGATAATAGTAGAGAAGTTCAGGACTACAGCTGCTATTTTCATGACACTCTTTACACCTTTTCCTTCCCCTTCCTCTTCCTCTTCATGTTCTCCATCCCCTCTTCCCCTGTGTCGTGGAGTGGAAACTATACTAACCAGTTGTCTTTTTTTCTGGGTATATGTGTTCTCTGTCAGTGGAGAACCTCAATAGTCTCAAAATCTTTGGGCATAAAGAGAAAAAGAAGCCTGTAATGTTGCATGAGTGGTCGATCAATATCCATCATCGTTCAGGCTTGCAGCCAAATCCAGTATTAGTCTGATTACACAAATAGTGGAGCGTCTGAAGCACCTTGTGGATAAGTGCTGTATTCTCAAACAATGGGACTTGCAATGCATGTGAGCGATTATGTGATCTGAATGGGTAAACAATACAGATTCTGGGTGATAAAAGTGACATGATATTTTATGTACTGCAGATTGACAACATTGCTGCAGCAAGGAACAACACATTTTTAAAATCCTACAATTTCTCAAGGCTAATTCCCAACCGGTCATAGTCTACATGTGACATAACCAATTTTCTTTCCAGCTGGTAGAAAACTTAGCCGTTATAAGTAATGAAATCTTGGCAGCTGGATAGCTAACTTGTTTGTTTCAGGGTCCGTGGAATGATGTGGGAACACAGAAGGGTTCTGAGTGTAGTGCAGGCACATACATGACTGTGCCTGGAAGTTTTATAAGCGTCAGTAGAAAGTCCTCATCTGTTTGAATTCTTAAAAAAAAAACAAATACCTTTTTCTTGTAGACTATAGAAAGTACAATAGACAACAATGCACAAATACTAGATGTAATCAGCCATAAAAGTGTTTTTCTTATTTTCTGAAGAGGTCGTTTAATAATTTAGGTGTTTTCTCTTTGTAGAAAATATTTTCTCATGCATTGTAAGAAGAAAAGTTACAGTTTTCTCTATTCTTTTCTGCTATTATATTTGTAAATTATTATATTAGAATTATGTCCAAGTAGTGATGAAGACTGCTTTGTGTTAGACAGTTCTCCATTAACTCATTTATTTATGCTGTGTTTTGAATAGCCCTAATAATATTTGCAGAATGAGTCTCAGAGATATGTTACAGACCCACTGTGGTATTTTCAATCACAATGTTAAGTCTCAAAAGAAAATTAATTACTTTATTGCCAAGGTAATTAAACTTGCTTGCAACAATTTTAAAATCTGATTCGAAAAAGATTAGACTAACAAGTGTCACTGAAGTACTAAAAAATGTTACAATGCCTTCATTTTCCCCCCTTAGCTTCTAATATTCTGATAACAAAGATAGAAAAAGAAGTTGCTTTAGGGAAATATCACACTATTTTAATAAAGATATAAAACAGCCAGCTGGGTATGTATATTTATATCTATATTTATGCTTTTGATAAAACATATTCCTTGCAAGCCCATAAAAACTGAGGGGAATATGACTGCATGAATCTTCAATGACAATCTGCCAAGACTTCTTTTATTTCTCATTTTTTAATAGATCAGTTAATGACAAAAATAGTTTAAGCTGAATATTTTACAAAAATGCTAGCAGATACTTTTATTACTAATAGGTGCGTGCATGTAGATCCATAGCTATACATGTTTATACATGTGTGTGAATGTGTATGTGTGCATACAGAGAGTACTACAGATGCACAAGCGTGTATGTGGCTCTGCAATGCTCATTCGCACTCAAGTGTTTTGGCTGCTCTGTCAACATTAAAGTGGCTAAGACCACAATATTTCTGATATTTTCCTAGTCAAAATTTTTACTTCTTGTTTGCAGAAAAGACGATTAAAAATAAGAGCAGAAATAATCTCATAAACTTTTTACAACCTGAATAATTTTATAGCAACATTTTAGAACATGACCCTGAAATCTTATATACCTTGTAGTCCAGTGAAGGACTGAATGATGAATATACTGCACCTCGGAAACAGAAGAGGTGTGAACTTTTCAAATGCTTTGGCAGCGAAGTGATGTGTCAGAAAGAATAAAAGACTTAAATTTATCATCCAACATGAAGCAATTGCTCTCTGGGTGAATTTTTGTAAAAATCACACTAACTCTGTGCAAAATTAATCCATAGAATTTCAAGAGCATAATTCTGGAGGTGAATATGACCTCAAGTATCTAAAGCTATGATATACCCTGAACTTACAATCTAGAGACTCTCACTGCCAATTTAAAAGCTCAGAATATGTGATCTTACAGCACATAATGGTTACCAGAGGATATGTATCTCATGTAAGATAGAATCTTCAGTAAAAAAAACCCTTTCTTGACAGGTGGAGAGATGTCATGTGTTATTTTTTGTTATTGTATAATAATTATTAAAAGTCATTTCAAGACTGCTGTTAATTTATGTGAAATATGGAGAGATTTGCCTTTATCTTCTGCATCTCAAGTACTTGATTCTGCACGAGAAAAAACACCTCATGCCATGAGAGAAATACCTCATACCCTGGAAGAAGGTCCTGCCTTCATCTGGAAAACGCTGAATGTGAGGACCTCTTCTTGGGAGTTACCATTGCACAGTTGTCTAGTTCTTCTTTTATTCTTAGACATCTAAGCTTAGGACGTAGGCTTGAGACAGAGGACTGGATTAAATGTAGAGGATCCTTGGTCTGATTCATTATGACTGCTCCCATTTCCTGTTCACACCATCTGCTTGAACTCACCCCAGCCCAGAGAACACAGAGCTCTCCAGAGAGACTGCTGCACTTTCTCCATTTTGCCTCAATCTGGGGAAAGTTGGATTTGCTGAATGAAGCTTTAATTTAAGTCAATGTTAGAGAAGGTGATATTACACCTCTATCTCTCATTGCCCTCATCATAGTCTTCCTCAAAATCTCATGTGTTGTCCCATCTCATAGAGTCTGTGTCCTTCTGACAAGCTTAGTGAGAGCTGAAGAGAAAGGTCTGTACTGGTGATTTCTCTTTAGTCCTGTTCAGAAGAGTCCAAATGGATGTATACTACTACCTGCTGAAACGTTTCCAAAATGTGCCTTTTTCAATTTGTTTACAATTACTTTCAGAGGCGTCCATCATGAATTCCCAGCTGTAAGAACAGTACAATCTTGTGGCTTTTTTCTTCAGTGCACTGAACTAAATTGGAAGGGAATCCTAAATGAAGTCATTAGAGCTGCTTCTGAGTTAAGGTATTGCTTTCATTGTGGAAAGAATTACTGATCTTGGCATACTGCGGATAAAAACAGGAAAACAATTAATTTGAACATTTTAGAAATGCTAAAATTATACGAAGATTTTACTCTCTGATCTGCTTCCATAAATTCTCTGAAATGTTGCTAATGTCACAAAAGAAAACGCAAACATAAAGTAAGCCCATTCTTTTGGCTTTCAGTAGGGTGAGAAAATAGCTGGAGATGATTGCTGTTCAAGTTCTTGCACAGATAACAAATAAGCTATTCTTAACTGTCAGGTAGAAGTGTTGGTCAGTCTTGAAGTCTGTGAACAGGAGAGTATGTCCAACAAACAAAAGTTGTTGCAGAATAAATAACTGAAACATCTGACGCGAGGTGGTCATTTGTGTTCAAATGCTTGCCTAGTAGGTATTTATTTGTGTATCCAGGCCTATAATTCTTGTCTAATTTTGACATGTGTATCCAGATGTCTACCCACTGAAAATTGGTTCTTTAAGATTATTTCAGAAACAAATATCTTTTTGCATAAAAACATGTGTTTAGAGTTTGCTGAACTCTCCACTTTCTACTCATCCATTTTGTGGTAATTTCTTATGATTACAGGGTACAGTATAGTGTCTCTTTCAAATTAACCTTGTAGTACTGCCAAAAAGGAAGAGAAGAATAAGTGTTGCTGGAGACAGAAGGAATATCTGTAGTGCTAAGGTTATGTCTGCCCAACATGTTTCTACTGACAAGCCCAAATTCCATTCGGTGCTATGGAGATGCATGAGGGCTGTCGTCCCTTTGCGATAGACATAACAGATGTCAGCACTTTCCAGAATATGATTAAATCCTTTTTCCTTTTTACACACCTTTCATGTGTCCTACTGAAACTCAACATCAAAGGAAACATAGCTGAGAGACAGGCTTTGTGAAACTGATTTTTGCAAATTCTTAGACCAAGAAAAAGGTTTCCAGGTTCTTTTTTGGTTTGTTAGTCAGGCTAATACTGTTTCTTACGAGCATGGTCCCTTCTAGATTTCATATCCATGCTACTGCTACACATTACTTTATACAAAAATCAGATTGAATTATCTATTAGAAAATAACTATCAACTCAATGGTCATAACCATTTTCCTTTTTTAGAACAAGAAAAGTACTGAATATATATACAGGAAATGTCAAAAACATGCACTAAATAAAACATTTCCATTAACACAGAAACTCCTCCAGGGCCTGGGGGGAAGAGTTGACAGTCAATTCCATAGCAGAGATGAAGACTGAAGAAAATAGTGAAACTTTTCCCATGCAAGTCTGAGGCCTTCCACACTCCCACATTCCTACTCTTTAGTGGTTGGCAGTGTACAAATTCCAAGTCGTTTATTAATCAGCCAAGAGAAAACAGGCATGCAGAAAATTCTTAATGTTTTTACCCTGTGTGTCGAAAGGTTTTTTTGCCTCTCACGTATTATCTCTGTCTTGCTGTCATTGTAATAGGAAGTTAAATTGTGATCCTCAAAGGTTATAAATAGGTTTATGGAGAATGAATTTGCTAAAGAAAGAGGGACATCTCCTTTAAATTTCTAATTTGAATTCATTACTAAGCAATATACCACCTTCTAGTATAGTTTTCTAGTGGACACGTACAGGAAATATGAAAAGAATAGGCTCAAGTCTTAGCATTATTCATTCGTAAAATAATTGCAGCACACAAAGCTGTAACTCCTGTGTTTGGGGTATTTGTGATTCCAGAAGAGCAATTTTCTTTCAAAATTTTTGCAGAGAAGAAATGACAGTGAACTCAAATTGTTCAGGACAAAAGCATTACTAAAATTAAAATGAAAGCACAGCAGTTAGATCATATTTACATTTCAAACCAAAAAGGAGTTCACTAAGGACTATCAAAGCCTGATGCCATGTAAGTGGAAATCTTTTATGCATGCAGATGGTCTATGGTCTATTTGGCTTATTATTATAGTGAAACAGGTAGGAACATAATGATTTCTTACATAAACACATTTCTTTTTGATCATTTACAGCTGCTTTGCTTGTTTTCTTTCACCGTGCATTTGAGCAACTGGTCATTTCAGTCAAGGATTAAATTCCTCCCTGCTAAAAGAAGTATTTAGTACTCAGGAAATCTTTGCTAAATAGAAGAGTGCTAAAAATGAAAATTATATTCTATATCGAAGGCAGATTATTACAGTTCACTAGCAGGTATGTTGCATAAAGCCAGGATCCCAAAATATTTGGAATCACTATTAATTTATGAAGTCCCTTTCCAAAGAAGGAGACAATAATGAAAGAAACGGTGAGTCATGAATTCCACTATCACCAAACCTGCAGCTCTATTTCCTTTTATAGATTATTTCAACTGAACACACATACTTCTTTTTCTTCCAGCTCCATAGAAAATGTAAGGAGCTGTAGTATAGGATAAAGAGAGAGCCTTAAAGCAGTCAAGAGAAGAATGTCCCACATGTGAAGAAAATCTTGTAAAATTTGATGTAAAATGCGGGGTGATTTTACTGAGGAGACCTGAAGCTTTTCAACTAACATACTCTGTGAGGCACATTATCTGCAGGATGTGAGAGAGCACAAGCTTTCATCCCATGATGTTTGTGCCTGTGGAGATGCATGTTGCCATTTTATTTGTCTTTCTATCTCTGAAGAGAACGGTGCGAACCACAGTCACTTTCTCAAGCTGGTATTTTTATTCATTGCATCACAGTATTTTAAAAATAAAATATAGCAGAATTTCCCATTTTGAAATATGTATTTCTCAAAGTAATAATAATTTTCAATTATTATTTTTTATATTTATAACTATGCCATTTTTTACATCCTCATCTGAATTCCTGTTTGTGGCAGTCTTGGTGTCTTTACACCACATGTCAGAAGTTATATCTTCATTGTTATCCCAGTGAACATCCAAATTTGCCTGTGATTTTCTGTCTTTTTGTTTCCTGTACAGCTGTTGTCATGGATTACATTCCTTTCTGTTTTTTAATATATCTGCAAGAGAGCCGTGAGAGTCCGTATGCTTAATGCCCTCCTGTAATGTTTCATAACAATATAGAGCTAAGTGGTAGCAAGAGAAATTGATGAAAATAACTCACTGTCATTATTATTCTTATCCACTAATTTACTAAAATTATTGTTCTCATCAATTATCTCTAATTTATTTGCAGTTATTTCAGCATATTTTTACTTTATACACATATTTAATTGCTTTAGACACATTCTTTAGTTTCTCCACTGCAGGCAATGCTTAAATTGTCATTAAAAGAGATGGAAATCCTAATCCTGTGAAGACTTTGAAATTAATATTTTTTTTCCAAAAGATACATTCAATTCTGAGATACACTCAAGCATGAATGGAACAAAACAATTCAATTTATTTTTATATGGTTACATTCACATGAAGTTTCATAAAATTCTATTTTTTTTCTGAAAGACAAGAGTGATAGCAAGATAAAACCTTGCAGAACTGACAACAGTGCTTTTGGTGCATGCAGAAAGTGACAAAAGAGTGGTGTGATAGATTAGAAAAGAAATGCAAGTTAAAATAAAAAACAGAGGCAAATATTTTGTCACTGTGTCAATAGAATAATATCGGTGTCATGTGAAAATAACAAAACTAGAGAAGGTGATTGTGATCCATACCACTTGAATGTAAAGGTAAGAGAGAGATTTATGACAGAAACCTGCCAATCAAGCATTTGGAACAGAGGAGAAGAAAAGGGAGCACAGAAGAGGGACACAATGAGCTATAATTTGCATAAGGAAATCTGAGACTTTCTTGTAGATTAGAAAAATATAAATAGTATTGCTTTTTTAATCTAGATCCAAAATAGATCTAATTTTTCTGTGTTTGCTCTTTGCTGACTGGTGCAGGCTGTGTTGTAGAGGTTGAAGGTCTGGCTGAAGGCTGTCAGCCTGTGAATGCTGACGCTCCTTTTGATCCCTCTCCTTAACTCCACAGAGGCACCACATCACCTCACTTGTCCTTCCATTACCTCTGTCATCCTGTTTTCTCAGATGACAGAAATAGGTGAACATGTAGCTTTTTCTTCAGGTGCATGCAGAGTTTTTAGTCCCATGTCTCTGCTGACCAAAGGGTCAGAGTTAGCTGAGACTGAGATGGTTGTTGTAATGTTTCACTCTTGATGCACAGAACAGTTCTGGTCAGTGCTAACACTCAGCAGATGCCCAGGTGATGATGAAACTGCCTGCATTGCACTGCTGCTGTAATAGCACACGGGCAAAAAAAATAATAGTAGGAATAGGTAGCAGCACAGCAAGAATATTTTCTAAGGCTTGTGAGGGTCAGGAATGAAAAAAAAAGATCCTTAAAATTTTGGACAAATGAGTATTAGAAGTGGTCAAGGCAAGATCTACAGCTGTTAAAGAGCAGGACTTCCACAGCTCTGGGAGCTGACCTAGCCTCTGCTCTGGAGATGGAGGGATGAAGGAGGCACAGGGAGGCCTGACACCCTGACAAGGGGAGGTTTGATAGGAACAGGAGACCTATACATCACTTTTTGTAGCACCTATTTCAAAGAGAGGTGATTACTATTTGTTTGTATTATGTTTTTGCATCTAGAACATTGGTACTGGTACTTCAAAACTTTTACATACTTGCTTTTTTTGTATGCATATTTTCTTTTCCAAACAGTCTGCTTGTGTTTTGCTAACCATGGTGAAGTAGGATTTTTGAATGTATATGCATATTTTAATTGTTAATATTCCTGAAAATGTTGTCGCTTGCTTGGCAAAATACTTGAAATCCATACAGAATTCTAGCCTATCCATTTCAAAAGACTGAATTTGTTAAATTGGAGTTACATGAACTCCCTAAATAGACAAAACCAAGCATTTTGTATAAAAATAATCTCAAGTATAATGGAATAGATGATTAGAGTTTATATCACATTACTTCTTTAGGACTTTTAAAACACCCATAAAAAATTGGTGGGCAATATTTTGCACATATAACAGCATTCTAGAGCTAGGTTGCAATCTCTTTAATTACATGAATACTTTCATTGATTTATAGGAGATGCTTCATATAAATAACCATAAAAAATATGTCTATTCCCTATGCTCACATTCTAGCTTGCAGTTTTATAAGGTTATGGTAGTGCAAAGTGCTCAATATTAAATCCTTACTGACAAATGAGGAGGTTTATTTTACTGACCAAATCGCAATGTGTGCAGATTAATAAAAATATGACTTACTGGGTTCCATGTCATGTGTATAGAGAAGCGCAGAGAATTTATGCAATTCTGTAGGGGGAATGCTGTGTTCTGAACAAGTTTATGAGTCCTCATCAAGTGGAGAAACACAAGTTATGAGCTTCTCTTTAAAACACTGTTATTTACAGCAGTAAAAATGTCCAGCTTCCCTGGCTGTGTGACATTCATACCCCACAGTCTGGGGAGCTGAGGAGAGAAAGGACAGCAAAGCTGCCACCAAATGGAGACCTGTATCCAGTGGAGGAAACAGGCAGTAGGAGCCTCATGGAAGTCAACGATTCAGTGCTGAGTCCTGCACATGGGAAGGCAGAATATGCAGAAATGCAGGCTACCAACAGACAGGACTGTATTGAGAGCAGCAGTCAGTGGGTGTGGGAAATCACTCTCTGTTCTACTCAGAAATACACTGATCACCTGTGGCTGTGATCTGTACACTGAAACTGGGCTTGTTCAGCCTCAAGAAGAGGGTTTTTTTTGGGGGAGAACCCAAATAAGAGCCTATACTTCTGAAAAGATTATCGATAAGATGGAGCTGTTATCTTCCCAACAGTGCATGGCAGGAGGACAAGAAACAATGAACACAAACAGCAATAGCAGAGGTTCTGAATGGATAAAGTGACAAAAAAGTGTTTTCCTCATTAGGGTAACCAAGCAGTGGCACAGGTTGTCCAGGGAGGATGTGAAATCTCTATGCCAATTTACAAAACACAAGGCTTTTCCACAGCCAGCTGGGTGAAGCCCTGAGGAACTTGGTCTGACCCTATCTGGGCCTGCTGTGAGCAGGGACTTGGACTGGAGGTCTTCTGAACTCCCTTTGAACCACAATTGTCTCTGTGATCCTTCACAGCCCTTTCTCCAGTAGGGATGGAAGTAGGTAGGACAGGATGTGCACCTGGATCCCAGGAAAGGCCTGTGAGAGAAATTACAGCTCTTCCTTGCTCACTTTTTGCTAAAAAAAAAAAAAACAACCTCACTCTTCCATTTATAATGTGTGATATGTCTGGTGTGAGAAACATCAGTGCATCAATAGCCACAGCCTCGTCATTATTGGGATACGTCTTATGACACCAAATGAGTGAAAACTGAGGCAGTCGAGGTGGAAAGTCTTGTGCAAATCCTCAGAAGGTAACAAGAAGAAGGGGGAACACTGTTTTTCAAAAACTGCTTACTGATACAATAAAGCAGCAGGAACCTTGTTCTTCAACCTGAGGATTGTGTAAGAAAGGAATAGCTGGGAGATAACAAGGTCCAAGATGTGACTGAGGTAAGCCTATGGCAAACCTCAGCTGCACTGTCAAGGAGCTCTCAGTCAGTTCAGTGCCAGCAGCACTCACTGCAGTCAGGCTGCCTAAAAGAAAGCATATCCTCTGCTTGCTTCCTTCTGTGCCAGCAAAGTTACCACTCTGACAAATTGATTATGTCGAAAATAGCATTGCTATTAACAAAAAGCCTTGCTTTGTGCACTCTTCACAACTGGGTAAGACATAATTAGGTACAAACAAAAATATGCTCTCTAGAATATTTAGGATACTAAAGAACATTCTTGTAGCACACTAGCAGAAATCTATTAATAAATCTTGATCAATTTTGTCCTTTTGAGTTAAATGTGATTCTTGCTCCAGTGGAGCTTTTCCTGGAAGAAGGAAGTCAATACAACATGCTGTACCAGAAAAAAAGTTATACTAGAATGAACAAAGATGATTTCACAGTAATCCACTTGCTTAATGATTTTTATTTAAAAATTGGAATAATCAGTTTAAGGAAAATATCTAACCACTTTCTTTTACTATAGTTAATGGCTAAGTTAGGTCTGTTATTTACTCATTCTAAATCATATGTCTGAAGAACACTTCATGAAAACAATTATAAAAAAAGCACTGATTAATTTTGCATCTCTTCCTGCTTTCATAATCTTTGTTAAGTGAATGGAATAATTTGTACCATTTCTGTTTCTTATTATGGTATTTGTCATTAGAATGAGGTGTCAGGAAGCATTTAGACTGTCTCATATTTCATGAGTCAAAACAGTATGCCATATTGATGTGACCTTTTAAATTTCCTGCATTTTCTTCTGTTCCTTTACGTTGTTTTCTTTCTCTGCGTATCTCCTACAGAGCAGGGCAGTGGAACTGGTGAAGGGTGTGACAAGCAGTTGAGGGAGCTGGGGTTGTTTAGCCTGGAGAAGAGCAGGCTTGGGGGCAACTTTATCACTCTCTACAGCTCCCTGATAGCCAAGTCGAGGTCAGCCTCTTCTCCCAGGCAACCAGACAGCACAACAGGACACAGTCTCAACCTGCTCCAGAGAAGGTTCAGGTTGGACAATAGGAAGAATTTCTTCACAGAAAGGGTGATTAAACACTGGAAGGTACTGCCCAGGGAAGTGATGGAGTCACCATTTCTGAAGGTGTTTGAGGAAACACTGGATATGGCACTTCGTGCCATGGTCTGGTTGACAAGGTGATGTTTGGTCATAGCTTGGACTTGATCTTGAGGCCTTTTCCAACCTGATTCTGTGATGCTTCATTCTAAGATGGTAAATGTGAACTTGCAAAGTATGAATCAGCAAATGACACAAAACAGAATGTCTCATGAAAATAATCCTGATGTGTGTATCCATGCAGTGTGATCTTGTAAACACATTTTGAGTTACCTCAAAATGGCTTTGCAGGTATGTCAGCAGCACTAGAACAACGATGCTGTGCTGCACAGTGCTGTGAGAACACAAAGTAGTTAGGGAACATCTCACTGCCATAAGATGTGAAAGATACACAGAAACAGAACATTTCTACTCATATCTGGTTGAGATACTGTTGTGAATAAACAGTGGCAAGATTAAAAACTTTTTTTCTTTGAGATTTAAACTAGTATTTGACTATGACACATTAGGATGAAACCTTCAAAGGGATAATTTGTCTTACATTGGGTCAGTATAAAGCTTTTTTGCATTGAAATACCTAGTGCTTGCCAATCTTGGAGACAGTAGTAGATGTTTGAACTGCAGTTTTTATCTCACTCCCATGATTAACCAGAAAACAGCCTGTCATCGTGGTTGAGTCAAAGTACATGCAATTATGGTCCATCCCTGACACTGTTAAGAGGACAAAAAACCTGAAGAAGCAATGTAGTGGATTGTATAACTGCCAACAAAATTTCTTTAACTTATATGTAATTTAAAATGCAGCCTGTATTGAAATGCAGACAATGTGACTGGTGACTCCTTGTCTCACGCGGTCTTTTCTTTACTCTTGGACAATGATAGAAAAATAGTTGCACAGATCACAAGTATCGTTAACACAATTTAGAGCTTCCTGATCAAAGAAAAACATTAGCTGACTGACAGCAACATGCTTTAGAACATCCTGGGCACTTTCACCCAGTCTTTGGCCCCAGAAGGGTCTTTTCTTACAATATGAACATTGTGATAAGAGGTACAAAGTTAACATTTCAACTGAAATACAAATAACTCTGACACTTTAGCTTAGTTTAGCAAGGAATTTGTAAGAACAAAATAACAATTTGAGTGGTCAAGAGTGCACATAGTTTTTGTTTCATGTGAGCCTCACAACACAATGGGACTAAACAATATTTATTTGCTACTACTTTGGCCTGAGAAATCTTGCAACTTATATACCATAAACTCATTCCGTCATATTGCCCTTGCTGGTAGGTTACATAAATAAATGATTGGAAGTGGCTTCCAAATCGTTAGTCTTGTGAGTGTGGCTCACAGGTTTCACAGAAGAGGAGAGACTTACAGAAACCTCAGTGTGACTAAATAACTGATGACCAATTCTGTGAAACAAGGTGAAAAATGGAAACAGAGAAGCTACAAAACACAGGGTGTTCTGCTGAGGAAGTCTCAGTGTGTTCCTCTGTCTTGAGAGCAGAATATCAGAAATGATGGGAGCGTGGCTAAAGGTGGATGCTTAGGCAGGACTGACGGACAGGACAAGGGAGGGTAACATCAGACACTCCTTTCCACAGGAGATAATAAAGGCATGGAGGACTGCTGAGTACCTTGT
>JAWWEY010000130.1:14425386-14441268 GCA_035582745.1 Loriotus luctuosus | reverse complement strand
AAATATACTCTTTGATATTAAATCTGCAGAAAGTAGTCTAAATAACCACCATTACGTTCATTTGAATTAAAGGTACATATTTTTTAAAGAAAAAAATTAAAATTAAATGCAAAAATATGAAAATCTAAAGTTAAGACTTGAAACTACTATAACCTTGAGAATTTATTTCAATAAATCCAGTTATGTGCTATACCCATGAAATTCATCAGATATAAAAATTAAAGGTTGCATAACTACTTACAAAATCTGAAAGTTGGGAAGTGTTTAAATTTTTAAGTCAGGTCAAGCTTTATAAATGCATCTTAGTGAAATATACTACTGTACTGATTTCATTATGTATTATTTTTAATAATACATGTATTGTTATATGTAATGTTGTACATGTACTATTTTCTGTATTTTTAGTGCAGTGAATGTCGATGTATTTAAGACAAAAAACCAAATCTTTTTGAATACCTACATGTAGAAAATATTTTTCAGTACTTTTTCTGTAGTGAACTCCTTCAGAGCAAATACTATTTTTCTTTTCTTTCATTGAAAACTGTTTGAAACTGAAGATGCCATAATTCTGGTTTTCTGCTTCCAGCTACTGCATGCAAAATAAGTGCCACAAGGTGGGTGGTTGCCACAGGGGCACACTGCTGACTTCAATTTTCCCATCAGGACCTCCAGCTCCTTTCCTGCATGTCTGCTCCCATGCAGTCAGTCATGAGTGTAGGTTTCTCTGGGCTATTACATCCTAAGTGTAAAGCTTAGCATGTTTCTGGGTTGGTATTCAGGAGATTCCTTCTCGGCCTCCCAGACTACAGTTTGTCTAGAAAATACTGCAGGAGGTGTAGAAAGACAAGAAAAGTGTCACCTGTACACGGTGGTGACCATTTCATCATGGGAGCAAATCAAGTGGTAAAGTAAAAATTCCTCTTCATAAATCCACACTGGCTGTGCCCAATAAACTTCCTGGTCCTCCCATGCTTCAAAATTATTTTTAGAAGGAACTGCTACATGAAATCCTACATCTCTTAGACTGGATTTGACTTTCTTGTACTTTTCTAGATTCTCTTGCTTGCCTTTTTGAATATGGGTTTAACATTTACGTTCTACCAGCTAGTGCTCCTTCTTCAATCTTCTCTTTTTAAAATGTAGGTAATTCCATTTACTCTTTAATTTTAAACACTTCTTTTTATGTTTCATTTCAATACCTGTTACAATCCAAATAAGGTTTAAACCAAACTTAAAATGAAAAGTCTGCATGTAACTTAAAAAGAAGAAAATTATAAAGAATATAAAAATGCAATAAACATAGATGTATTGTTAGACTGTTTCTAGAATAATGAAAAGAAAAAAGTGAACAAATACCTGTGAAACCAGAGAACTATTTATTTAAATAAAGTTCAAATTTCAGCAAATAAAACAAAGAAACAAGTGTAAAGGTTTCATATTTTAATGTTTATGTAAGCTGATGAGAATTAACAATCAGGAAAGTTACTGAAAGTGCAAAAGCAGAAGTTGATTAAATAAGTTTGTTTCCTATTTTCAATTTGCTTACAATAAATTTTTTTAATTTACCAGCAGCACCCCAAGTAAGCATCTCCCCCAGTGTTTTAGCAGGATCTGCAACTTCTCATTGTAGTGCCATCCAGAGTAATGTCAATGTACCTGTTAGTTAGTACACTTAATTTAGGCTTAATATTTACAAGTACCCCATTTTTCTCTTTCAGTGTGCATTACTGCTGCATTTATCAACCCTGAATTACCTCTGTCTTTTCCAGTCCACTCACTGAGAACCTCTGAAATTCCTTCAAGATTTTTTTCCTTATAGGACTTTCTGCCTTTAGAAGTAAATTAATGGTCTTATATCTGCTGTATCTACAAAATACCTTGTTTGTTGCTGTTCTTTTTATTATGACCTTATCAACACTAGCATGGCATCTATGTTTAGAATACTAACTTTTAAACAATAGTTTTGTGAGTAGACAACAGTCTAGGGAAACTGAAAACTAAACACTAATTTGAGCACCTGATAGGCATGTGCTCAAAATGACATGATTTATAACACATATGTCAAACTGGTAGCTGGCTGGGCAACAAACATGTCATGCACAGGCTCTGAATATGAGATGTCCTCTGAAGTGTATGCAATTTAATTGGTGGTTTTGTTTTCCTTTAAAGGAGAGGTATGTATCAGGGAAGAATATTAACACTGAGATCCACTATGATTAGAAACTCATTAACAAGAATTTTAAACATCTACTTTATTGACTTTTAAAGATTTGTTTAGCATGTGCGTCTTTTAGTGTGCTCAATTTCTTTGATTGTCTTTAAATGTTGCTTCAGAATGGAAGTTTATTATGCAAATCAGGTATTTCTTTGATGTTATCTTTTATATTTAATGTACTTAAAATCTCCTTTCCCTGAACACAGCACAGGCAAACAGTCACACAAGAAAAGCCTAGTATAGCAATCTTTCATTAATGCCTGTTTTTGTTGCCTATCACACTCACACAAACTCAGAAAATCGATATCCATACAAAGAGAGGCGTAGTTAAATTTCTAGGTGGGAGCTTGTCTTTATATTGATAACTTAGTGATATCTAGAAAAACACAATGACACCACAAGAGACTGACTTTTATGCAACCTGAACCTACAACAGCTGCAGCTCTGCCTGGGACACTACTGCCCAAATTCCTTTAACTGTGATTCTCCCCAGACATTCCCAATCACATGCTGCACATCCCATCAGGTTTCCCATGTGACCATGTGGTTATCACTACATAAAAAGATTTTTTTGCTCTTTCTGCTAAAATTCAATCTCCAGCTCTGTGACTGATAGAGGTAACTATCTTTTCCCCATGTAAAAGTAGCATGCAACACATTTTATGATTTTATGTTAAGGCAACTGGTCCTTTGAAATAAAAATCCATGAATCTGTCAGCTCAGTTCCTCAGAATATTGTCAAGGGAGAATATCTCCTGATGCTCTTATATTCCTCCAGCTTCACTGTTACAAATGCTACTCAAGCTAAAGCACAAGTCCTGTCACTTGTCCACTCAATTCAAGAGGAAGCAACAGTGAGAGGGGGTTGAACGAGGAGCTGCTTCAGCTGCATTTACCCATCTCTTTGCAAAACAATCACTGAGGAAAGAGGAGCACTGTACTCCCAACCAGCACAATTGGACAAAGGAGAGTAGAAACTCTGCAAGGGGACTTGAAAGTCCTTGATTCTCATTAGTGAGGTTTTAAAATAGTCCAGCATTCCTCGTGCAATGTGTCTGCTGAGAATGATTTCCCCATTTCTCATTATATATGAATGCCAGTGCACTGTGCAGCTCCAGTGCACAACTGATTAATAAGGTCAGAATTAGAAATTGAGAGCTTTCCTTTTCTGAGCATCTACTGCAGTTTTCTCTCAACAGGGTTTTCTTTGTCGATTTTCTCTGATCTGAAACATAGGGCTTACTGGAATGGGAGTTATGCATTCTGTCATGCAGAGCTCTGAAGAGTGTGTTTACTTTTTTTTAAATATTATAAATTGTGTTTTGGATCATTTGTATTAAAATCTCTTATGCACCACAAAATACTTTGGAAAAATGCATTAATTGCTAGGGTAGTCCTTTTTGTCAGTAAATAAGCTCTATATGCTCAGATAATATTTTGTTTTCAGAAGGATAAGTAATTCCTTTATCTGAATTTTCAATAAAGCAACTCAGTGTCTTTCAAGTGTCACAATGCCATCAATCCACTGTGACTAAATTTCTCATCCATACAGTGACTAAAGCCATGAATTTCAAATCAATTCTAAATTACTTTAGCTGTCTACAAATTACACAACCTTCTTCCTATCACTGCAGCCAACGTTTTGCATGTGAAGCCACCTACCCCTCCATCCAATTATATTTTATAAGCATATTATCAAGTATGCATTAGTTCTGTCAAATAAACCCCTTGTGTCCAGGATTACAAATGGTTGTTTCCTTTTGGTTTTTGGTTTTGTTTTTTGTTTTGTTTTTTTTTTTAGATTTCACCAGTTTTGTTTTTTTTTTTTTCCCTGGGGTTATGCAGTTCTTAATCCTCTGATATTAACTATAGTAACTGGCCTAGTGATTCCAGTTGTGTCTTCTTCAATCAGCTCAGATTTTTCATTTGAAAAATGTTGTGGAAAAAAAACCCTGAAAACTATTACAGTCCCCACCAGCCTGGCACATAAAAAGAACAAAAAACAAATGGACAGGATTTTATCCATGTTCATCCTCAAATTAACCTGGTGCAGAAAGCAGAATTTTGGGGGAATCACCAACTACAGAAATGTTGCTTGGAAGGAACTTCTGCTACTTGAGGAAGGACTATTGGAGTATAAGAACTGTGCCAGCTCCCAGTTTATTCAGCTAAGTTTTAATTTGAGGATGGACTTTCCACAGCCCCTCTGGATTCCAATAACCCTTTCAATACCGTACTGCTCTCCTGAAAATGTTGTTCTTTATGTCCAACCTGAACTTTCAGCTTGAAAGTCATGGCTGCTGCCCCTTGTTTTTTCCTTCTGTTTCTACAGAGAGGAATTTCATTCTGTCACTTTGAAACACCTGTTCAGGTAGTTATAGGATAGAATTAAATTATTTATCAACCTCCTCTTTGTCAGACTGACCAATCCCATTTCTCTATATTGCCTTTCCTATGTCACATGTCATCAGCTGTCTTGATAGCCTCCATGGATTCCTTCCAGTTCCTCAATATCCAGCTGGACAGCAAGCCCAAAACTGCATACTGTACTTTAGGCACAGCCTCAGCTACATGGAAGAAGATGAATTAATCTTCTAAATCAGGATCTTCAGGGTGTGGCTACTTTTTCTGCATTTGTGATTGAGGTGCACAGTTGCTTCGTACTCCGCTGTAACACCCAGGTAGGTCCTTGCCACCATGGATGGTGCTGTCAGGTGGTTCCCAGTTTCGGTTGATGGAAGGGATTATTTTGTCCCAGGCGCAATCTGGACCCCATTGGTCCAATGCTTAAATTTCCCAGGGTCCTTCTGGATTAAAGCTCTAATGTTGGAAGTGCCACCAGTCCCTCTGATTTAGTATTGTTCCCAGATTTGCTGCTGATGGGCTCTGTCTTGTCACCCAGGTCAGTGATGAAGCTATTGAAGAAATGCTGCATCAGTACTGTGTCAGTACTGACTCCTGGCTAAGTAGCTGTACCAGCTAGGTGGCAAACTATCGATTACTTGCCTTTGGTTCTGGTTGTCTGGTTGCTTTTCAGTCCATCTAACAGTCTGTTTGTCCTGCCTATCTCAAATTCCAAATCAGAATTCTGTGGAAAGCAGAATCAAAACCTTATTAATTTCAAGCTTTTTCACAGGCAGCGCTTTATCCTTGTCCCCTCAGCCAATCATTCCATTGTAGAGAGCAGTCAGGCTGATCAAGCTTGATTTTCCCTTGGTGAAACTATATTGACTTTTCCTGATTACTTTCTCATCATTGTCAAACTAAAGCCTTTGAATATATCTTTTTGCTCTTCAGAGAAAGAGTGGCTCAAGAAGATATTTGCAGATGACCAGGTCAGCTTTCAATTTGTGTCAGATGAAAGTAGAACTGACCTTGCAATGGAAAACTGGTATTACATCAGCTGTTTCCATGGATAAGAGAGTTACTACAGTAGTTTGGAAACTGGCCATGGAGACTGGCTACTGAACTTCTGATCTGTGGACTGTATGACAACACAATAAATTAATACTGTAGCAAAGTAGCCAAATCACTATGCATTTAAAACAATAAATTTCTTGGAAACAGCTGCAGAAACGTTTTACCAAAGCTATAACTTGCACAAATACAGTAATACAGCGTAGAACCTAGGCCACCGGTCAACTCCCTGAATCATTTTCTCTGCTACTTCATTTATTATGGCTTTAAAATACATAATTCACTTTAATGAACCTTTTGCTATGCTATAGCCACAGCTATATATTCCCTGGTTGTCTCTAAAATTAACTAGTTAAACCAGGTGGTCTACAGTTCTTATTAAAGTAAAACATATGGGAACAGGAAATCATCCTGCAGTATTACCATCTTGCAGGCTTTCAGGTAGATACACAACATTGTCGCTAAAGGGCAAGACGGAGAACATATTCTGCTTTACAACTTCACATTCCTGATGGCATACCAGCCATCATTTTATGTAACATCAATAAGACTATCTCTAAATTTTCAGAATAGTGGGAAAAGTGACATCTATGCTGTAGATGGTTTTCAATGCACTTAAATATGTTTGCAGGTTTTGACACAGAGTGGTGCAACAGGGAAGGGTGAGACAGAATGCTTTTTCTGACATTAGACACAAAGTCAAACAAAACTCAAGGTAAAAATCCTTTCCACTCTACCTAAACTAAGAGACAGATAGTATGCATAGGGACTCACATTCTTCTGCCTAGCATTAGCATCTTCTGAGGATGTTCAATAAATTTCATTTCAATTTATTCATACAGTTCAGCCCAAATAATAGTTCCACAATTACAAAACCTACACTGAATTTTAAAAGCAGATATACTTTTTCTTTACACTTTTCTCACCTACAAGATGGAAATGTGAAAATGTCAGACTTGCTTGTTTCCAAACACTTAATGAGAATACAAATTCCTTCAGCTCACTAACTCTATGCCATGTTTTTTCTCATTACAATGGTTCCACATAAAAAAAATTAAAATATTGCTTTTTCTTTTTTTAAGCCACATCTCATTTTCTATATTAATTTCTACAGATACAGACAGAAATAAAGAAATTTTTTTTTGTAGGAAAAAACCAAGAACAATTAAATGCAGATAAAATTTGTGTTGAATTCTATAATTTCTTAATTATATATTACAGATCTTTCCAGTAGGAAAAACTTATTCTATAATGAGTCTGTAAATTCCATATTATCCATAAAAAACTGTAAAATGGGTTTACCAGCTAATGAGAAATAACCTTCCTTTGTGAAATGTACAAAAAACCACTAATGAAAAACAAGACAATCAGGTTTATTACAGCAAGATTTCCTGATTATTGATTTAAATTATGATTAGAATGATTTAACTCCTTTTCCCTGCTTCTTTCCTTGCCAGGTTCTGCTTTTGCCATTACAAGTATGGTAAGAAAAGCAAATGTTTTATTTCCTCTGTTAGAAACAGACCAAAGGTATCTCCTAATTTCAGAAGTGAACTCTTACACAGAATAAGGACAAGGTCAGAAGTGTGGAGTAACTCAGATGCTTTACCAAGTCCTGCTCTTGTTCTGTCCATGTCACTTTGGTCAACAGTTAAAAAGACGAAGAGTAATGATGAAATGTCATAATTTCTTGCTCTTCTTTCTCATTGCCTTTGTTCTTTTCAGTCAAACTCCTTGCTGTCTTTTAAAACGACTTAAGATGTTTTGGCTGACAGCTCAACCCGACTCTTTAAAAAAGTGTAGACTCTCTGTTGGTATTGCAGATATTCACAAAATATTTCATCCTACTCTGTGAAAAATTCAAAGAATAATTTTCTTTACTGCTGGAAGCAGTCCACTGAACCTTCCGACTTGCAAGACAATCAGATCCCACCAAAACAGTTTATGATTGTATTTGTCGGGATCAAATTCACCTTGGATGTGCTTTTCATTACAGTTAGTGAGTTAGGTCTTGGTCTTCCCCCAGGGTAAAGATGTTGTCCTAACTTCTATTCAACATGCAGTGGCTAACAGCTTATGGAAGAATGTGAATAGAGTGAATCAAAATGCAGATTTTTTAATAGGCATTGTATTTGTGCAGACACTCAGCGTGGTGGCCACCAGCTCTGTAGTAGTCAGCAATCCTAGGCACACAGTAACAGCTGGATGCATTTCAGGTACCAGGAATACTCAGACCTGTGGCTAAAGAGATGTATTCCCAGGGAATGACTGTGAAGGGAAGTGTTGCAAGTAGCCCAGCCTCTGGTTAAGTGGAGGCATTTGGAGATGTGGCAGTTCCCAGAAGAGCTCGGGAGAATAGAGAGCTGGGCCCCTCATGTGTCCAGTCCTGCACATTCCCTCTGCAGTTCAGTCATGTGGATGCCCCTGCATGGGCATTTTTGTTTAAGTCATTCGTGCACTTTAGAATTGGATGTCCTGTTCATCCCCACATGCTCTGGCTCATGGTTCCTGGACAGCACATGTTGCTTCAAGGCGAGGAAGCGCAGCCCAGGGTGCAGCTCTGGCAATGCAGAGGCTATGGGGCAGTCAGTCGAGTGCTGCTCTGGGGGAACCCCTCCCTGAAATGCCTTCAGCATGGGAGTGTAGGGTAAGCACCTCTGCAATTTCCCCTTTCATTTCACAGGAAAGTGAAAATAACAGGGATTATTTGAACTCAGGTGACTTTTCTGAGATGGTTGATCTTCCCCTGCATTGATTAAGTGACTACACATGCAGTATACATTTAATTTCTCAGAGTGAAGAGGTACTGTACACCATTATTGACTGCGTGCCTTTTGGGTACTTTGCTCTTAACTTTTTCTTTTCTTAGCTAGAGACCCATTAAAATTCTTCACTGTAGTTCAGGTGTGGTATTAACCCACAACATTTACTTCATGCACAATGGTTTAGAATGGTTGCTGTGTAACTGTGCAGAAGTAAAGCACTGCTGTTTTAACCTGTATCTGTTTACCATGTCATGAGCAGCAAGAGCAATTAATCCTGTCCTTCCTCTCGTTTTGAAGTCCACCCTACATTTTCCATAGCCTTGCTATTTGACACTTGATTACATCTACCTTACAGGTGGATTTTAAAGTGTTTACATTATATTTATTTAGAGATATACTCACAAAGCTCCTCTGTAGGAAAAACACAGGAATATATTTTTAAACATTCTTGAACATGTTCAAGATCCTGATGCAAACTCTGTGACACTGATCCTCTTCTATATTTTGTATTTACTTTTTTCTCTTGAATCAGAGGTTACGAACTATAAAGGAAGACAAGTACTGATTTAAATTTTAAACTCCACTTATATTAACAATATGCCACCCACACAAATTGTCATCTGATCTGATGTACATTTCACTCATTTGGCTACAAAATACATCAAAGAAGCACTTGTTTCTATTTGCCTTCTTCTTTCAGTGTCCAGAGGACTTTTGGTATTTTCATTATGTCCTTAATTCTTCACTGTGCCACGTCCCTTTGGTATCTGACTCCCAAGAAGTTTCAGCTATACAGAACTCTTAGCTGTGGATAATCACTGTCAATACATTAAACATTTGATTGTGTTGCCATTTTGTATGTAATAGACCCTGACTACAACCAGTTATCCATAACATTAATTTAATTTTTAAATAGAATAAATTAAAATTTAACTAGAATAGGTAGTTAGGTGGACAAACTGAAGAATAAGTGCTTTAGTTTTATGAAATGGACTTGCTATTGAGAAACGCAGCAATGATGATTATAATCTCAACTGCAAAAGAATTATCTATATGATTTTATTATTTGCAAAACTTTAGTAAATTGTTGAACTTGATTTGTCAGGGCCTACTGCTGATAACACCGAGATTATGGGTTCAATCTCTGTAACGGCCATTTACTCAAAAATAGGACCCAGTGGTCCTTGTGGGTCCCTTCCAACTCAGAATATTCTGTGATTCTGTATGTGATTTCACATGGCTACCACATTAGTCCTAAGTTTCAATAATGTAACGCATTAAAAATAAAAACTCATAAGTAGATGATTGCTTTGTATTGAAATGTAACATCTTTTATGTATTCAGAAAAAAATGCAAGAAATATATTCCTCCTGTAAAGACAGAGCATAAGACAACGTACACAAGTACTTCAGGTTATTTTTTAGGATTTTTTTTACTTTGTTTGCTTTCAGTTTTTCAGTTTTCTAGAGTTATTTACAGGATTAAAGGCAAGAGATTTTGAATAGAGATAATGTGGTTTAATGGTTTTGTCTAAAATTTTGAATGGAAATTTATTTTTAAATTACATTTCATTCCTAACGTCTTTTTTTTTTTAATAGTAATCATCTTAGGCCCAAATGCTTTGGTTTAAATTTATGGAATTACACATATCTGAATACCTCAGCAGAGTATCAATATATATCATGCTTAAAAAGGAACTCTACAATTCTTTATTTTATTTACAATAAATAAAATTATTCATGCACAGTCATTCAAAACCAAATCAAGACTGTTTCCCAACGACACAAATTTTTGTTTGTCTAGTTAAAAATGTAGCTATAAATAAGCACCTCCTCCTGTAAAATTTAGAAAAAATCAAGGCCCATGTGTATTTTCCTAGTAGAAATTAAGAATGGGGTTCCCAGTCAAGATACTGGTATAAATAATATTTTTTAGTTCCTTGACTAATTTGCCTTCCTTGGACCTTATTTGAGGTATAAATGTGAACACATTTGTGTACATGGATTGTAACTATGGCTATGACATCTAATTAGGAAAAGAAAAAGAATGGTTTTATAAGTCAATTTTAATGAAACTAAATTAGTAGATCTATTTCTTTATTATACCTATCTGCATTTGTATGTGTATCTATATATCTGTCTATATCTATGCCTGTCTCTGAACCTGGCAATACAAACTCTATATTTGATGGATACTTTAAATTAGATATTTTTGCTAATGAACTTTGTTCACTCTTGAAAGCATAGTAGATATAGGGAAAAATGTTAAGCCCTCATTCAAGTTTCTGGGCAGCTGTATTTAAGTTCCCCATCCCCAATCATTACAGTAATATTAAACTGAGTCAGAGAAATTATTTCACACTCCTTTTGCATCAGCCATTAAGTATTTTTAGTTTAGCCTTATTTTCACCCTTTTTATTTTCTATAATCAGTCATTATGAGACCCTCAAGAATTTTTGAATGTGTGGTTAGTTCTGGAGCTAAGTAACACAAATTTGCATACACGTATTTAGTCTTGCAGAAGTCATATGAAACTACTAAAACAAAACCAGTACACGAGAGGAAGACCCACCAGACGTGCTTTTACAAATAAGAGTTTCAAGAGCACAGGTTAAATAGGAGCCCTGCAGGGACAGCAGCACAGCCCCTCCTTGGCAGGCTGACTAGAAAAGTCAGTTCTGTTCTGTGCTGTATGCTCTCCCCTTTATCACATCTTGTTCTCAAAGAAGGCACTTCTAACAATGAGCAATTCCATGAAAACACTCCAGACAGCCCCTGTGAAGCTGTGCCCAGGCTATCAGCCCTGCAGCCAGGGACATTAACAATCCCTCTCTCAGGTAAACCTGCCCGGTGTGGAAATGAGAACATGACAATCAGCCTGGTAGGTGATTGACATCCTGAATGCCAGCACAGGGGCCGACAGGGTGAGGAAACACAATGGTAATGGGAGACTGCAATTACCCCTGTGTAGTCTGAACAGATGTCCTACCAGCAAGCTGAGACTAAACCCTCAGATACCAGAAGTGCTTGCTTTGAGGAAAAGTTAGGAAGTGTCAGCAGGAGAAGCAACACCTCATCTGGTCCTAAAGCAAGTATTTGTTCATGATGTTTGCTGTACAAAGTCCCTGGAGTATCACAGGGTGCTGGCACTCGGTATTTTTTGCAGGATCTACAAAGGCAAAATGTCTTATCTCATTTTAAATTTGAATGAAAAATACTTAAAGATATGCTTGCAAAAAAAAAAAAAAAAGAATGCAAGTGAAACAAACAATTGATAGTCACAATAACGGTGGCACAGAGCAAACATTTACCACTTCTCCCCTCCCAAGAAAAAACCTTTTAGGAATCCCATAAGAAAGTCTACATAACTAAACAGGACAGGTAATGACATACCAAAATGCATAAAATATAAGGAATGAAGAGTTTAAAGGACAAAGAATAAAATCAGAATAACATTAAAGAATAAAATTAGAATAAAATAATAAAATTAGTTGGTGCATGGATTGTGCTTGGCCAAGACATTGAGGATGTGTCAACCCAAGTTTGTAAAGACAAACCACACCTCCCGAAAGACTGAGGGTCTCTCAAGGAATCAATGTTCTTAGGGACAATAAAGTTCTGACCCCACAAGCACCCAAAGGAAGGAATCTGTCATAAAACAAGAAAGTGATACTGCACACATTAATGGGTAGGAAACTAAAAGTCAGACATATGCTCAGTTTTCATGGAGACTGAGCACTTGGAAGTCCTCCTTCATCCAGTGTGAACCTACTTCAACACAGTATAGTGCAGAACAAAAATCTCAATTTTTCTTCAAAAAATGATTGGAAAAATTCCTAACACTTAGATGTACTTGTAGTTTGATCTAAATATTCATTGCTTTTAGAAATGTAATTAAATACATAAAACCAAACAGTTTCAAATTTTCCCCCTTCCTAATCTTCACATGGATAGGACTTTTGTGTGTCTATATTTATAAATTCGGAATGTACAGCTCAGGGAAGTGCAGGATGGGGAGATCAGTCTCCTACTGTTTACAAGACATTTGGAGAATTTTGAATTCTCAGTTAGAAACAGAAGAACCAAAAAGGAAGCTCATAATTATCTTTTTCTTAATATGCTTATGAATTCTTTATGGGCTTCAATCAGTGCTTGTCTTTACCCAGCAGTCAAACTCAAGTTAAAATTAGGAAGAAGTCTTATCTTCCTTGAGCCATCAAAACTGCTGATTAAGTTTTTGCCTGTCTGTGAACTCAGAAGTAGAATTCTATGCAGAAGATCACAATTTTTTCCTGAGAATTCACACACAGCTACTCGCTGAAATTCCATGCTCTTGAAAGGAAGCAGTAGCAGAAAAGTAAGAACTTAGGGAAAAAAAATTTAAAGGTTCACGTGCCTGGAAAGATGTAGTCGAGAAGACTCAGTTGTGGTCATAATAAATGCATTTTGGTTTCCTCACTTTACACACTTTACAGGAGTCAGACCTCAGGCCTGTTGAAAAAAGGTGCTCACTGTTGTAAACTGTGGAATGGATTCCACTGACTACCCAGTCCATGGTGTCCTCAGACAAGATGATTTGGGCAGCACAATCTGCTTTGGTAGTTTCAAGTCTCTTCCTGTACACGCACAGTCCTGTGGTCAAACTGCAGGCATTCCCACAGCTGTCTCTCCAAGTAACAGTGATGGATGTGCGAGAAACGATACTCACTTTTAAAAATGTCAAGGGTTTATTAAAAACCTGAACAAAATACAACCAAGACTGAATAAGGAAAAAGGACAGCATGTGCTGGCGACACAGCAGCCATGAGCAGCCATGAGTGCATCTACAAAATGGCTGCCCCACCTTTTATACCCCTGGGGGGGGGGGGGGTGCGCATCAGCCAGCCCTGGCCCCTCCCAAAGTCTGTCAGTCAACTCTTCTTTGCTGTTTATTGGTGGAGGCTACTTTCTTGTAACCCGATTGGAGAGCAGGTGTTGCCATGCCACGCCCCCTAGCAACAAGCTTTTCCTGTTCCAAAATGCCCCATGCAAGGGACACAGGTTCGTCCCCTCCTTCCACGTCTTTTGACTACCAAGGCTGTCCCTTGGCAACCGAATGGGGCGGGACGAAAGGGGACGATGGGGAGAGCAGAGGGTGTCCAAACAACAAATCACAATAACATAGCTGCACATCAATAACACTTCTCTTAACATACGTGTAATAGTCATCCCTTAATCGCAGGAGCCAATCATCCCACTGCTCATCTGTAACATACGGAAATGCCTTTCTGATGCAAACGTGTTTTCAGCACCTACAGAATACGGCTGTCAACAGCCAGAATCCACAGATTTGTAGCTCTTATGACTCTGTTATCCTGTGAAGAATGCTACTTCTGACCTCACGAAGCTTTGCCTAGGCCAGCATTATCCAACCAAAGGAAAAATGTGTGGACTTTGCAGGGAAGAGCAAACTGCTTGAAATTAAAGGGATCAGAGAAGAGATTGTACTTTGGGATCAAAGTATTCTCTTCTTTATTGTTGTAATCCATCAAGATGAATGATGAACTGTATTCAACAATTAGAAGGATGGTTTAAAATATCTTTCTTATTGTTCTTCTAGTAAGAGAGAGGAAATTGAGTGCAGAAAGAAGAGAATCATGGCATGTGATATACGGAGAACAATGAGTTTAATTTTCTCTCACTTTTTCTAGGTGCCTGTATCACTTGCATCAATATATGAAACGAAAGAAATATTCTGAATCCTAAATAGGTTACTGCCTATATTTCAGTTCTGAGAAATAAGGATCTAAGGGGAAAATTTTAAACATGTTTAATGTGATGAATGTTGAAAAATGTCTGAAGCCCCTGAATTGTTTGCTCAGAGTCAATATCACTAAGGTATAGCAGCACATAGAAGATTTATGGGACTGTAATAGAAAATTAAACCCAAATTGATTCAACAAATTACTGCATATAAGAGCAAGCTGAATAATTTAAAAAATCAATGTGAATAATTTGAGTAACTGGAGAGTATAAAGGAAAATTGTTGCATAGGTTAATGTTTATTGCACATCTATTTAGTGACTATCTTAAAGCAACAGTTATTGAATTAAAATATGAATATTTTTAAGTGCATGACAGGAGAAAGTGTAAGGAAAAAAAGGCATATAATTCTGAAATTTCTGAGAACTGTACTATACTGTGCTAATATCTGAACCACATTTTTGAAGAGGATCATAAACAAATTAAGTTCCTTACTATCTTTCATGCTCCTTCTGTGCAGTAAGAGAAACGTTGTAAATACCATCTTAAAAATGTCCTGGGATGTAAGACCATTTGAATTAAAAAATATTGGACTCTATGCAAGCATTAGCATAATTTTAGTAACAGAAGTGTAAAAAAAAATTCTGATAATCCTTTCATTTGTTCATTCATTTCTTGTAAAGCAATTGAATTTTTAAAGTACTTTAGGAATCAACTCCAGAATAGGAAAAACAAAATGAGACTCATTTTGTAAACATAGGAAAACTATAAAAGTAATAATTATAAAAATGTGTCTTTATTTCCTAAAAAGATAACTATAATGCTTACTCAACAAAAATTGAGATAGTTCTGTATTTTAGAAAAAATATTAAAAATATGTTTGCCATCATAAAACTCTACATGGGTTCTGACTACAACTTGCCTGGTGATTGCTTTTATTTTCTAGTCCTTATTCTTTAGGG
This sequence comes from Loriotus luctuosus, assembly GCA_035582745.1. Classification (NCBI taxonomy): domain Eukaryota; kingdom Metazoa; phylum Chordata; class Aves; order Passeriformes; family Thraupidae; genus Loriotus; species Loriotus luctuosus. The sequence continues at coordinate 14,426,168 of JAWWEY010000130.1, read as the reverse complement.
TTATCTAAGGGCCTCTTAGGAAAGAATGCTATATCTTATGCACACATTGATTGATTTAAATAATTTTATTATTTTTGTACACTTGGTCAGCTAATTCAGGGTGTTTTGTATCTCCTGAACTTAAAGGCTGATATTGTCTCTTTTGTGCACCCTCCAGAAAAAAAGGAAAATCAAGCCAAATCATCTTTCTCACTTTTTTTTTCCCTGTGGAGCAACCACATGGAATTTGTGTGCACTGTGCTTTTCATGTTTGGGAAAACCAATGGAAAATACTTAGAAAGCTTTATAGCACTACAATTTACTGGTGAAAATTCATTATGAATTCCTGAAGGGGGAAATAAAGGTGTCTCACTGTTATGCTTGAACTCTTTAATTTGCTGATTTAGTGAAAAAAAAAGGTCTACCCCTATTTCACAAAGGAATTTGATTCCATTCTTCAGAACAGCATCATACTCAGGAAAAATCGTAGTGCAAGGCAATTTGATTTAAAGGCATGGTGCACAAGGAAAGAGAGGTCCATGCTGTCTCTGGAAAGAGGCCCTGAGGCTGCCTGCAGGCAGCAGAGCTGTGCTGGGCACCCCTCGAGTGCCTGGAGCATCTTTGGTGGGCAGGAAGGAGTCTGAGCTCGCTGAGGATGGGGAGGCTTCCCAGCCTGCAGATGGGTGCAGAAGTGAAGGGAGCTGCTGGAGGCCACTGGGCGTAAGGCAGTGTGTTTAGAAGTTCATTTTCACAGCATCAGAATCAAGTAAATTCAAAGAATTAAGAGGTGAACATTTGAATGC
>JAWWEY010000130.1:14402481-14425333 GCA_035582745.1 Loriotus luctuosus | reverse complement strand
TTGGAATGCATGGGGGTTGTTTTGGGGGTGTGGTTTGGTTTGTTTTTTTTTTTTTTTTTGTGTGTGTGTTTTGACATTTGTTCTGAAAGAAACTCTGTAAAGGCTGCTTTGAAGGGAAGATCTTTAGGGGTAATGTTTATTTTCAGTGAAAAATTTTTCAATGTGTAATCACTTATTTTTTTCTAAATAACTTAAAATTAGTAAGACATTTAGAGCCCAAACAGACCAGTCATTTCAGGAATGAAACATTGCGTCTGTTTCTCTGGATTCTGTCCACTGCATAGAAGCCTTATTTTTCCATAGAAACATGGTTCATGTTGGGATCCATTATTCAAGATGCTTTCTGAACATGGTGACATACTGTGGATTAGGTGAAAAATAGCTATCTTTAATAACATTTATCTCCCTGAAAGTCCCTTCATATTGATCGTTTCTACCTGCAGCTTGGCCAATTTCCACTCCTTTTCCCTTTCATGTCTATCACACAGGAACAAGAAAAGAAATGCATTGAGGAGGTGGATAGAGTAGGTTTTTTTGAGATCGAAGCTTTTGTTGCCATTGCACAAGAGTTACATAATCAGGCTCTCCCAATGGCAAGCACTCAGGAAGAGATTCCATAGGCATTCTTGCTTGAAAACCAGTCAGGGAAGGACATTAATTTATTATTGAATTACTAAAGCTAGGCCAAAGGTCATGAAAGAGTGCAATAAAAAGAAGGAAAATCACAAACAAGACTGAAATGTACCATATGCCTTTTTTAATGAATCACCACAAGGTGCCACATGAGCAGCTCTATAAGGTACTGCATAGTGCTTCTGTTTCACAGGAGGTACAAGGTACATATCAACTGTGAGTTAATTTAATTGCTTTCATTCTGTCTCATTAATATTCTTTTATTGCAAGTTTCTTTGTGGACATAAATGACCTTGAAGGAAATATGTAATTTCAAACGTACATAAATTTGCTGATAATGCTAAATTGGACTGGATTGGTAAATAGAAGAGGAGAGAACCATTTTAAAATTATTGGATTGGATAAGGTTTCAAGGCTGATAAAGTAGCTCATTCAGTTCAGCAGGAAAAAGTGTAATATAATGAAATGGGCTACCAGAAACATAGTTTCCTTGGGTTAAAATCATATAAGCTTCAGAATTTGGAACAAACAGACAATTTAGTTGTGATTGACGGTAATTAAGACTGCACTTTTGCAATTTTGCATGCTTACTTTCAAGTCTCCTCAGTTCTGAAAACAAATGAGGAACAGGAGTCAAAATAATTTCTCACAAATGAGACTGAAAATGATGTATTAACAGAAAGCATCAGGTCTAACATCTTAGTTACCCATTGTGTTTGCTTTAACCCATTAAACCAATTTACAGATTCATTTGAAACTCTGCAATTTCCCCCAGCAGTACCAAGAGATTGGCTTGCTCTCAAAAGAGCGTGAAGGTCTTGGTCCCGCAAAGATGATTAAATAGCTTGATCTAACAATAGGGAGGAATATTTCTAGTTTCCTCATCAGATTTTCTGTGCCACTCCTGATTCTACAATCTGTGTGTTTGGCAGCAAAATCCACTGTGCTTGGCAATGGTTGCTATTTATATTGCAGCTCTTAGGAATCCTAGACATGAACCAGGTCTCACTTTGCTGTTCACAACATATGCACCTGCACCAATTACAAATGACCTATTAAAGAATATTTTATTTATATGTGTGACTTTCAATGACACAGAGGGTCAGGGGACAGCTCGTTTGTTTAACAAACATAAAGAAACGCAGCTGCCATTCAGCTGGCATGTCTGTCTCCCACAGCAAAGCCGAGAGAGTTGAAAGAATCCCTCCGCTTCCTCTGTCTCCTCCTGCCCTTGCATTCCATGTCCATTTTCCCAGCCACAGGATTTCCCTCCCTTGTTCAGGCTCTGGCCTCAGAAATGTCCAGAATGCCTCAGCTCACCAGCCCAGCAGCAAAGTTTTCACCTGTTTTCCTGAGTTTAGGCAGTCGGGCTGGCGCCGCAGGAGCTGCGGAGCGCTGGAGCTGGCAGCAGCTGGGGCGGGCAGGAGAAAGCCTGCAGCCAGGAGCGAGGTGTGGGAGATGCTGCTGCCTATGAAAACCCATCCCACTACCCCAGGCCACAGAGGACAACTGTGCTCCCAGCCTCTCCTCCAGCTTCCCTGGGTACGATTCTTTGTGCACCAAAAAGATGGGTGTAACACAGCACCAGAGAATACACCACAATGCTGCACTTCCTGATTAAGTAATGCACCCCATCTAGTACAGAGGAGTCAAGTGTTAGTACTACTGCTGGGCTGTTTGTATGTCAAATTTAAATTATGAAGTAAAACAAAACATTTGACCCATTTCTTTTCATCTATGAAAGAAATGCCTATCCATTTCTCCTAGCTGCTCATGTACAAAAAAAAAATATTGTCTAATTTGTATAATTTTAATAAAAGAAATGTGCTCTGTCAATCAGTGCTATTTATATTATTTGGAAGAGTGGCAGGGGTTTAAACAAATAGAATATAAGCTTAGTTGCATTAAAATAATCAATTCAAGTTGTTCTCTTTTAGTTTATTACCAGGCCAGCAGTTAAACATATTAGCTGTAATTATTTCTTTTTAAATTCAGCCCTGCCATATTTTAATTAATTGAAGAAAGTAGAATGAGACCTTTTATCTTCTTCTGGTGTTAATGGAAGACATTCTAGGATATTTTGGTTCATTTAAATACAGTGAAATGTATTAAAAATACCCAGGATAGGAAGTGAATTATTCTTTGAAGAAATATAGGGAAAAGAAAATCTTATTTAACAGAAGAAAAAAATCCCAAAAGTTTTTCTTTGTTATCTTTGTGTTTTCTATGTGTATCTTTGCAGTTGTATGGTCAGACTGACTGCTGCACCCTTCATTCCATGGAATTTCAATTTTTTTTGGCCAGCATCAAGATAGTTTACTTCCATCTGTTGCTGTCTCCCTCCCTGGTGTAAAACATAATTAATAGTATTGACAACATAAGATGTATTATCTAAAGATCCAGAAAGTCCCAGATCCTGACTGATACTATGCCTGAAACACACTCGGAATGACAAGGAGATTTAATTTGTGTATTCAAAAGTTAGTGATAAGGGCAGGTAAAAAAACATCTGTCCCATTTGATCTGCCAGGTTTCTGATGCTGGACTGCAAAGAGGAGGTGAGCAGCTTTTGGTGAATGTGCACAGTGCCAGAGCATTCTTTGACTTGATCCTGAAAACAATTGACCCAGCACACCATCTCTAAGGGAATTGGCTGTAACTCCACAGGAAAGGAGTACACAAGCTTTTAACTCTTCTACTCAGTGCATAAAATCCAGGAAAATTTCTTCTCATTCTCAGAAAAGAGAATAATGTTTACAGCCCAATCAGGGTGCCTGAAACAGTGGAAGTCTCTGCAGAAGGGAGGTGCCTGATGCCCTGGGATGGACCTGTCCTGGGGGGAAAATCCCCCAGCCCATAGGGGACAGCTCAGGATGATCCGTGGGGTCATTGGAGACAATGGACAGACTTACACAAGAGACAGACATAAAGAGCAAGAAACAATAAGTGAGAGTTGAAAGGGTAAGTGTTTGCAAAAGCTTTTTTTTTCTTCTGGATACATTTTTCAGAATACATTTCAGCTTGATTAGCTTTACCAGCACACTGGTATTTATTAGATGGGCTCATGAGTCTAGAGCACAGATTTGCTGTGGCAGGGGTTCAGACTCATGCAAATCCAGGTAAAATGTTCTTTTATAACTTAAGATTTTGCCCGAATTCACAATTTAACTAAGACCTCCAGACTTGCTTCATGGTGACCTATCAGAGATTTTGGATATCTGCTTGTGGGCCTGATGAATTGTCTGGAAAATAAGAGAACGGGCAAACTTGTATAGAATGGATCTGCCAGAGGCTCCACTACAGAATGCATTGACATATGACTGTTGAACCTTAATGCATTGACACCTGCATTTATAGTCAAGGAATTTGAGAGAAAGATGTTGAGAAAACATCTTTACAGATTCATCAGAAATATTAAAAGAAGGGAAGAAGAATACATTTTGAAATTCAAAGGTCTTTTAAATTAACAAAAAAAAAATCATGCTTTTCTGAGAGATAGCGTGAGGTGTAGTATAGAACTCGAAGAATCCAAAGGGAATATTTGGTGCAAATTTCTTACAAAATAATAATAAAATAATTATTAAATTAAAAAAATTCACAGATATCCTTCTTGAACTTGAAAAACAATGATATATTTTGCTGGTGAAATAGAAGGTTTAATTCAAGAGGTTTTTAAATTCAAAATTTAATACAATAATTGTATTTTATTTAATTTGAACATTTATTTTTGAAATATTGAAACAAATAATATTTAACTAAATATTTAACATGTTTATTTTGTTCTATTACATAAATAAATTGTCAAGCAAAATATATGCTAATATAAACCAGAAAATAAAAGAAAAGGGCATAAAAATTTGTATAAAAGTCAAATTAAAAATTATAAAACTTCATTACTGAACAGCCAGAAGCTGCTGAACATTAATCCTGGTCTTCTTACAATTGCAACACTTGATGGAAGAGGCCCAGATGTGTCACATCCCTCAGGAACCTGCAGCAGCACTGACGCTATAAGGTCATGGTAAAGATGGGATGATCCAGACTATCTGAGTAATTCCCAGCACAAGAACTATTCTGGGCCACGCTTTTTGATTGATGTGTGCCTGATGTGGCAGGCTGCTGCCAAGGCTGCAGGGAGAGAGGCAGTGAGGCAAAGGGAGCAGGGAAAGGGTGGCTGGAGCTGTGGGAGCCTCCCTGTGCTCGTTTGCTGGCCGTGATTTGAGCCAAACATCTAAATGGTGTTGTTAGGGAATGGCTGCAAAGTGAGGCATGGTTTTCAGAAAAAATAGAGGTGTGCTGACTTGCATAATTGCTGATGATTTTGCACCATTCCCTAGGCTGATAAGGCTGATAAGGCTGTCTGGAAGGTGAGGCAGAGGTTGGGGGTGTGGGAAGGTGGGGTGAAGAGAGGGAGGCTGAGAAGGATGCTGGTTTTGTAAGTAGTATCCTTGAGCCTGAGCTAAAAAAAAACATTGTGAAAAGTTACAAGGGGTTACAGAGAGAAAAAACTGTTGCACTGGATGCATTTCTACACACCAAGGAAAACGGATAACACTTCTAATTTTTTTTTCACTCGTTAGCCCGGAGTCACTTTCAGAGATGTATGCAAGAGAGGATCCTTGTTCTTTGGATGGAATAGCCAGCATCACTCTCCAGGAGTCTCCTGTGTCATCTGTGGAGAATGGCAGGGGAAGAGGAGAATCCCTGAGTGTGGGGCACACATAGCCACATGCACAGCTTGCCACTGTCATTCTCATTGAGTAGACAAGTTAATTGTGCCAGGTGAGGTGTGGTCTAGCTCAGTTTAAGAGCTATTTTGCAGCAGCTGGTGCTTTTGGCTGCTCCAGTTGCTGTGGGAGGCAGTGAGAAGAAAATCTCTCAGAATATCACTTCTGAAGACCCACTTTTCTTTGATCTGGGGGAGCCCATGGACTGGAATTCAGCACTGAGTCTTGTGGTATTGACAACAACAGCACCAACCTCCATCCATTGCTGTTGTGATCTCACTGGAAGATGTTACCTTGGAGTTGGAGAAAAGACTCCTAAACTGCAGTCTCTTGATTTCCAGGCCTTGTTTATCATTTGGAAGACTCTGTAAGATCCAATTTAGCACAGCTTAGTGCAGATACTTATGCTGATCTGTGGTGCAGGCACAGTTCTGATCCTACCTAGCCATAAGGTATCTGGAGTATATTTCTTATTTTTTGTGTCTACACATGCTCTGAAACTCCACCACGTCCACTTAACTGGAAACTTCATGGTAAAAAGGAGGACTTAGAGCTGAGTAGCCTTGATCCTAGTCTAGTGTATCAGGGATAAAAAGGACTATCTTTACATGTTGTTCTGTGGTCTATACTTTTTGACATACCTGTCTTGGAGAAAATAACTGCTTTGCAGTGGACTATAAGCACTAAGGTGTTAAAGCACAGCCTGCATGGCGTGAAATTACAGAAGGAATGTGAAGACAGTAAAAAATGCCAAAATGGTATGCTCTTAGATGGAATTCTGAAAGGAAATGTTCCCTGGAAATTGCTCAGTTATGCCAGTGAATTATTTAGAAAGTGAAATATGCCAATAGAAATATGCCAAATCTGTGCCAGAAAAAATGATAGAAGTTTATTACCACACACTACAGAATCCAGCTTTCGGGAAATGTTCCTAAAAATACTGGACATATCCAGGGGAAAAAGGCAAGATAAATCCAATTTGATACTGAATGGTATCAAGGGATATGAAAGAATGCTGTGAATAAATTGAAGACTAGTATTGTAAGAGCCTTAGAACACTATGTTATTTTGACACACTTTAGATTGCTAATACACTTAAGAAAATACAGAGTGGATTAACTAGGGCTATTTTAAAACGCAGTTTTAGAATGAGAGCTCTACATAAAAGGGGAAAGAAATTGAGTGTGAATCTTGAATAAATCAAAGGCTAAATCTGAGCACAGGGTTCTGGATGGAGAAGCACCTGAACTCCAGAGAAGAGATGGAAATCGGTTTCTGCTTCTCCAAGGAACCTTCCTTCCTGATGGCTCTCTTTCCTTCTACTGAAGAGGAAGTCACATACTTGAGAGACTTGGATCATATGTCTAATCAATTTTTTATTGATTGCTAGCATATACTGTTGTTTTTTTAAGGTTAGCATTTAAGAAAGATTTAATTGTATTTTGCTGTCTTCAACATGTTATATGGTATTGTAGCCTTTATGACAGCTATAGGTATAATAACTATTGCTTTTGTTATAGCCCACAGAAACTAGAATATGCTGCTGATAGGGAAAAGAAGGTGTTAAGCATCGAGATTTATGCAGTCCTAATTGGATTTATCCTAATTGCATGTATCTTATGTTGTTCAATAAGCACTGCTCCATCATTCTTCCACTCACTTTAGACAATGCTTCTCTTTCCTATTAGGAAAGAATAGGCCTAACCAGAACTGAAACTCTTATTATATGCATGATAGATGTCTGTCTTGGCCTACATAACTCCTGTCTTGTTTAGTGCTAAAATAGGGCATGGCTAAAGAGAGAAGAGAATTAGGCAACAAATGGAATTAACGTCTAAAAAAAAGTTCCTCTGAAAAATTTCCATGCACTTCTTTGGATTTTGAACCAGACTCTGGAAAAAACCCTGTGATCATGAAGGTATATTTGACAGAACTGACTTTGTGGGGCAGGAGGGAAGAAAATATTATATTGTCCTTTTTTATGATAATTTCTGTAGGAGAGATGCATAAGTGAGCTGCTGATCACATCCTGCTATGACTGATGATAAGGACCCTGGAAATTGTCTGAGTGACTTAAGCTGGCCAAACTACTACAGCCAGCACTGCCAATGATGGTATCAATTTTTTCAAAATCATGACTTTTTAAATTAATAAGTTATGTCATAGATTTCAAAAAATGAGAGAGCTTATTCTACAAATGCATGATGATATGGCCACTCATAAAAAGAACAAAAAAATCCTTCAGAATTTTAAATTAATAGTTAAAATTTAACTCTATCCATTTTTTGTTACCAGTAATAAATTCAGTGTGAATAAATTGTATTCATTATAAACGACAGTACAACAACTGTTAGCAAGAATCCAGTTTAAAGAAAACTTCAGCTAAGTCCTTCTTTGCTTCCCCTTTTATCTTCAGTTAACAAGATTAAAACAGGATTTCTGTGTTAGTGGATCAGCTACTCAAATGCCTGTTTATTTACTTCAGACTTATGAGATCTGATGGAGGGTTGTATCTCTCTGACATCTGTGTGTGAAAGTCTAGCTTACTTAGTACTGAACAGGCCTTTCTTTATTATCTGCTCTCTCGGTAAAAGGTACTAGATGGCTGAACAAAAAAGAAAAACAGATGTTAAAGGTAAAGTAAAATCATTAAGCACAAACAAGAAAATGTTCAAAAGCAACACAGGTCAATGCAGTACGCTAAGATATTATTTATCATCTTAGTTAGTGCAAAAGTTAGTGCATCTGGATCACATCCACAGGTCTGAATGGCAAGACAGTGCCATTTCTACTGACCTTTTGAAGCACAAATTGGTTTTCAGAATTCAGAAGTACAAGAGTTTACTATCAATACTGAATAATTCTGTTACAGTGAAGGCATAGGTATAGTAGATTGTTGTTGGAACATAAATGTAATACACTCATCTATTTCTACAGCCTCTTCAAACCTTAAAAAATAGTGCATTCTTGCTTACCATATAAATTTCCGAATGACAATTTTGCTGATTAAAAGCACCAACCTTATAGAAAGACAGTTATTCTAACACATACATCTCTATTGGCTTCCTTGAATATTGAAATATAAGGAGATAAATAAGTTTTCTTTTAACATAAGGATTTTTATCAAGGCAAACTCACCAACTGTTTAAGCTCATCAAAGAGTGTGATTTATCTGTTTTGCTCCCAGAATGAATATTGCAAAGCAAGTGAAAAAATTAAGGAAAATTATCCATAACCTATCAGTTTAATATTTTGCCTTCTGTCAGCTGATTTTTAATGCTGATGAAAAACGGAAAGAATATAAAAGAATAATTTCCCATTGCTGCTTGGATTACATTTACTTCCATCTAAGAAATACTTGTCTACTGTCTAGGAGGTCTTATCAGCAGACACAGTGAAGCCAGTACAGGTCTTCCAATAAATTGTAATCAGAGCAGGTGGAAAAATACTATAGCAAAAGATGTATGGCTTTGGGTAAAGGCATCCTTATACCTCATAGGAGAGAGCGTGTGAAGCAATATCCTGTGGATTGTCTTTTCTCTGTATTTTAGACTTGGCATATTGTATAGCACAGCACCACAAAATCTGTCAGAGCTCTTGGGCAAAATTCCAAGAAATCTGTCTGGTTTTACTCTTTTTAGTGCCATTTTTCTTTCTTAACATGACTTGCTGCTAGTAACATGAATGCTATATTCTTCATATTGGTGGAACTATCTAATATATATTGAGAGGGTGGGAGATGCTTTTCTCTTGCAGAATGACAGCATAAGGAGGACAATCAGCATTTTCAGAGGCTATCACCCGACGCAGTGCAGGTTGTGGTGTGCACCTTTGAGAGATAGAAGACAAGCTAAAAATGCCTTACACCTAGGACAGTCATTATTACAGAAAACATCCCTCATGATATTGTGGCAGGATTGCATTTCATAGCATTTGTGAGACCCAGAGGACATTCTGGCTCCAAGGCTGATAGTGAGATTTCCATTTGCCTGCTGACTTTGAGCAACCTGAGATATGCCAATATGTTGCTAAGTGGCCACAGTAAGATTTAAAAGCGTAGTTTGACAGAACATGAAATCATGCAGTGTGAAAAGAAATAATTGCTTTGGAAAATTTCAATGTCTCTGTTTATCTTAGTACAAAGAAAATACTTTTTTCTTTTTTTTAAGTAGATTTGTCTGGAAAATATTACATTAAAAGTGGGCTGTGGCAGGAATTGCTCTGACTAGGCTAATGAAAAGACTGGAAGTAAGGACCGTAATGATAAAAGACTAAAACCAAGACATCAAAACCCAATCAAAGGCATGCCTACCACACAGGTTAGCTGCCAGTAATCCTACCAGTTCGCTGCTTCAAGGCAAATCCTGAGATAGCTTGTGGGGAAGACACGAGTAAGGCAGAAGGATGATGAGTGCAACAGTCATGACTGGGCAGCAGGGCCCAGGACAGGGGCTGCTGCTTTTGTGCTACTGGTGCAAAGCCAGTGGAGTGACAAAGCAGTGGTAGAAACAGCTTGGGCCCCCATCAGTTGTTTGGGCTTGAAGGCTAGCTTTTATTTCTTGCACAGTTTGGTCAGGTTATCAAGATGTAGGAGCCTGGCTTCTGCCAGAATGCTATCTGACATTCAATGGTCCATGCAGAGCATAATTGCTACTGACAGTAAGTTTATTCATAGAAGTTCTTATTATTTTCTGCCAGAGTGAGATTATAGGTATACCTCTAGGAAGACTGGAAGCCTGACAAGGAGATTTACATTACATGGACAGAAGTAATTTTTTTTCTGTATTGTCAAATGGCTGGTGTGCTGCAAGCCTGCTGATATTTTGATCAATAGTGCACTCTTGACACCTAAGTCTTTTGCGATGAAGGATGCAAAATCTTTTTGAGTGCTAAAGATCAGTCTTTCCTACTCAGTTTTACAGTGTAACATAACATGACTACTTAGCAAACATCTCTGCAAAATATGTCTCATTTTTTGACTGCTATCAAGCACCAGGTTATCATGAAAATAAATGTCCAGGTTTCAACAAAAAAGTACAAGCAGCTATCATTTTGAGAAGAAGGTGGAGAAAGGATTTTGGAGAAAATAAGCTGTCTATATTCATGAAGAAGCCACTTCTGCATCACATCTACTCAAATTCCTTTTCTTACTGTATCCAGACACATTTCCAAGCAGTTAGTTTTTGCTCCCAACATCATTTGCATGAACAGCTCTAACATTTTCTCCCACAGGCACCATTTTAAGGACCTCTCTCAATTCAGATTGATTGCTCCCCATTATTGCTATCAGGAAGGTATCAGGTTTCCAGTTTAACATGTTAGTGATGAATACCTAAAAAAGCATATCTGAATAGGAACATTCAGGCTTATGGTAATCCTGGTAAACATGGTGCATTTAATTTCTCCTTAGCTGGCATAGACCTTGCTCTCTTGTACCCTTGGGCTTCCCTACCTCCCATTCCAACAAAACATTCACACTCTTGCTGATACAATATGTATATAAAATATCAGTGTTTTAGAGAACTAGAAGACTTTTCTGTCAGCATTTAAGAGCATAAATGTGAGTCAGAGTAGGCAACATTCTCAGAAAGATGCACTGGGATTTGACAGCCAGGCTCTCCACTGCGTTTTGCTCCATGAAGAATTAAAACATTGTAACGTTTCTTCTGCTGGAAGAGGTGTATTGTTGGCTTGCTTTGGGAGAACTGTTTAAACTGTGATACCATTCTCTGTCTGCTTAGGCACTGCATAAATGCAAATATACTAACAGAGCTTTCTTTTTTTCTTTTTTTTTTTTTTTGAGGAACACGTTTATATTTGCTGGTAAATGAATGGGAATTGCATAAACAACCTTATGCATACAGACAGATTGTGATAAAAAAGGCCAAGTGCCATTGATAAATCTTTGTAGTAATGACCAGATCAATGGTAAACACTAGGAAATATCATTTGGATTCCATAATGTTTAATTCTGCTGAGGCCTTGGGCAAGTGCACCAACCATGATGAGCAAATACTTGGTTTTGCTTTGTTTTAATCAGAGACAAGCTGCAAGATTACACATTTAAAACAATTCACTGCAGAAATGTAATATAACAATGACATGTAGTCCAACAGAGAAAAGGCAGGTCCAGAAAAGCTCTCACAGAGTAACAAGAGATTAACCCTTTTAAAAATTATTGATAACCTATTCATCTCTATAAACTGTGTTTTTCTACTTACTGATATCCTCTTCTGCTACATTTGCCATTATCAACATTAAGGAAAGGCAAAGATGTTCTAATGTGTGTTTGAATGTATAGCTTTCTGATTGTCAATAGTTGTCGGCTATTGAAATATATGTTCTTTTCCTCTATTTTTGCTAGCAACTCAAGTTGTTTTAAGACAGATTATCTAATTTCATTCAGTTTCACAAAGTTATAGACCTTTTGGATATTAGACAGATGATTTATAAACTGCATGAGTAAAACTGCATGAGTAAAATCCTGAGTGTTAAGAACAATTCTGTTCGTTACTCAGCTTCCTTCAATTTATTGTTTAACTAATACAATATATTGTATTTCTTTCAAAGAAATAATACAGCTCCAGAAAAGATAATTCTATGATTATTCATTATGACAGTTTGCCTCCAAATTTCACATTGCTTTCCTCTTTGGTCCTGGAGAAGTTGTCCTAAAAGCTCTGCAGAGGCAGGATGCATTCAAAGAATTATTGGTAGCTTTTCATTTGTCACACAAATCCAGGAACTGGTAATGAATTTCAGTATTGCATGTTTGATTCTTACACACAATCCAGATATGTGTGAAATTCATATCACTGCATCTCTGGGTTAAAACTGTAAGTAAATGTACCTTTATTTGCCACTTGAACTGCTTTACAACAAAAGGTGTTGTTTCAACATTAATCTTAAAGCAATACAAACTTATGCTCTCTTGCTTCTGCCAGGATGTTTCTGCAATAAAAGGGACAGCTGGATTCAGGAACTCAGCTGGCTCAAAACAGACTATTTTTTATTTCCTTAGGTATCGGCTCCATTGACTGCCTGATTGCACTGACCGGGAAACACCATGACCTCAAGTGCTGCAGCATGAGGCAGGTCATGTGAATTCAGGAGCCGTGCAAACACAAGACTGGCTCTGCCAGCATTAGTGACAAATAAGGTAAATTTAAACTGTACCATTAAAGGCCTGAATTCCCACTCTGTGTGAGCTGTGGTTCAGTAAACCCTAATTATCATTCTTTTGAGATTATTAGAAGGTGGAAGGGCTAACCCTTGAATATCAGTTAGCATACTGATAAGCATTAGCAGCCATAGAAACAAAACACACACAAAAAAGCAGGCTGTCTTCAAACACAGGCAAAGAGAATTATGCTGTTGAGAAACATATTATTTAGCCAAAAATTTGCTGCCTCATCTGAACGCTGAAATCAGTTTTAGAATACAGCTATCCATTCTCATATCAGAAACTATTTTGAGGCAGTACCCTCTAACAAACCTTTTGTGGTGAAATTAAAAAGCAAGGTTCTTCTTTCTATGTCTGGTTTGAAGTCCAGAATCACTGCTCTGCATCATCCTAAATATCAAAAATGTTCAGCAATTGCCACGATTACCCTCTTTCTTCCACAGAAGATTACTGCTATACTATTAAGTAAATGACAGTTACAGATCATGTATGGTTTTCTAAAGCAGAAAACATGTCATTTGATTTAGTAACTTCAGAGCAGTTTTCAAATGTTTACCTTCTAGATTACTGTTTGTGTGACTGAAGTAACAGTTTAAGTCTACTTTAAATCTTAATAAGAATTTTTATTTAAATCCAAAGTTAATTCTAGAATTATCCCTAATTCTATTACTACAAAATACGTTAATAAATGAATAGTCTGTTCTGTATTTTACATAATATAAAACCTGCTGAAAAGAGAAACAATACATTAATGATTTATATTATTATTATTTTTAAAATTAGCATATATTTTCATCAAGTTATGTGTTCAGTTTCTTGACATCAAAGAATATCATCAATGGCAAAGAGATGGGAGTTTTTAGTTTATAGGACATTGATAAACTACACATGAAATAGAAGGCAATAGCCACAGTTCATAATATGCACAATTTTACTGAAACTGGAAAAATATTCTGCCGTACACCATAATACAGTCTTGGGGTTTTTGCTCTACAGTTCAGATGCAGAAGTATGAATATTATCTTAATCTGCAATTCTATCACAAGCCTCCAATGCCTTACAAAGTATTCTCATTCAAGCTAGCAAGTATTGTAGAAGTTGTTTGAGGTACCTTCTCTCACTATTTATACATAATTAAATTATTTCTTATCCACTTGATATGCATCAAAATAAAGCTTCACCTGAAAGGTAGCAAAAGGTTTAAATGTTTCCTGAAAATAGAGCAGGTATAGCAGGTATGAACCACTAGTAACCCTACACCACCCAGAATTTTCTAGCACCTGTCTGGTCTGAAGTCTCATTTGTCAGTACATGGAACAGGACCTTCAAGACCTTTACCATACAAGCCTTGCTCAGGTAGAAGCCTTGTGTCACTAAAGCAGCCAATATGCTCCTCATAAAAGTGTCTCATAATTTAATTATCTTCATTATAAATTTCTAAGCCCATACCGATCATTTTAAAACTTTGTCATTTAGTTGTCCCACCTTTTTCTGAGGTCCTGGTCTCCCAGATCTGTATATTCATTCTCATCTGCTTCATTTCAGTTGCTGCACTACTTTAAGAACAAGATTTTTCATGTCCATTTTCTCTTTCTCTAAAGGCTTCAAAATTTCTGCTGGTGGTTTCTAGCAATCAAATAAAGAAAGCTATGAAACACAAAATCAACAGAGAAACCTCAAAACTGGCTTCCTTTCTGAAAGAGAGACCTTGGTCCTAATAATTATGAAGTCAAAGATTCATATCTTCAGCATGTTACTGCAATGGAGAGACTTGAATGGCTTCCTCCTGTGATGACAACAATGAGCAGGAAAATTATACCAATTTCTTAAAAATGCAAGAAAAAAATGACACAGTGTGAATTTCTGTATACAGGTCAGACACCCATATTACTTGTTGCCACCCCATAGAGAGCCAAGAGAGTTTTTTTACCTTGCTAATGTTGGCAAGGTGGTCATGAAGCAGACACAGTCATCTCGACAAACATGTGTTGCTTGTGATGAAGTTTGCATGCTGTGAAGAAAAAAGCTGTAGAAGTCAATCCTCTCACCGTTGCCTCCAGCAGAGAGGAGAATAGGAGATAATTTCTTCCCCTTTGTTGATGTCTTTTTCCTCACAAAAGAAAGAAAGAAAGAGAGGAAAGGGCTAAGGAGCCGGTAGGTCACTGTCTGAAGAAAGGCAACATCACCAAAAGAAAAGCAAAGATATGATGTTCAGGATGTTATCATAACTACTTAGTGATTCCTGCTTGATGCCATTTCATAATAATCTGAGGACCACTTGAGTTGAGGATAGTTGTAATACATGATAGCACACATTTCTGTGAGTATTTGTTTCAAAGATTATCTGCTGTGGTGGTGAAGGACACTACACTTAATAAATCTTTACATGACAGAGGTCAATATTTTCTCAAAAATATCAGCACCATTCCTTATTTAATGAGGAAAAATAAAATTCAGTAATAAGAATGCTCATATGTCCTGTCTCTTCTATAACTTTAAAAAAACAACTAGCAAATATCAATCACATGTTACAGAAAAACAATGATAAATAATCTGTGGTCTTGCAGAGTTAATAAAAATGGGTAACCATGTAGAAGACAGACATCTAATTCATGCCCTTCTTTTGGAGAAATTTCACAGTTTGCTTAACATTATTAGTCAACTTATTTAAGCATACCTTTTCTCAAGGGAAATATAGGTTAATAAATGCCTCCACGGTGAAAGATGGTGCTTCTCCTTTATTAAATTACTTGAAATCAAAGAAGAAGGATCAAAATGATAGGAAACTATGTCTTACTTGTTCTGCTGTCAACAGAACATCTGCTCTTTCTCCTCCTTTCCTTTTTGGCTTTCAAACTAAACTTCTAAAATGCTGTAACTGTGGGACACCATGTGACAAAATTCCTTCTTCCTGCAACTCCCACAGGAATTGCGGGGCCATCTTCAGCAAAACTCTATAAATAATGCTGGAATTTTTTTGTTTTTCTTTCTAAATTGTAACATGAAAGAGTAGAGTAATGCAACCAAGTGTTGCGCCTCCCTAAAATGTAGATCATGCACTGCACGGGTCATACCAGCTTGTTGCAACATGTTCCACACTGTAAAGTTGTTGGTTTGGGGGTTTTGTCCCCTTGCAAGGTAACCCACCAGCATCCTCCAGAGACCTTGCACAGGGGCACTTCTGCCCAGTAGCCTTTAGAAGGCTATCTATCTCCCTCCTGTCAGAGTTGGATATATGACAAATCAATTTAAAGTCAAAAACAGGCTGGTGGGAAGAACTTGCAAGGTACTCGACACAGTAATGGGCATTCTTTCTGTTTTATACTTTATTACACTATCCTCGTCTTGATAAAGTTTATTATTTTTCTGTATTCCTGTTCAAGTATTCACTACTTTATAGTGCTCACACAAATGAACACATTTACTGCAAAAGTTTCCATTGAAATCTCAGCCAGCTAAGCAGCATTAAGGCTGCCAATGCCTCCTTCAACCCCAAAGAACCCAGAGCAGCAGCCACAGGGTGTGAAAGCACTTCCCTTCTAAAGGGGGGGCTTGGGGAAGGTGGGGATATGCTGTTTATCACTTTGCTTTGTGTAATATTTTTAGTTGTTTAGTCAGAATTAATCTTTAGCGTGTTCATGAGATAAATGTGATCATAAAAGCTAGACATTTTAAGAATTACTAGGGTAACTTAGGAAGACAAGAAGGATTAGATTGGTCAGAAGAAAAACACCTGGTGGAATATGCCATGATGTTTGGGGGGTTTTGCCCATTTTTGTTTGTCTTTTCCTTTTAATAATATAATTTCTTTATAGCTGGGCTTCCTACAGAAATTTTTTTTGTTGTCTTATACAGACCTCAAAGATTAATGACAATTTTCATAAGCTTTTTTCCTATAGTCAACTGTACTAACAAAGAGAAAAAGGTATTTCTCAAAAGGTAGAATTGATTTGTAGTATTCTTTTCACAATACAACTTTCAGTTGATTTGGAAAGAGATCAAAGGGAAATATAAGAACCAGAATATCATCTGGAAATACAACATACTTTTTTTCTGCAATTTGAAGCTTTATTTTCAATAGGCAGGAGGCAACAATAGACATATGCAAATTTAGTTCTTTACTGTCAACATTAATCCAGGAAAAGTATGTTTGTATATATGCTGTGATTCAATTAGTTTGTATACTAAATGTTAGAAATATCTACCATATTCTTAGGGTTGTTTGCATTTGAAGTTACAGTGACTTATCTCTTCAAATAAAGATCTAGGACTACTGTAGAAGTGAACTGGTATTAAGGTCAGTCATGAAATTGCACATTCCCATATACTCACATATACTCCAAGGCATCAGGTCCAAACATGGTAAAATATTCACTGTCAAATGTAGTTCTGGACCATCCTGGCTGGTTTGGCCATTGCTGCCCAGTGTGAGAGAGCTGTGGATATGTCTGGCTTCTTCCTTTGAGCACACATTTTCAAACTTGTGGATTGAAAACATGCATAGGAGCAGTAGTGATGTTCCATAATAATTAGACTTTTTTTTATCCCCAAGGTAATTCCTGACAAAGATCAAAACATGTCTCTAATACATTTAATCTTTGAATTAATATCGGTGACTGATATTTAGTCAAACTTTTATGCTTTAGAGGCTAAAACAGATGTTCAAACCTGTATTTTAAACAAATATATCACAGCAAAACATAAGGTAATTCGGTTGACACTTATTTCTCTTACTAGGCTTACAAAGACAAAATAGATTTTCTGAAGTAGATACTACTAATTTTATACTTGCAACTGGCTTTTTCTAGAAGTATAATCTTTGCTGCGCTGATGAGGATTTTTGTTACTTTTTTCTTTTTAATATTCAGTAACATTAGTTAATTAGAAAACTAAACTGATATTTCTATCTAACTTTATATGACATATCTGAGTCATTGCTCTTTGCTTCGATGTTGTTAAACAGAGCTTTATCCCCACACTACTTTTCTCTTTGTAAGTGATGTATTGTTAAACAAAGACATAAACTAAACACACATTTAATACAATGCACCCCAAATGCACCTGGAGGCAAGTTCTGTATGCAAAAGAATATACATATATACATTTATATATATTATTTTTATATATGTATACATAT
The DNA here is from genome assembly GCA_035582745.1 of Loriotus luctuosus. Taxonomy (NCBI): domain Eukaryota; kingdom Metazoa; phylum Chordata; class Aves; order Passeriformes; family Thraupidae; genus Loriotus; species Loriotus luctuosus. The sequence continues at coordinate 14,407,653 of JAWWEY010000130.1, read as the reverse complement.
ATATATATTTATGTAGAAGGACCTTATAAAAATCAAATTGCTGCAACACTTGAGCTCTGAAAATGCAAGAGGCTTTGCTAATTGCCTGATACTCCACTCTATTATATAGTGTTTCAAGATCAATATACATCAGAATGTTTTGAAATCTACACTAGGTCAATGCAGTCTAATTCTTAAGCCATGAGCATTTAACATTAAGTTATAAACAAAAAACAAGCAAATAAATTCAATGTAGGTGAAAGCGATGTCTTATTCTCCTTCACTAGTTCCTAATGCTTCAGGGAAGAATGACCTGACTGCTTGGAAAATGGATTGATTTTTGAAGTCTGGAGCCTTACACCTTCAATAAATGCAAAGACTGGCAAGTATTGCGGCATGATACTAATAGTAGGCAATAAGGCACTGCTAAACTATTTCCTGGTTGATTTTTCATTTGTATTTAAATAAAAATGATTGATCTGACACTGAGGAAGCATCAAAATTAAGTGGTTTTAATATTACATCTTTGTCAAATGCAGGTTATTGAACCCAGAACTTGAGAAGTTACTGAAGCAGAAAACAGAAAAGTAGTATATGCTCACACAAGCTAAATTCCTCAAGAAAATGAAACTAAGAATTTTTTCTCCCTATGTCCATTTGTATCAAATCAGATTTCTAAGAATACATATACTTAGCATTGGTGAAAAAAGCAAACTAGGGCAGGAAGGATCCAGCACAAGGACAATGGAACTGATGAAGGGCCTGGAGCACAACTCTGATAAGAAGCAGCTGAGGCATCTGGAGATGCCTCATTCAGCCTGGAGGAAAGGAGGCTCAGGGGGGACCTTGTTACCCTTTCCAACTTCCTGTAAGGAGGTTGTGGCCAGATGGTGGCCAGTGTCTTCTCCCTGGCAAGTGAAAGGACAACAAAAAAGCAGCTTCAAGTGTGCCAGAGTGTTTAGATTGTATATAAAGGATAATTTCTTCCCTGAAAGGGCAGTCAGGCATCGGAACAGGTTGCCCAAGGAAGAGGTGGAATTGCCTCTCTGTGAGCATTCAATAGGCCTGTGGATATGACATTTTTTCTCTTAGCCACCTGACAACTATATGGTACATTCTGTCAGATGTGCTACAGATATGCCCCCTTGTCCTATCTTTACATGACTTTGTGAAAAGTCCCTCTCTAGCTCTCTTGTAGCCCCACTTTAGGTAGTGGAAGATGCTATAAGGTCTCCTTGGAACCTTCTCTTCTCCAGGCAGAACAGGCCCAGCTGTCTCAGCCTGACTTCATAGGAGAGGCGGTCCAGCCCCCTGGTCACCTGCTTGGCTGTCCCTTGACAGCTGCAGGAGGTCCATGTCCCTGTGCTGGGCATCCCAGCACTGAATGCTCCAGGTGAGGTCTCATGATAGCAGAGCACAGGGGAAGAATCACCTCCCTAGACCTGCTGGCTACTCTTCCAAGGTAGCCCAGGACGTGCGTGGCTTCCTGGGCTGCAAGCTCACATTGCTGCGTTACAACAACCTTCTCATCCACCAACACCCCAAATCCTTCTTCCTGGAGCTGCTCTTAGTTGGAACATGAGACATGTTAGCTGTCATTCATCTCCTTATTTTCTACGTGCCTTACCATAATTTTGAGAAGGGTCTGCTCTGTTGCTGGGTGCTCAGGTGACTCACTGGCCTGTAGTTCCCTGAGTCTTCCTTATTTCTCCTTTTAAAAATAAGATTGGTATTTCCCCTGTTCTAGTTATGGGAAGTCCACCTGACCATGACAACTTCTCAATACAGTGGCTTAGCCTCTTTGTCCACGAGTTCCCTCAGGACCTGTGGATGCAATTCATCAGAACCCATGGAATTGTGCACCTTCGGTTTCCTTATATGTTCTTGAATCTCATCTTCTCCTGCAGTGGGTAGTTCTTCATTTTACATATCCCTGCCTTTCCCTTCTGTGACTTGGGCAGGGAGGCTGGAGTCACCTGCCAACAAAGACTGAGGCAAAAATGTTATGAAAAACTTCAGCTTTCTCCATGTCCCAGGTAATCTCCTATATTCTTCTGGAGAGGCCCTCACATTTTTTCTATTCTTTCTTTCACCACTGATGTACCTATAGAAGCTTTTATTTTTGCCCTTTTGTCCCTGGCTAAGTTTAACACTACCAGTGCTTTATCTTCCCTAGCTGATCCCTGGGTACTCAGACTAGTTCTCCTTATTTCTACCAGGATACCTGTCTTTACTTCCACCCTCTGTAGGCTTCCTTTTAGTATTTGAGTTTCCAGAAACCCCTTGTACATCCATGAAGGTCTCCTGTGAGTTTGCCTGACTTCCTTTTTGTTGGGATGCATGGCTTGGAAGAGGTAGCCCATAACTATTAACCAGCTTCCCTGTGCCACTCTCCAGGGCTTTATCCCATGATAAAGCAGACCCCGGAAAGACCAAGTCAGCTATCCTGAAGTCCATGGTGGTGAGTGCTCCCTCCTCATTGCCCAAAGCATCTTGGACTCCACCATGTCATGCTCACTGCGGCCCTCTCCTTGCTGGTGAGAATAAGGTCCACCATAGCACCTCTCCTCACTGGCTCCTCAATGACTTGGAGAAGGAAGTATTCACCAAGGCATTCCAGGAACCTCCTGGATTGTCCATGCTCTGCTGTGTTGCTCCTCCAATAGATGTTGGGCTGGCTGAAGTCCCCTGTGAGGACCAGAGCTTGTGAACATGAGGAGTTCCTCTTCTCTGTTTGTGGAGGGACTCATCTCCTTGGTCTTCCTGGTCAGGCAGCCTGTTGCAGAACCCCTTTGTAATGTCACGCCTCCCCTCCCTTTAATCCTGACCTATAAACCTTTGGTTGGCTCCTCATCCATCCCCAGGTGGAGCTGCATGCATTCCAATAGCACAAGACACTTGTGTACACAGAGGCATTACCCTCTCTACTACCATAAGCTGACTGGCAGGCCAGAGCGGCTGGAGTTCCTTTGTGCTGTCCTTCAGGAGCTTTCTTACTGACCTGCTATCCCTCTCTAGGCCCTGAAAATCTCTTGTTGGCCCTGGCATCAAAGTAGTAAGAGATGGATGGACTGAGGTTCCCCTCCCCTCAGCAACTGCAGTAGCTCTTAATGTTCATACCCAGCGACTGCAGCAGTCCTCACTGCTTTTCAAAGATGGAATCCAACACTTTGACTTTTTGTCTAGTGGGAGAAATTGAAAATCATGAAGAATCACACTTTGAAATATGTTCTCTACGGTATTGGAAAAATCTCCGAACATGGGAAACCTTAGCAATGATACAAGCTTCTTGACTCCAGCAAAGATCCACTGAAATTTATTGGCCAAATTTTTGTGTACTATTACAGTTTTAACAGTTGAGAACAGGCAGGGTAGGAAAGGGGATGATATTCTTGGCTAAAGAAAACAGTGGTGCTAACACATACATCCTGACTTTAAGGCATAGGTGTGTATCTCAATGACAGTCATTTATAGAGAAGCACACACAACGGTAGAACATGTTCCTAGGATGTGCTTACTTCTCAATGGCAACCAAGGCATCTTTAAACACTAGTATTTCAAGTAGTACCTTGAAATGTCGGGTAGAAGCAGACACTGGGGATGCACGTTTTCAGACCGATCAGATTAAATCTGTCAAAATGAAGGGCTAGAAGCTACCAAACAGAGGGCACAACCTGCATGGCCTTCCATGAACCGGCCATTTCAGCTGTGACCCATTCCTGTAGGAACATGCGCTACTTCGCATGAAAGCACCGCGGAACATTCTACTTCTTCATACCTAGAAAAGCTTGACCAAAGCTGGAGCTTGGCAGCGGCTCACTAAAGTGCCTGACCATGCTAGCGGGCAACAGGGATCCCAGAGAAGGGCGCACGGGGCTCTGCCGAACAACGCGGATGCCGGAGTCGTTCGGAACCGGAGGTCTCCCCACGCCCCACGCTCCCTCTCTTTCAGTCCCCCGCCGCCGCGAGGCGCGGGCAGAACGGCGGAGTCTCCAGCCTGCCCTCCCTCCCCTCCTCTCGTTTCCTCTGGCAGCTTCCTCGCTTCCACGGCGGAGGCTGCCACATACCGACCGCCGACGGGGCGGCGGCGATGGCAGCGGGGACATCGGTGCACGGCGCCTCCGAGCGGCCGCGGGGCAGCTCCCGCCGCGCCGACCCGGCCCGCGCCGAGCCGAGCCGAGCCGGGGGCGGGCAGCAGGGCCGCCCCAGCTCGAGCAAAACGGAGGGGCGGCGGCCGCCCCAGGTCTCGAACGCCGGGGCGGTGCGGCCGGCGGGGGCGGAGCCGCGCCGTGACGCGGCGCTCCGGCGGCGGCGGCGGGGCTGGCGGCGGCGGACGGGCGGGGGCTCTCTCGGCGCGGAGCTTGTGCGCTGCGGCCCCGGGAGCTCCGGCGGCGGCAGCAGCGCTCCGGCCGGGGACGGAGGTGCCAGACTCCGGCGTCGCGTGCGGGCAACGAGGGGGAGCGGAGCGGCTGCTGAGGCGGCCGGACAAGGAGGAGAAGGAGGGGGAGGAAGGGAGCGGGGAGCAGCGCCGCTCGGTCGGCCCGGCGGTGCTGCTGCCGCCACTTCCCCGCTGGGCGCTCTCCTGCCCGCGAACTCGATCCGCTCCCGGAAACTCTCGGCTCTCCTCTCAGTCGCGCCGGCGGGGTTTCGACACGGCTCTCTGTCCCGGCGAGGCGGGCGGGGGGCAACTTCTCGCGCTTCTCCGGAGAAGGATTTGGGCCGCTCCTCTCCGGGGGCGGCAGCGCCTGCGGTCCCCGCCGCGGCGGGAGAACTTTCGCCTCCGATCGCGGGGCGGCGAGAGGGGCCCGGGTACGCCGGCCGCGGCGGGAGCAGCGCGGCGGCGCCGGCCGGGCAGCCGCGGAGATGAAGCTAAGCCGGCAGTTCACGGTGTTCGGTAGCGCGGTCTTCTGCGTGGTGATCTTCTCCCTGTACCTGATGCTGGACCGCGGCCACTTCGACCACCCGAAGAGCCCCCGGCGGGAGGGCACCTTCCCCAAGGTGAGCGGGGCGGCGGCCGGGGCGCGGCGGGCGGAGGTGGAGGGGAGGGCGGCCGTGCCGCCACCTCCGTGCCCTGGACGTGCCGCTGCCGGAGCGCCGAGGCGCGGCGGGGACGAGGCGCGGAGACGGCGGGGCCGGCGGGGCCGGGGCCGAGCGGGGCCGCCTGCGGGCGGCGCTGGCGCTGGTGCCGGCCCG
>JAWWEY010000130.1:14368782-14397002 GCA_035582745.1 Loriotus luctuosus | reverse complement strand
TAAACTGTGAATGGTGGTAATTAAGGTTGTGCATCATTTTGAAGTACTCCTTTTTTGGCCTCTGAGCACTGGAAAACTGAGGGCACAGTAACTTTTACTAGCATTCATATGAGTTTTACATCAGAGGAGATTGAGAGTTGAGTGAAGAAATCCACAGGAGGAATCAATTGTTCTGGTTTTGAAACATGTTGACTTATTTAAAAACAAATTCCGATTAACAACACTCAGTAACGTCACAATCTAAAAGCCTTTGAATGTCATGGAAATGATCTTGAGTGCAAATAATGAAAATCTAGGATTACTTCTGCTGAGTTTGTAGTACTTTGCAAAGGAGGAGCAGCCGCCTTTGTGAACATAGTTACAGGTCAGTAAGAATTCTTTGTTTTCCTAATGTTCACAGAGTGTATTTTTTGTGTTTTTTTTTTTTTTGGTGTTTTTTTTTTTTTTACTTGCACATTTTGTGCAAAATTCTGGCTAAGCAGCAGTCAAGCAGAAGCTGTTAGCTGTTTCAATTACAGTCTTTAAATCTGGTGAGAAATGTTGAGCAAAATGTATTTTACAGAATACATAGTCTACAAAACAGTAACTCAACTATAATTGAGCACATCCTTCTGCTACCTAGAGTCATTGCCTAACAATGGTATAAACTAAACAGAGAGAGGTTTTCTAATTTGTTCTTGCTTAAGCTTTTCTTTGTCTAACACATTGTTTTGAATTGTTTGAATGAAAATAACCACTGTTAAAGTTCCTACTCTTAATGGTGAATAAGTTGTGCTTCACTTTTGTGATCTTCACTTAAAGATTCAGCATAGTAGGGAGGAGATTCAGCATAGTAGGGAGGAGAATCAACAGATTCTCATCGACAGATAAACACAAAATGTATCAGTGACAGCAGTAGTGAGTATTTTTCAGTTTAATTGACTTTAAACTGAATATGTCTGGATTTCTTTTTCCTTGCCTTCAGTTCTCTGATGATGGTGTCCAAACTAGTCCCTAACAGCATGCCTTATATTTGTCTCTGTAAATGCCATGAAACATAAGTCTAGTGTAATAGTACATTAAACATTCTTGTTATTGCTGCCTCTGGTGATAAAGCAAAATGTGAAGGCCTATCAACTTCTTAAAATCTATTTGTCAGGCTGTTGCATCTTTGAATCAGAAATTTATCATTCTTCTGAAGAGAACAGACTTTTGTAGTTGTTTAATTCAGAAGATTTCCAGTGCCTCTGTAAAGTGAGCTTTCTTAGAATAGTACTTTAAGAGTAGGAAATTACTAACGAGGTTTCTTATGTTCTTTTCATTGTCACAAATGCACATAAGCCCTCTGCACAGATCAGAAAAGCCTTCAAACCTTGATTTGTCCTTTAACCGATACATTGTATGCTTGTTTTTTGTTCTGTATCCTGCTTTGCAAAGAAAATACATGCAGAAACAGTGTACTCAAATATTAAGCTTTGATCGTACATTGGGTTACATTTTTAGCTTTTGCCTGCTTGTTTTTTCTGTGCAGGAGGTGAATGTTTAATTGCGTATTTAGTATGTTCTGTTCACTGTACAGTGCTCTGATAGCGAACAAAGAATGCCTCCTGGTGTTACCCTCTTGATAAGCTGGCATCTCATCAGAGTTTATGTCAAGATTTTGGCAAAGATAGCTCATGATTTCTAGAGATGTACCTGGATATGGTCACTGGCAAGACTGGTGCAGAAAACTGTTATGATGACTGCCATTCAGTGCAGCCAGAAAATGAGACTTTGCTTCCTCACTGCTTGCTGTAGTGAATGTGTGTAGGCAGTGACCTCAAATTACATGTCCTTTGGAGACCTCTGTCCATTGTGGTGCTCCACTTTCTTCACCACAGTTCTTTGGTGCACCAGAGCTTCTAATGCAGGACACTGGCAGCTCCTTTGTGGTCTCCTTTTTCTTCATGTGGGTGAGAAAGGGAATGGGTTCTGGCTTGTTTTGAACACAGCACTCAGTGGTTGCTGGCTGAGTCTGGATGCAAATAACCAAATTCCAGCTGATATAACATCAGAAGTCTGTAGTCTGGATTTCTCTTCTGCCTGCCTGTTTCTATGAGATCTCGTCTGTGGCCCTGTCATACTCCTTCTTCAATTATTTGAGCTAGATGTCTTTTTCCTGATGAAGTGATCACTAGTGGTCTGTTGGTCTGCATTTAGAGAAGGAGTGTGCTTTCACTCAGGAAATGAAAATTCCAACTACCACCGTTTCTGCAATGCACAGTGTTTAGATAGGGGAAACTGGACACTCTCTACTTCCTCAGAATGAAACATGTTGGACTATCATTGTGTTACTGGGCTTCCCTCCATGTGTTGGGTGTCGCTGTGCTCCTTTCTGGAGAGTCCTTGCTGCAAATCAGACTGGTGTCAGGAACAAACAGAGAAGGACAAGCAGAGGGCAGTGGGAAAGCAGACTGCCCTGAAGGATTTGGGGCATGAAAACTGCTGAAGGGTTCAGAGTGACTGAAGCATAAGGAGCTGTTTTTGTTGCTGATTCATGTGGTGGTAGTGGCAGGTTTCTCAGGGCAGCTAACAGGTGTGGACACAGGTGTTCCAGATGGGAGGAAGGTGTGTGGATCTGTGGTGCCTTCACATGAGAAAATTCTGTTGGTTAAGTCCAACCATGCGTAATCACAGAAGGGGTGAAAAGGTGTGCTGCTCATGTGATACCATTCTCCTACCAAAGCAGCTGTAGCTACTTTTTGGTAGATTTATTGAAACTTTGCACTTCTTGTAGAAGTGCTTCCTATGCTGCGAAGTAACAGAAGGATTGGCTTCATTGCTTTTTTGAAAAATCTTTATTTACCCATTCAACAATGTAGATTAACAGAGCATCCTTTAGTGTTCACTTTTACTAGGATATACTTCATGTATCTCCAGTTTTTGGTGCAGTTAGGCATTTCTCAGTCTTGGATCAAGGTTCCTTCTTTTCTGAGAAGACTTGGTGATCTGAAGTCAGGGCTAGTTCTGCTGACATTTATTACTTGTGTACCTATTAAAGTTTTGCTGTTCAGTATCTGCAAAGCCATACAGAACCCAACATTTCAGGAGAATTGGTTAATGTAAAATTGGTGCATCTCTGCTCAGATTAAAAAAAAAGTTAAAAAATCTCCCTGCTAACCCTCTAATCTGTGGGAAAAATTGAAATTTTAATTTAAAAGAATACTGTTGGAGTACGGTTTTAGTAACGGTGAGGATCTCTGTGTTTTGTCTTTTAATTAGTGTCCCCTGTAACATGCTTCTAATCTGTTTTTCTAGTAAGACAAGGTCTGTTACTAGCAATTAATAAGATAAAACAGCTTTAGAGTAAGTTCAGTTTGGTACTGTTTGGCCTTGATATTTGAAGTCCGCTGCCTTCCTTTAAAAATGTTGAAACTGAATTTATTTTCATCTGTTAAATTCCTTCTTTTGACGTGTTTGCAGTGTTTCTCACATTCAGCTAATATTTTAAAATAATTTTACTATTGAATAGTCACTATCTATTTAAAATTAATAAGAAAAGGTGAATGTGCAATGAAAATAGACCTAGCTTTTGCATCATTGGGATCCATGTGAAAATTTCACCTTGAGAATGGATTCCTGACATAAATTATTTTCATATTGAATGGAGGCTGGGATCCATTTCTAGTCTGAGATGCTATTGTTTCTTAAAGTTAATTCTCATGGATCTGAGAACAAAAGCAAAACCATTTTGATGATCTCAAAAGTTTGATTTGCTGTTTGAAACTGGCTACTGCATGAGGTCTTGGTTGCGTGTTCTTAACTGTAGCTTTTTATTTTGCGCTTTGCATTCAAGCTGAGTTGGCACATGGATGATTAAAGGCTTTAGAAGAGAGGCATGGTATATCTCACAGTCTCCAGAAAAGAAAGCAGACTTTTCTATATTAATGTCCTCTGTTAGGCTGCATAACAGTAAGGATTTCTTTGTCCAAATAACAGAAGATCTACCTCCAAAGTTAACGTAACATACTTTTACAGACTTCTGAAAATAAGTGTCCTAGGTAGGCTGAAACCTTGCAGCTTACAAATTATTGCTGGGTGTTCCTAGCAACATATGAAGTTGTTGATGTTTGAAGGTCGTCTGGTAACAAATTGCTATTTGTAGACAGAGAACTTGGTTTACAAAGAAAAATATTTTATCACATAATAAACAGTAAACTGGTAGAATTGTTATAGATTTTTCAAGATTTAATGTCTAATAAGTTAAATGAAAGGTATGTCTTAAAGATAGCAAATATGACATGACTTCCAAATTTGGAGGAGGTTTATATCTGTCTTCTAGGGACTGGCAGTATATGCTGGGGGAAGGATCAATCAAACACTTATTTTATGAGGTTTTTATTTGTTTTCCACTGTGTCTGTCGTTTTCCTGGAGAGCATATAATTGGCTAGATGACATAAACCAGATGGGTGATGTATTCTCTGATCAGGTAGTTCACAGGCTATTGCTAGGCAATGTGAAACTTTTTGTGGAAGAAGGTGTAGAATACTTCTACAGCATATATGAATGAGAATAAAAATTTTAAACAGTTGTCTGATTTTACAGTTGTAGAGACAGTGTTGATAGCGGTGGGATAGGTGTGAGTAGTACTTTAGCTCTTGCACACTTGGTAACTCTGAACTGTAGTCATATGCAGTGAAACTGGGAATGATTTGTATGGGTGGCAGCTGTGCTGTAACTTCCTAGGAATCTAAAGATCAGAGCCTCTGTGGGGCAGCCTGTAAAGCCCCTGTCAAGTATTGTTTTATATACGTGATTTTTAGATGGAGTGGCATAATAGGCTATTAGGCTTCATGTAGAAAAACCCTTCTTACTTTCAAAATATTACAAATATTGCAAGGGAAAACACTAATTTTACATAGAAATGTGTACACAGTATCTTTAACATAGCATTTGGAAGATTTTAGTCTGGTTGTTTCTTTTGTGCCACCAGGTGGCATGGGACTACAGTCTGTTTATTTTATTTTTTTTTTCTTTCCAGTATTCCATCATCTGCATATTGATTACTTTTTGTTTTCAGTTCATCAGTTTTATAAATTTCTAGAATTTGTCTTTAAACTGTTGGGATTCTAGGATGTTGCTCCTGCATCTCATTTAGCTTAATCTGGTTCTGTTGTCAAAATGTATTTTTGTCTTTTTTGGAAACAGTAGCTGTCTGCCTGTGTTGTGTTTTAAAACCTGTTACTGTTTTCAGGATGTATCAATCTAAGAAAGAGAGATAACAAGCAGTGGATCGGCGCTTTACACAGCCCATAAAACACAGAGACAAACCAGTAGCATTAAAGAAATACTAAAACATATTGTCTGAAAATTATTAAGAACTTCCATAAAGGTGGAATTATAGTAATGACAGTTTAGAATCCAAAAGCATGGTTGGTAACTCTTGGTGAGGGTTTGGTTTTCTTTATTTTTTTAATTCCTGAGTACTTTGCAAAACCAAGGGAATTTGAAAGAATGTACACATCAGTTTAGAAAGGAGACCTAATCCTTGCAAGCTACAGTTGCTGAAAAGAAAAAGGCAAATATTTCAATTATATTGCTGTTGAAAGGGAAAAAAGTGTAATGTAAAGATGTTGTTTCTAATATTATATTACAGTCCTAAGAAAATAAGGCAGTGGTGCTGGGAAAAAGTCATTAAAACCATAAGTCTCAGAGTAACTGTCTGCTGAATCAGTAGTATTTGTGTTGAACGTAATGGTAAAATGTAGATACCTGAAACTGAAGTAGGTTTTGCTGTTATGACAGCTGCTTGCAAAAATATCTAATAATGTGTTGTATATTTTCAGATCTGAATTCAACTTTAATAATAGAAAGTGACTGGTTTTTTTGTTCTCTTGTCACTTCTTGTTACAGTAAAGTCATTCTGAGGAAATAAAGAAATTACTGTTAACGATGATAAATATCCCTAAGGTCATATTAAATAATCTGGCCTTTTTGATTCTGTAAAAGCTAGCATATTAATGCCTGATAAAAAGCATCCCTCAAATAATTTGGAAGGAGTGGCTAGTACATGAGAGAGGGCAATTTTACACTGTCTTGCTTGACTGTGCTCCCTCCTGCATCCCAACAATACAGTGATTAGATAGCATTAATTTGCCTTGTGGGATTTGTCTCTTCCTTCCGACTTGCACGGGAAGATGCATTGACTTCTTTCAATTCACGCTGGTGTTGTTCTGCAGACTTCCTCTTGTGGGGCTCTCTAGAATATCTACAAAATCCTGTTGTTTGGCAATTGGAGATGACCTTCTGGCTGAAAATGCAATTAGCTTGATATCTCTTTTACAGGATTTTCTTGATGATTGTAATGGTCCGATTATAGAGATTATTCCTGTGATCAGGCTGTTAAGGGATCTCTTACATCCATGAAGTTCTTTTGTTAATTTCTCTCCAATTTCTGCTGAAAATCAGAAAAATGGTATTTATATTTTATTTGTATGAGAAAAAATGTGAAATGTTTACAATATCCTCTTAATCCCATCATGATGTGACTGACTTGTAAAAAATTGCTTTCTGTTTGATGTTCTGATCAATGAAAAGATCAGATTTTTTTTAAATGAAAGATGTGAAAAAAGTTGAATTAGATATAATTGCTACTTGACACTGTGAGACTTTAAAGAGTATCTTTGTATCACTGATTAAATCTTGTGCAGTGAATTCAAGTTCAAAGAGGAAAAATGTATCTTTTGCTATTTTTCTCTTGGGCTGAAAAGAGAAAGTTCTGTGTGTTGCATCAATTCGTTATTAGTTTGCCTTTATGTAAAATATAAAATAAAGATATATTTGAATTTTCTGTGTGATCACACACAATATTGTGAATTTGTTGTTGTTGTTGTTGTTGGGGTTTTTTTGGGTCTGTCAAGAATTTTTCTGAGAAATAATTAAACTTACTTTTTATTTCTCCCCCCCCAGGGCCAGCTTTCAATATTGCAAGAAAAAATAGATCATTTAGAACGCCTGTTGGCAGAAAATAATGAGATTATTTCAAACATACGCGATTCTGTGATCAATCTGAGTGAATCAGTAAAGGATGGACAAAAAAATCCGGAGGCTGTAAACTTCGGTCAAGGATCTGTTTCTGAGCTACTCCCTTCTGCTTCAGCTTTGCTTGCAGTTGATTCTGAGGATTGTTTGTTTGCTTCAAAAAGTGGAAGTCACAGTTCAGGTGTACAGGTAAGCAGTATGCCTTTCTGATTCTGCTGGAGTTTTAGTTGTCACTAGAGCTTTAAATCTAAAAATGTCAAGTTGCTGCTAAAATCTTGGTACTAAGACATAATAGAATTGTTGAAGTGACTGCTGTATTTAACAGATGTTATGAAACTCTTCCTTTATATCTTTTTAAAAAGTTCTCTGGAAATTGAGTAGTGATTATGAAGAGCCAGCATTTGAGAAAGCTTAAAAGTTTTTTGTAAAAAATAAAAAAACCCCACAGTGATTATTGTCCCACCAATTCTTTGGAAACAATTTATTTGAGTGTTTCTTTGAGTTTCCCCAAACTCTTCTAAAACCAATGAAAAATAAACTGGAAAGGCTGGATAGCCGTGGTTTAAATAGATTTTACTTTTAGGGGATGTATGTGTAGATGGGTAGGTAAAGAATGTGCAAGAATTAGTAATTTCAAAAAAATCAAAATTTCATAAAGGGTCCTGTCTTCCCTTTTGAATGTCATTTCTGTATTTCAACATTCCTGTGTGTCTTCAGTTCGTATAGGCACTTTGATCAGAAAGGAGGAACATGTACCATGTTGACTGCTTGGCATAAACTATGGAGGTTGAAGTTTTTAAAGTCAAACACTTCAAGTTGAATTTATTTTGCTTTCTGGTGATGCTTTTGAGTTCATGGACTCTTATATATTCAGTTTTAATGGAGTGATTCAGGAGCACTGAGAATACTCTGTGAAGTTTGTGATCTGTACTGTTTTTGTGAGTCTTGTGGGAGGACTATAAATATTCATAGTACTCTAAAGCAAAGATTAAATTTTGAAGTCCAGCTTTCTCATTTTAGAATTTGAAGTATTTCTCTTGCAGGAGAAAGACAGTGGACTTCAGACAAATAAATGCACGTATTAGAGCAATTGTAACCTCTGATGTATCATGCTTAATCCTTTTAAACTCTTTAGGGATAAGGCACTACCTTAATGTCTTTTATAGAGAAAGTAGGCTTTTTAAAGGCAGTATCTGAACACCTCTTTTTGTGTCTGATACACATTAAGACTTCTGTGCAGGGAAGTGAAACATCTGGAGCTGTGGGTACAGGCTTTCAAGTTAGTGGATTATTAACAGATTATTCATTGTACAATCTGTTACTATGTTAGGTGATGTACTTTGTTATGTGTATTAAACATAAGTTCTAGTAAATGAATTTTGAGATAAAATATGTTATCTTAAATTCTTAGGCATGTTAACCTGTTGTGAATGGAAGGTAAAACGTGTTTTCTAAAACTGCTCTTTGTTTTTTGCCTCACATGTGAAGAATACAAGAATATACACCTGCTATCACCCAACTACCTACTACCTACCTAATGGGGGTCTATTGCAGCTGTGCTGCTTTTGGATAGTTTTCTTTGCTTTTTTGTATATTCACATGTAGATAAGAAGCAAACACACTGTTCCCCTGCTCACACTTTCCTTTCTTTATTGTGCAGGGAGGAGGGCTTTGATGTTCTCTGTCTCATTGCATTGCACCCTCTGCTCAGCAGGTTATTCACTGCCATCATTAAGTCACTTTAATAGTGCTTCTGTACACAGTGTCTCACCCTGTGAGTCTGAACTGCATTTCAGTTATGGAATCTAAGACCTTGACTTTAGCAGAATTCCTCTAGCACCATGTTAACAAGCTGATCTAAATCACTGATCTAAATAGTAAAATTAAAAGCAGTTTTACTATTCAATACTTTACCAACCCTGATGTATTCTGCATGCTCAGTTAATTTATTTGAGACATTTTCAATAATTATTTTGAGCACTTTTTGGAAGAAATATATGTTAGTTGCTGCTGTTTGTAAATATTAACTTAAAGCCACAGATTTTTACATTACTTCTCCAATGTTTGTCTCTCAGGTGGGTATATGAGAGACTAGAAAGTAGTAAGAGCTAATATAGGTGAGATTAAGTGTTTGGATAAAAAAATTACCTCTTAGAATGAAGGCAAAAGAGTTTTCACTGAATAAATCACGGAAGTTGATTACAGTCTCCCATAATGGAGAAACCACTGTAAGAAGATATTCAAATATGGATTAAAAAACCTTGTGATGATACAGTGAGATATTGCTAGATTTGTTACTCAAAGATATGTGATTTCATAAAACAGAAAAACCGAGTTGATCACAACATGAGACCAAAGGATTCTCATATGGGACAGCTGAAGGATGTTTTTTCCATGGAGGAATTATAAATCAAGAAATTGTTTACTTCTACTTGTGCTGTTTGTAAGTTGGTAGAAAACTGTAACATAACTGAAAGCTGAAAATAAAGGTGATTTGAGAATGCTATAATTTAAGTCAGGTACAAGACTAATGTGTACTTTTTTTCTCAAAAGACAAATAATAGAGACAGGTAATAAACCCACCAAAATAAAGATGACTGGATTAGTATGGCTATGACCTGATGCTTTTTCAGTTTAGTAGTTCAAGAAGTATCTGGCATTTGTGCTCAGAGAAGATGGAATTCTCAATAGCCATCATGCTGAGCTGGAAGGTCTTTTAAATAATACGGTGAGGTGTCTCCTCCCCTTGTCCATTTCCACTACTGAAGCATCTAACATCAGGCTTAGTAATGTTACTCTTTTTGAAATAAGACGTGAATCACTCTTTGAAAAGGTGATTTGAAGAGGCACAATATATGCTTTTATTTCTTTTGAGCAGTATTTAAGTATTCACTGTTAAGATGTTATGATGTTTTCAAGAGGTTGATATAATTTCAGCAGTTTGAGTCCTTTGGTATAGATAAAGAATAAGCCCATGTAAAAAAAAGACAATGGATGACCTTCCCAGTGTTTTAATAAAAAGCTTGTAGCAGCATGGCTGTCTTCTGTAGCAGCCACAATGAAGACAGGCATCATTTTTGAATTTCTATCTGTCTACTGTTTATAAAAAGTCCTTTATTGCTATATCAGTATTTTATACTTAGATGCGAGTCTAAAATATCTCCATGAAATACTTTCTTTAACCTCTTTTGCCTTTTGCTGACTGGCTTGGAATTTATTCTTCACTTGCAATCATGTAACTTGTTCGAGTGATGATGCAATTTGTAATTAATCCTTTGGACAATTCCTACTGAGGATGGTGTTGTATGAAAGAGAAAAAAGATTTAACTTCTGTCTTTTAGATTTTTTTTTTTGTAAGTGTAAGGGTTTCAGCCTGATCTGGCTTTAGTTGATATCAGTGGAAGTTTTTGATTTTTTTTCTTGTCTTTTATTTAAACTGCTTTTAATTAACCTCTGAATCTGAATGGTTGAGGTTGCCAGGGAACTCTGGGTGTCATCTGATCCAACCACCTGCTCAAGCAGGGCTACCAAGAGTCAGGTGTCATGGATCATGTCCAGGTGACTTTTCAGTATCTCCAAGGATGGGGGGTGCACAGCCTGACTGGGCAACCTGTGCCCGTGCTTGGTCACTCTCACAGGGAAAAAGATTTTCCTGACATTCAGGAGGAACCTTCAGTGTTTGCCCATCACCTCTGATCCTGTCTCTGGGCTCCACTGGAAAGAGATTGGCTCCACCTTCTCAGCACTGTCTACCTTTGGTTTCCTGGGTGATCCTTCTTGCCATTCTTGAAGTGACGTTGCTTTCCTCCAGTCTTTGGGCACTTCTCCTCATCACCACGATCCTTCAAAGCCTTTTAAGTGTGCCCTTGCAATGACAAAAGCCTGCACTCATGGGTGCATCCCACCAGGGCCCATGAACTTAGATATGTTTGACTGGTTTAGGTGTTCCCTGAGCTGGCCCTGTTTCCAGAAGAGACCATCACTTCCCTGATTGTGCTGGCCACATTGTTGCTGATACAGGCCAGGATGCTTTCAGAGAGGCACTCTAGCATGCCGATTTCCCAGGAAGGAGTTTGGGGATTTCTCTGTGATTGTGCCTTGTAGGTACTTCCTTGCTTGTCTACAGATGTTGGAAGTGATCCAGGTTTATTGATTTCTTATATTATACTTTTTTTCAAAATCCTTCCATGTGACATCATTCCTGACAGCTACTCCCTCAAAGGACAGCTGTTGATTCTCTCAGTCCCCTTTTATTTTTAGCCAGAAACTCCTTAATAGTTCAGCTGTCTTCCTGGCAAAGATACCTCTGCTGCCCTTAGCTGGATTTCATCTCTCCCAAGCAGACACAGATCTGAAAACAGGGTCAGAGAACCCCAAACACCAACTCTGAGGCCAATTATTTATCTATACTAGCAGTGTCCTCCTCTCACAGTCTTATCCCCCTCACTGGTAGATAGAAGAGGACACCACCTGTGACCTTGGTTACGTACAGAATTCTGCAGTCAGTTTTTATGCAGTCTGTGGTGCCTCTGGCAGTATCACGGATACCCACATGGAAGTATAACGAGGCATAGTAGCCACTGAGTTGGACAAACTTCAGCAGTTCCTCTACAACACCCAGGATTTAGGGCTTTGCAAGGCAGCAAACATCTCTAGATGTTTGCTCAGGGACTCCAAGTCTTATTTCCTGAATCACAGTTTCTGTCTCTTGAGCTCATAATCATATCAGCTTGTTTTGAAATCGCTGTAAAGTGGTAGATGTCAGGGAAAAAAGCTATGAATGTTAAGACTGTAAAAATTAGTGTCTTTAAAAAGAGTGCAGAAAGTTGCTTGTTAAATTCAAACTACATCCATAATAAAAACGCATAAGAATGTGTGGAATTCAATGAATTACTACTTTTAAATCAAATCATATTTTCATGGTTGGAATGTCCAAAAAGTTTATCAGTATTAAGGCCATTCATTTTTAACTGGCAAGTTTACAAAGTGCGCACTTACATTTTCTTCAGAACATTGTATTACATAGAAAAAATGCAGTTCTTCAAACTGAGGTTTTAGGAAATACCATATTTAGAAAATATTAAATAATAAAATATTATCTATATTATGTAAAATATATATTATTATTTATCTAATATATAAATTAGCCTAATAGGTATCTAAGAATATATGCTATTAGGCTAGCCAACTTCAGCATAAACCTTATTTGGGCCACCCTTCAAACATCTGTTCATTCTGTACAGAATGAACAGATGTTCAATATTGCACCTGTGTTTTCCATTTATCAATATTGTCCAAAGATTGAAGCAATCCTGGGGAACCAGTGATATGACAAGATCATCTCACACAGGCCAGAGATGCTTGGTGTTCATGGAATCCCTCACAGGTTTTAGGTATCTAGCGCACATTGCAGGCCCAGCTGAGGCTCTGCTAGATGTAGGATTACTGAGTTGTTTTCCCTTCTTACATTACTTAGTTTCCTTTATACCTTAAGCTAAAGGTGTGTGGTGGATTGACCTTTTCTGGCTGTCAGATTCCAACCCATCCAAGGTCAACCCACTGCTCTTCCTTTAAGCACCAGAATCTGTGTCTTGTGGATTAAGAGATAGGGAGTGGTATAGCCAAAACTTGGACTGAACATTGCCAGAGTGAAATAACTATGGGGATTCTTTTGTTGTTCTTATGAGGTGAAAGGGCAAGGAGAGGAGATATTTACCTTGTGTGTGGATGTTGTAAAAAATTCCCTTAGGATTTTTATGTCACTTTGATTTTAGTATGGAAAATGTTGGGGATCTTTTGTTAATGTTAATGAAGTTTGTGAAGAATATGTAATGAATATATATTTTATTGACTGTTCTTAAGTAAGTGTTTCACAGAGATTAGGGTGAAATGCTCTGGGTGCTGATGTCCAGGTGTTGGCAGTGAGGGTCTCCAGTATGTATGAGAAGAGGACAGACATGGCCTGAGCCAGACACAGCTCCAGACCGACCAGAGGCTGCAGCCTCCGTCAGCAAAGTATGTCAGTACCTCTGGCAGAATGGGTTTTAAGAAAGGGTAAAATGCTGCCTGACAGTCTAAATGCTAAAAACGGGAGGCACCATCCTGTGAACACCCTGGTCCTTGATGAAGGAAGCAGAGAAGGCATTCTAGTCACTGGAGCAGGTTGGGAAGACCACAGTGGAGAAAGAGTTTCCCTGAAACCTGTGCAGGATCTCTCCATAGTAGATGGATATTTTCAGGGGGAACTGGGGAGCCTGTGGGGGATCCACACTGGAGGAGTTCCTGACATGCCGTGGCTTTTGGCTCTCATGCTGGAGCAGGCAAAACGTGTGAGAAGGAGAGAATGACAGAGAGGAAACATCATGGACTTATCTCTCACTATCCAACTCTATTTTAATTGGCAACAGATTAATTTAATGTTCCCAAAGTCAGGTCTGTTTTTCCTGTGATGAAAATTGGTAAGTGACCTCCCTGTTTTTGTCTTCACCCATAATATTTTATATTTCTCCTCATGTTCTGTTGATGAGGAAAAATAAGAGATCAGCTGGGTGGAGGCCAAAGTCAACTATTGCAAGGCCTTAATTTCTTTAGTTGGATATTTGTTTCAGATGTCTGTAATTTTTTTATGTTTTCCTGGCAGGACAGGAAGCACCTTACCACTGGGAAGGTTTAACTCTTGCGGTGTTGAAGTAGTGAATGACTGCTATAGGAGTCCTTTTTTGTATAGATGTATTGGTTTTTGTAGAAAGTTTGTCAGGTGTACAATTGTATTCTAACATAGGTTTGGAACTGATTAAAGTTTAGTTATGAAACTGGAATGTCAGGAATTGATTGTCTGATGTAAATTCATGTTTTTATGTTGTTTTCTTTCTTAAAAGCAAACCAGAGCCTTACAAAAAACATTTTCTTGAATCTCATATTAGTAGACTCTCTTTGAAGCTATATGGTGTTCCCTAAGTTTAGTAGGTACTTGTTACAGTAATTCTAGAGTTGCTTTATTTGTCTGTAACCTTTTTATTCACATTGACAAGTGAAATATGTCCTTCCTTGAGCAATTAGTGTACTGGGGAACAGGAAATTTATAAGAAGCTTTGTTATAGCAGTTGGCTGTAGTTATCAACATTTTTGCTGATAGCTTCTTTCAGTTCCTTTTTGTGATTTTGATGTTTACCTCTATCTCTCTCATGCTGTCATTACTTCTTGCTCAGTTTATTTCCTTCATTTCCTGCATTCCCCTGTCTAGTGTACTGTGTTATTCTGTGTAATCCTCTTCATACCCTCCTGCCCAATACCATTGTGAGCTGCCATAATTTTTGTGACTTAAGGCTCTTAATCCTACTGTTTATCTAATCAATGTCAGTTTTCTCAGAACAGAGCCTGCCAAATGCTCCTCTTCCTGGCAGCTGTGTCTTGGGTGTCCTAGTGTGATTTCAAAGTTGCTCTCATTTGTCAGTTTTCTATTCATTTGGCACATCATCCCTCCCTCTGTAATGAACAAGCTGATCCATTTTAGGTGAAAACAGCTTTGTTTTTTAATAGCAGAACTGTTTCTGCGAATTCATGTTTTATATTCCTTTAATTTTTCTTTTTTAGATGCTGGATGTCTATGACATTCTTCCTTTTGATAATCCAGATGGTGGCGTTTGGAAACAAGGATTTGATATCACATACAATGAAAATGAATGGGACGGTGAACCACTTCAAGTTTTTGTTGTGCCTCACTCACATAATGATCCAGGTAATGTGTTAACTGAATTGATTTGAGGATCTAGAGACTTTTGAGTTAGGAAATGCATTGCCATTTCTGTTAAGATTTGGATTTTTTTGAAACATACCAGTTAATATGTTAGATTTAAGTCTAGCAAGGCAGTGATACAGATGTTTAATTTAAGTGCCATTGACTTCCAATGACAACTGTTATGATACAAGTTGTGTGTCCACTGAATTTATTAACTGGAGCAGAACTTCAGTGTTGAAATTGAAAAGTGATGAATTTCTGGTAACACTTTCAGTTTATACATTGCTGCATTAAATACCATCAGTTCTTATTTTGATTTTTTGGACCGTCATAGATATTTAATCCTCAGCCTGTGCCAAAGAAATGTGCTTTTAGAAGTGTGACAATGGCAAATCAGGAGGTTTTGACACTTTCTTCACATTTTTTTTGTGTACACCCCCAACCTATAGTGGGATAATGAAAAGTCTAGATTTAAACAGAAATTTAGGTATACCTACATAATTTCATTTCCACCCAAGTGGGTTTACTGTGTAATAGACAAAATGCAGAAGTGTTCCTTTATTTTGGAATGATTTCTTGATAAAATTTACCAAGAAGTGAATTATATTGCTGCACTGTTGTCCTGGTACATGTGCACTGACCATGAGAGGCTGGGAGCACTGGTTGTTGTCATAGAAAGCCACAATTAAAGTGATATTAAATTTTACTACTGTATATGTCTCTAAAATTTAATTTGTTGTATGAAGTACTGTGGATCTAAATGAAGGTATAAAAATAAATGGCTTTTATTTGCATGTATATAGAATTTTCAAAGAAAATGAATGCTAGAATATGTAATTACTATATTACTGTCCAGTTATGGCAGGTAAATTAATGCAGTATGGATATGGTAAAAATATTCAGAGCAAATAATCACAGTATAGACCTAGATTTACCTATTTATTGAACTATCTTTCAACCCATGTCTGCCTATTTCCTCTCTGGCTGTAGTTCTCCTAGAGACTTCCCTTGAAAGAAGCAACTCTGGCACATAATGAATAAAAGCAATCCTAAAGCAATATACAGAACTTCTCATTCTCTTGGGTCTACTAGAATAGGGTATGGAGTTTATCTGTCTCCCTTTTTTCTGTTGAAGCTGTTGGGATCACATCCTAACTGGTACAGGACTGTTAGCCGTCCACTAGAGGCCAGTGGCCTGGTGTCACATCTGCCCTCCTGCAATGTCTTTACCCGAATTGAGCAAACACCCTGTGCACAGTGTAGGCTGAGGTAACTGCTCAGGCACATGAGGTTTAGGAGCTGTAGGGAAATATCCTGAGATAAGCTGTGAAGAGATTTGCTGATAACTTCACCAGTGTCTATTCAAGTCATGAGGTACTTTTTCTGCAGGTTCTAGTGATTTCAATGTATGCGGAAGATATTTATCAAGAAATGGGGTCAGTAAAGACATATTAGCTGCAGAAGCTTCAAATTCTCCTTGGATTTTATGTTTTCTCATCTGAAGCTACTTCCTCTTTAACTTTTCACATAACTGGTTATGCTAGTGAGGATGTGTAGCTCAAAGGCAAAGAAAAGGCCTTGAAACAACTTTGTCTAGGGGGTGGCATCCTTGCCCATCGTGTGGAGTTAGAAATTGCATGGTCTTTTGCAATCCAAGTCACTCTGTGAATCTGTGAAACACAATCATTAGGGAAGGTGGCGGGTTTAAGTTCCACCTTCTTTTCTGGAGGATGACTGAATGTGCCAGTGCTCTGAAACACTTTGTGATGCTAAATCTGGGTTAAATGCTTCTGTGTGAATTTAACCATGACCTGCAAACTTGGGATCTTTGTGCTTCTCTCTGCAGTAGCTAAAGTGTTTCCCTTTTGGGAAATGGGTTGAAAGTGTGTCTCCCTCAGACTTTTGATCAGTAGTGGCACAATTGCTTGAGTTGCTAGCAGTTGATAAAGTTTTGAGCACCTCAGTAGCGTGTCTTAATCTTAAATCATGGAGAGAAGTTTGGTTGTTGTGTGAGCTATCACAGATTGGTGGCAATTCTGTCAGGAGCAGATTAAGGAGTAAGCATATAACCTACTATGGTGGCAGAGCCCTTATGTTGGCTCTCACCTGCTTCAGCTCTGGTGTTTTGTGGCTGCCTGAAGTGGAGGAGGCAGCTGAAATGCAAAGGGGAGAGCTCAGATCAGGGCTGGCAAGATTGTCAGCCAGCACAGATGGACTCGAAAGACGAGTTTTGGATATGACTGGAGGGAGGGAAAGTCACCTCTAACATCTCTTGATGTGTAATAATTTTGGTAATGGCTACTCATTAAATTATTTAAAAATTGAGATGTGAGCTTTCTAAAATATGTGTGTACCAGTATCTCACTGCTGAATGTGGTGGTTACAGACCTAGTATAAGCAGCACTTAAGTGGAATTGAAAGTGACTGAAGTAGATTTTTCTCCTGCTTCTCAACCCACATGCAAGTATATGGGCACAAAGGTCAGAACTAAACACTGCTTTTTAACACTTCATCAGTTATCTATGACATTGGTAATTTTGCCTTACAACCACTCATGTTAATCACCTTTTATTATTTAAGACAGTCTCCATTTCTCAGGAGGAAATCTATATAGGCCTAAGTCAGTGTTAAGATATAAGAAAACTTAACCATAAAATTTGATGCTGTTAATACACCGTGGAGTTTCATGTACATTTTCTGTTGACCGGGTCTGGATATGTTTTTCTGGTGACTTCTTCACCAGAAGAGAGATTGCTTAAGCTCTTATCTGACCCACCAAAATACAAGAAATGGGCAGCTCACAAGTTTTTCTTGACATGCTGAATGAGGGAAATTAGGGTTTTATTCCTGGCTTACATTTCAGTATTTCTGTGTTTGCAGAAGAGGTGCAGTTCCTTTGGAAATCAACAGAACTGTTACAGAAATGACACTTTTGACTGCTCATCAGTAGAAATTTCCTTTTGATCTTAGCTATGATGGCAGCAGATTTGATATGTACAAAAGCAAAACCAGATCTTGCATGGGACTTAAAATGTAAGAACTCTAATTATAATTTTGGTAGTACCTCACAGATCATGGCAGATTTTACTTTTTGTGAAATGTGCAATCATTTGAGTTTTTAGTTATACTTATGAAATTAAACCTGATAAATCAAATCATTCTTGTTTTACCTTGAGCAGAGATCTTTTAGAAGTTAAGGTATGCTGTTGGAAAAGTAAATACACTGTCTTACTTTTTTAATTTCAGTGTGTTTTCATCTACCTTAATTATTTTATTTTGGTACATATTTTGCAGGAACAAGAAGCTCATCTATCTAATTCCTTTTGAATCAGAATGAATGCTCTAACACAAGAATGTTTCAGGGGACTTTCTTTCTCTGATTTGACTATGTGAAACAGAAAAATGAAAAAAACAATCTTATACAGCTTTCAGTTTTAATTTGAGGTTGCCTTACCATCAGGTTTTTCAAGTTTTTTTTCACAGTCTAGGCTGTGACTCATTCATCTTTGTTGAAAAGATACTTTTTGGTGAAATTAGCACTGAAGTGTTATGTCAGAAACATCCATAAAATATTAACTTGTATATCAGTTGTGTATTTTACATCATAGAATGATGCAGTACTTCTGAATTAAAAAAAAAAATCATATGTGTATTCCCTACTTTAAAATAAGGACTTTTAAAAATGCTGAATCTAGAAAGGAGCTAATGCCAAATTATTTTCATGTGTAATCCTACTTACTAAAATGTAAGTTGAAACTTAGCTTTTGTATTTATTTCTGGTATTTGCCTTATTGTTATTGACTGAGTATGATCAATTAAACACACATGCACATCATGCTAAGTTCTTTAGAGCTCTTCTTTTAGAGGTAAGAACTCATGGCTACATGTCCTTTTGCTTGTTTGTGGTTTTTGTTTGTATTTCGTGGAGCTTGGATGTAATTTTAAGAACAAGAATATCCTCACAGTTTGACACTTTTTTTTACTTCCTCAGCTGTCAAAACAGTCTCTTAAGTCTTCTTACGGGAGCTCTAGTTAGTTGGCAATCAAGCATAAATGTAAAAAAAGAAAAAAATTACAGATGTTTTTTACTAACTTGGGTGTACGTTTTGAAGACCAAGAACTGATGTTCCAGTAATATATTTGCAAAGAGAATACTTTTATTTTCTGGAAAACTGTACATTGCTAGCTGAAATCTATTTGTTTTATTTAATACTGACATAAAATAGATAAACTACTCAAGTTTCTTCTGTTTCAGGAAGTGTCACTGATGGTGAATTTTAGACTCAGTGAAATTAATTATGATCTCCTGAAAAGTAAATCAGAGATGCAAACTTCTATCAAAAATGCATTAGTCTAGTATATACTGGAACAATATTTCAGAAATTCATGAGATGATCTGCCTCTTATTAATACAGACTTCATCAGAAACAAGACATTTTTCTAAAGGCATATTTCCTCTTAAATACTGGATGGTGACTTGTGGAAGTAAGCAATTTAAAAAAAGCCTATTTGGTTTTATTTCAATAGTTATTTTAAACCAAAAGACAAAAATGCACATGTAAAAAACCACCGCAGGAGTCTTGCAGGTGTACATAAGCAGTACCTAAATGCCTTTGCTGGAAATGGATTTGTGATCCTTGTCATGATCAAATTGTTAAGTGCCTTTGCTTAATCAAGTTACTTTTTGAATAATGCTAATTTATCAGCTTGTGTTCTGATTTTGTCCTGGAAGGTTCCCTTTATCTCTACATCTGTGTCAACCATGCTAAGACACAAGACTGCTCTCTAGACCAAGGAGCTGATAGAGCTTCAAGAAAGAATTTGAACTTGAAAATGTAGACAGGAATAGTGGCAAATCAGTTAATAAAATGTTTCAGGATTTTTTGCAGAGCAATGAATTGTGTTGATATTCAGACATGATTCTTGGAGTCTGCTGTCAAGCCAAGTAAATTTACATTACAGTAGGGGAAAAATCGATTAAACAAACAGCTGCATAATGATGATAAACCTCTTGGAGGTGGGGAGAGAGAGCAAGTTTCCACACTTTTGAGGACAAGCATGAGAGAGAGGATCAAAAGGCAAGCAGCTCAGCAGTGTGTACCCTCTGTTGTTATCACATAGGCTGGCAGAAAATGAAAGTATCTAGCAAAGTCCTCAACATGTATTAAGTCAAGCCTAGCATAATAATATGAAAGACAGTAGTATTTTTTCTCTTGTTTACAGGGTTGTTAAACATTGGAATGGTGGAGTCACCATCCCTGGAGGTTTTAAAGGAAAAACTGCGTGTGACACTCAGTGTCATGGTATGATTTATAAGGTGGTGGTTAGTCAGAGGTTGGACTTGATAATTTCAGATGTCTTTTACAACCTCAGTGATTCTGTGATCTTGTGTTGACAAAGGGCTTTATGTACATTTAAATCACCAAGTGTTATTTTGCTGTTAATAGCATACTTAGTCTTGGTAATCGCAGCTTTAAACTATTGTAATTTTTCCATATGTAAACTGCCTTTGTATTGGAAGTCTCCTGTTCAAAATGCACTAGTAAACCTTTTCTTTCAGCCTAGGAACAAATTCTTAGTTTGTGAATTAGCACCAAATGAACTTGAGTTGAAGACTCTTATGTTGTATTAGGGACTGAGATGTGAAATAATACTCTAGCTAGCAACTGTACGTTGTTTTATCCATTATTTTGTTTAACCTTTTTTTTTTAATATATTTTAATTTTTATTGTATGTCTTCATGCAAACTTGAGTCTCTGTAAGTCTTGGGGTTTAGAGCAGCACACTTGAGGAGGGATGTGAAGGCACTGGGATGCACCCAGAGGAGGGCTGGTGGAAGGGCTGTCCAGTGAGGGGCAGCTGAGGAATTGGGGTTTGTCCTTTTTGGAGAAAAGGAGGCTGAGGAGTGACCTCACTGCTGTCTGCAGCTTCCTGGGGATGTTGTTCCAGAGGCAGCTGGATAATGCTCTTAACTTTTTTTTTTTGGTCAACCCAGAAGTGGTCAGGCTGTTGGACTAGATGATCATTATAGGCCTTTTTCAGTGCAGAATGTTCTGTTCAATTCGTAAATGACTAGATGTATGGTACTTGTATTTCAGAGGGCTTTCTGTTGGCTTTCAACTAGGACTCTCTGGAGTGTATTCAGTTCAGTGTGTTAACCATGTTACAATCTTCCTTAGCTTAATAAACTAAGTATGTTAAAACAAAACAGTCATTTCATTATCACACTGTTCTTCCTACATTATACTGTATTCTTTTGTCAGCTATTTTGACATTTAAATCAATGTTTCAGTTAGGTTGGTGTATTAATGTTTTTAAGAATGTTTCAGAAGAGTAATTTAATGTAAATTTGCTTTTATTGGTGCAATATAAATATATTTTTAAATAGTTTATGATGATGATATTTTTCTGTACAGGAAAATCATAGGATGGTTTTAATTTATCCTCCTTTCGTTGTGTGCTAGGATAATACTGTCTTGCAGAAGAAATCTCTAGCATAAATCTATAAATTGGTAGTCTAATACATGTGGATATTTTTGATGTAATTATCAGTAAAATATTTCCTTGATTTGTTGAAAAGTAAATGAGAATTGAGAAAGAATAATTCGCTATGTGATCTCAATTCTTTGAGTGGGAAGCATCTATTAAAAAAACCAACCCAGACTGAAGTGGGAAGAGGTCAGAAAGAAATCTGATTACAAATTCAGATTATTCATCACGGTTTTTTTCAGCCTTTAAACTATTGCATAGTAGTAATTTACTGCCTTTTTTTTTGGTATTAAGCTGTTTCCATTCCTCTAAAAAGAAAGTATGTTTTGATTTTATGCTTTAAGCCCTCATATTAACTACCTTGACATAATGCATTTTACCCCTTTTAGAGAGATTAGACCCCACTTGTCTGTCTGTACAGAAATTTGTATCAAAGGTGATGAGTCCTCTAGATGCTAAACATCTGTAAAAGAAAAAGAGAATGACCTAGAACTTTTCCTCTGGAGTGTTACAGTTTTAGTTCTTCTTTTGCAAATTAAAAGCAGTATTTCTGCATCTACCTAAGAAGAAAGTTTGGGGTTTTGTATCCCTAAAAGAAAGTACAATATATCCTTTCTGAGTCAACAGTCAGACTTTATTTAATTATAAAGTTTTTTTAAACTTTGAGAAAAAATTTGAGAATTATTTTTAGTAGTAAAAGTTTCTGCACTTATGTAACTTCTTTGAAACAATATAATGTCATTGCATAACAGCCTAATTCTGTATCCTATAAGCAGACTGGCACTATTAGAAAGGCAGTGGCTCTGCAGAAATGAATTGGTAAATTAGAGTGGAATTACAAATGAGTGTAATTATTTGGAGCGCTGTCTTCACATAGTGTGGAAGCTTTCACAAAATCTTAAAATTAGCATACATGAC
Organism: Loriotus luctuosus; assembly: GCA_035582745.1. Lineage (NCBI taxonomy): Eukaryota > Metazoa > Chordata > Aves > Passeriformes > Thraupidae > Loriotus > Loriotus luctuosus. The sequence goes on along the minus strand of JAWWEY010000130.1, from coordinate 14,374,857 downwards.
AAAACCTGGTAGGAGTAGGAATGTGACACTAGAGTAAGTAGTAAGTAACAGACTTAATTTTTTCAGCTATAGTTGAAAGATTTATAGAAGCTATATAGAAGAAACATTTTATGTGATTTTTATTTGAATAAAAAGTTGTGAGTTTCTTTTGTGTTTAAGTACAAAGGGTTTATATATACTCTCTAATGCAAGGTATTATGAAGAGGATAAAAAATTTTAATTTAAGACTGTAAAGTCTGAAAATGTGGTTAAAATTTCTTTTTCCGTTGCATCTTACTGAAGAACAATTATTTGAGTCCATGTATTCTCTTCATGAAATTTTCTACCATGCGAAGTATAGAAATACTAGAAAGTGAAAAGTCTTATAATTTCCATATGTTTATACATTTAGAAAATAAAACATGTAATCTTTTTAAAAAATAAACTCTTTGGAAATTTAGCACTTGAAGTTGTCCATGACACGTAAAGCTTTTTAAGAATAGTCATTACTTGGCTTTTTCTGGGGAGGGGGAAGGAGCCAGTTCTCTCAGGGACTGTTCTCTAAAGAGACTAAAAAGCTTGTTCTCTAAACAGGCTGCATTTATATTTTCTTTTTCCTAGGTTGGCTGAAGACTTTTGATGATTACTTCAGAGATCAGACACAGCATATTTTAAATAACATGGTTATAAAACTGCAAGAAGACAACCGAAGGAAATTTATATGGTCTGAGGTTTCCTACTTTTCAAAATGGTGGGATGGAATAGATAGCCAAAAAAGAGATGCTGTTAAAAGGTTTGAGTACTGAAATTTTCTTCTGTGTATCTTGTTTTGAGATTTTGTATATTTGACCACACTGTAAACTTGAGATTTCACTTGTGATGCGGAATTACTGGGAAAACCAACTAACTGCTTCAGTTCTGAATTTTTGGGCTTGGTTTGGTTTTCTCCCATTTGCAAAATAGGAATCTACTCAGGGAAGTGGAGACAAATTCTGAGTTGCCTAAAAATTTGACTAAAAGTTCCCATGTACAACCATGAACGTGTCATTCAAATTCTAAGGGCGTAGCGATTATAATCTTGATTTGAAATCACACTAAGGAATTTTCAACAAAATAACTACATCTTTCATACTATCTATTTATACATGGTATTTTTTTCCTTTTATAATACACATGAAGATTTTATGTGGTTTTTATTTGAATAAAAATTTGTGAGTTTCTTTTGTGTTTAAGTACAAAGTGTTTTTATAAACATGTATCTGCTTTAATGGTAAAGTGGTATGTACTCTACACCTTGCTCTTAGCCATTTTTGAAATCACAAATCAAAATGGAATATAGAAGTAAAAGGTTTGCCTAGGCATTGAGACAAGGAAGCAGGCTGCTTGGATAAACTTGCACTGTGGATCTAGTTTGGAGTTTTCAAAAACTGGGGATTTTTTTTCTTATTTTGGCTTGGCTTTTTTTCTTATTTTTACTTGAAAGTTCTTAGCTGATCCTTGTATAGCCTCCTTCTTGTACCCCTCTTTGACATGCATGTGTTGCAGTACACATTAAGTCTGTGAGACCTTCACAGACTCAAAGGTTAGGTAAAGGTGGAAATTTTGGAATCTAGGCAAAAAGCTACTTATTAAAAGTATTTATCTGCAGTGGGTGAGTATTATAGCACAGCTGTGTGGTTTTTTGACATAAAAATATCTCTTGGAACACAGTAAAGAGTAAATGACAGTCACTAGGGAGCTATGTCCTCTCTTCAGACGAGTCAGGTATTGGTTAAGCTGCAGTTGAGACTGGAGAAGACTTGGAGAAGCTGCACTTGAGATTATTTTTGTTGCATGATTTTCATTCTCTTATGGGTACCATCTGTGATGGGACTGAATTTTGATGAGTTCACTATGGTTTTTTTTCTGGAATTCATTAAACACTTCCATGCTGGTGAACAGTGTAAGAGCTGAAACTGTAGGGACAACCTGGTGCTGGGAGTGTGATCTTTATGTTCACTGACAATGGAGAGGCTGGGTCACCCTGTGACCTGATTCAAGAAGGCGTTTTGATGAGTGAGTTGTTCTGAAGCTTTTGTAAATACAATAAACTTCCTAGATCTGTCAGCTCTCTAAAACTCTAAAAAGAATATTAGATCAAAGGTGGGGAGATATTAGGGGAGATATTTCAAGCAGTGCTTGAAATGTGCAGTGTCTAAGCATCTTGCTCAGTTGGCCTTCAGTGCTGTGGTACATTTGTTTTATTTTTGTAATCTGTGCAGGAAACAGCTTTCTTCCTGATTTTTAAAAAAATCTAATATATCACATGCAGTAGAACTGGTTTTCTTTGCACAAGGACATTAAATACTTCACTGTTCAGCAGTTCATTTTTTCCCTGTTTGATTAAAGAAATATAGCCCAGTGATGGAAGTAGCAAAAACAATTTAGATTTTGGAATCACGTTGCTGATGATTGCCTGTTGAGTATACAGAAATTGATTTTAAGGGTGTGTTTTCATATGGAATATTCTGAATATGATTTATGTATTTGTCAGGTTAATAAAAGATGGACAATTTGAAATAGTAACAGGAGGATGGGTCATGCCTGATGAAGCTTCTTCTCATTATTTTGCTTTAATTGACCAGCTGATAGAAGGGCACCAGTGGCTAGAAAAGAACCTTGGTATGTACATTAATCTAAAATTTAACTATGTTAATACAAGAAGTCAGTAAGAAAATACTTTTTTTTTTGTTAAATTTCTGGGGTGCTTAAAAGGCTCTTTTTACTCAGCTTTCCTGAAACATTAAATCAGTTACAGGAAGCTTTTGGATCAAGTCTGGTATTTGCTATTCATGTTTGCTGATAAAAGTTCCTGGACAAAGTTATTTGAACAATTTTATGCCACAGCATTTTGTCTTGATCAATGTAAGACATGCATATGATATTGTCATAACCAAATACTAACACTAAGTTATGCTGAATTTTAGGTCCCATGTCTGGTCTAAACAGGCTTTTCCTTTTCTGTCTTTTGAATATCATGACAAAATTCTTAAAATTACTTAAAAGTTGATACTGCTTTTATGTGTTTGGATCTGTTCTGCCTGCTCTGTGTTCATTATGTGTTCATTAGATTATCTTCTGTAAGGCTTTAAAAAAAAATATATGTAGCAGCAGTAGTACTTGTAGTTATAAAGCCTAAACCCATAGTAATGTTAGAATGGAGGAATTGCTGACTGCAGTTACATTGGCTGAACTGTTTTGCTGCCTTTGGGATGTTCTTTTGTTTAGTTCCATAAGAGGAGAGAAACCTTTTTATATAGAAAATATTTGTACAGTGATTTTAATAATAAATTGACATTATTTCACCCAATTAACTGAAATGATTTTGGAAAGCTGTTTCACTATTGTTCTTAGATTGCAATTTCCATAAACACAGCTTGACATAATTGGAGGGGGAAGGGAAGACCTAATAAAAGGGTAATGCATTCCTTACTGTTTTTTTTGGAAAGACAATAAAAAGTGCCAAAGGAACCATGTTGATGAATTAACAAGAGTTAGATGTAGCTTCTTTATTTACTTAGCATGAAGTTCAGTGAAAAGAGAGTATTAATAAACAGGATTCTATTGATCAACAAACCAATAAATTAAAAAAATTAGTTCTAGAAAAAAAAATAGTATTATTTAAATAACAGTGAAATTTCAACAAGCTATTGCATTTATCTATCTGCAGCTATTAATTTTCTTTCACATTTCTTTTTTAATTGTAATATCTGTTAATATCTTATCTGCTTTAAGTGAATGAGAATGTGTATCAATTAATGATTCTGAATAAAGATGTTCGATGCAAATTTGAAACAGTGTAGCAGTGAGTACTTTTTTAAAGTCTTTAACTTTTTTAGAATGCCTTACTTATAAGATATTTTGTTTGTTTAACTGTTTAGTTCTAGTTTTTTAATTCCAGGGTTCTGCAGAAAGTTTAACACTTAACTGGGTGTATAATCTTGGAAATGTTGTCTTTAGTACTCTCATTTGAATGATTGGAATAATTTTCTTTGAGTGAAAATGAAAGCTTTTTCCTTTTTTAACAGGAGTAAAACCAAAGTCTGGATGGGCAATTGATCCATTTGGGCATTCACCAACAATGGCCTACCTTCTGAAGCGCACAGGATTTTCCAAAATGCTTATACAGAGAGTTCATTATTCAATTAAAAAATATTTTGCAACACAAAAGACACTAGAATTTTTTTGGAGACAGAACTGGGGTATGTGTTCTTCCTTTATGTCAATTTATTTTGTTAATTTACACAGGTAAAATATGAAGAGAACTTGAATAAGTACTTGGAAGTATTTACAGACAAGATTTAGCAGAGTTTGTCTGGACCTGAAAATTTTAAACTTGCAATTCTGTTTAAAAAAAACTTTCATCTAGCTTAAATTTATGAGTTTTTTCTTCATTTTTCCCCCTCTTTGAATAACAGAAGGGGAAATGAGAATATTTGTGAGTTAGGAAAGGCACTAAACGTAAAACTGTTATAATTGCCATTGTTCCTCTGATCTTCCTTTCTTTTCACTTTTATTTTTGCTTTTACTTTCTCTTGTTTTTTCCATTCTCTCATATTCCTTGCAAAAGTAAAAGGGGTGAAAAATTCTTTTATTTAGTTTTACTTTTCTTCTTCCTCCTACTCTATTTCCTACTGTGCGGAAATAAAGTGTAGGAGGAGGAACGTGTCAACTAATTCAAATATTGTGCAAATGAGGCAATGACAGGAGGGTGATTGGCTTTTGGTTCAGTTTTTTCTTTGTTTCATTTTGATGTTTGGTTTTTTAAAGTTGTTGTTTTAATCCACCCAAAGTTTAAAAGATGTTTATTATTACTGTGTTTTATTACGTCTAAAATTCTGAAAATCACGAGTTTTATCTGCGTAAAACACACCTAACATTTGTTCCTGTCTTTCCCAATCAACTGGTGCTTCACTAGAACATTCTAATCTTGGCTGAATCTCTGTTATACCCTCTTTATACACATAAGGTACATACGAAAATAGATTCAAGCTATGGATATTCAAAATAAGAAATTGTCTTTGTGTGGTAGCTTTGGTAGCTTTCCAGTACAATCCTTGGACTAAGAACATGGGAGTGATTTACTTTCGGCAAGTCTGAAAGGGTTTGTTTTAAAGTTTTACTCTATTTAATTCCAGATTTGGGATCCAGTACAGATATTCTTTGTCATATGATGCCTTTCTATAGCTATGATGTTCCTCATACTTGTGGTCCGGATCCAAAAATCTGCTGCCAGTTTGATTTCAAACGACTTCCTGGAGGAAGAATAAGTTGCCCTTGGAGAGTCCCACCAGAAGCCATTCATGCTGGAAATGTTCAACACAGGTACAGTTTTTACATAGTCCTCAAGGAAATAACCTTAATAAAATGCAATTATGCTGGCCAGAGATGACATCTGGCATAGCTTGGTGAATTTAGTTCGGTTGTGGTTCAACCCCAGTGAACATCTCAGCTCAACTAAGCTCACTGCTGCCTGGTTGGGGGGGGAAGAGAATCAGGAGTAAAATGAGAAAACTCAAGGGTTGAGACAAAAAAAACCAACCTAAGCACTCCTAGTAAAACACCTCACAAAGCAAATAACAAACAGCAAACAAGTTCGTTTGCTGTCTTCTTTTTCTAGTAAATTGCTTAAGTGAAACTTTTTAACTTCTCTCCAATTAGCTATCCTTAAGTTTGAGTTAAGGTGTCTTTTTGCCTGATTGAGGAGAGGAATTCTAACCTTTTTTCCTTTTTATGGAGACAAAAGATAATTTTGTCACTCTGTCAACAGGAGACACACTCCTGCAGTTTAGATGGAGGAGAGGCCTTGGCGCTGTGCAAGCCCTGCTCAGAAAGAACAAAATCATCTCTCTGTTGCCAACCCTGTCATGAGAGCAAATCCAGATCACAGCACCATACTGGCCACTGTGACTCTACCCCAGCCAAAACCAGTACAAGCTTTTAAAATAAGCTTGTCATGGGTAAACAATACCTATTACATAACCTAGTGTTTGCTTCTTGGTTGGGAACATTACTGTCAGTGAAATTAGAGGACAAGTTATTCTTAAGGAAGTGGCA
>JAWWEY010000130.1:14337373-14351148 GCA_035582745.1 Loriotus luctuosus | reverse complement strand
GTTAGTCGTCCTCAGTAACGGGCTAAAATAAGATTTTGTTTCTGGTGGTGTTAAAATGGTTTTGTACTCTACAAAATGCATATAATAGGCAAAGCTCATATATTACTTACTGAAGTGGATTCAAAAGCAAATTCAAAGATGTTCTCTTGTAGGATGATGTTCAGGCTTCTCAAGATTCTTTGCCACGCAAGACAGTTATAAAGCTGACATTGCAACCAAGGTAAATAATTTATATATTACTGAGTGTATGAGATTCTTTTAGCAATATATGTGTTTTCACTACCTAGTAAGTAGGTTTTTTTGCAATTTCCTTTTTTCCCCCAAATTTTGCTCAAAATAGAGCAAAGACTAAAAAAAAAATTTAAAAGTTACTCTGGGAGATTATGCTAATATTATTGTGTCACACTGAAAGAGGACACAGCATGTGAAAACTATAGGCATTTCTCACACACCACAGCTGAAGTAAGTGTTCTGTTTCTGTGTGCTTTTACAGCATTGTAATACTAAATAGATTGTGCTTGAGAGAAGCAATAGAAGATTCTAAATAGGCAGAATTACAGGTGCCTCAGTTAACTCTGTGAGCAAAATGTTAAGTTTTTATAAGGCCTAAAAATCACAATACTGAATTGACTTTAAAAATCAAGTAGAAGATAAACTAGGATACTGTTCTCTCTTAACTCCAACTTTCTGTTCTATTAAGAGGAGTTACTTTTTATTAATATGTAATTGTAGCGTATTCAGCTGAAATTGGCATCCTGCATGTCCATGAGCACTCAGTATCCCACCTGAAATAATGTATACATTCATTTAAAGTGACTGATCCAAATAAAGTGAATAAGATGTCTGGGTATGAGAACTGCTGTCTGTGTAAATCAAATAATGCAAGGTTTTTGCTTACAGAACAGAAGATTTAAGATTCATTTAAAAAGCAGTGAATGCTGTTTTTGCTGATGTTAGTATCTGATTTCCCTAGTTCTAGTGGCAAGCCAATAAGACTTGCTTAATTGATGCAGATGTCCAACTATTCAGCTGACTAGCTAATGAAATATATATATATATATATATATATATATATATATCTAGTTAAAGTCTTTGAAAAAGTGAGTAAAGTTTAGTTCTTGTGACCTTTTGGGGGAAACTGTCTTCAGTCTTCCAGCACTTAATATACATAATGTGTCTAGTGCTTTTCTCTAGAGAATGCTTTTTTAAAATAGGACTTATCTTATTGGAGTGCTATAGAAACGCTAATATATTATCTTAAACTTGTCCAAAATGACCAAGAACTCAGGTGCTTATTTATTTAACAAAAATGTTTTAGCTTTTCAAAATTATCTCCTCAGGTTTCTTCACTGGAAGAGAATTGTATTTGTAGTATAAAAGCACTTGGTTGAAATCAAGTTATGATATAGATTTTCTTTGCCATTTGAGGATTGCTTTATTGGTTTGCTTTCCTTACCTAGGTTAGCTGTTGAAATTTTCCCTGTGCCCTTTTCATCCCCTAATACAGCTTTTGTTTGCATACAGTCTTCCACTTTTGTCTCTGCATAATATGCTAAGTAAGTTTTCCCCTTTTTGATCTTAATTCATTTCAGACATTTGCCTTTTTTTCCCCTTCTGACTTGTAAATCAAATAGATATACATGACTTTACCAATAATATTATTCTGGCAGACTACTGCTATTCTCTAAACTGGTCTTAGCTTACTAAGAAAACAGTACTAGTAGAAAATTGCAAACTTTGTTATCTCGTATTGTGAAGATACCGTACAGTCATATAAGGTATGATATATGTTCCAAAGACTGCAGTCAGAAATATGAGAAATAGATTGAAGAGGGGAAAAAGGAGACAGAAAGGGCAAAAAAATATTATAAGAGAATATTAATATTACTGACTAAATCCTGGGTTTTTTTACATGTTTCTTTGAAACACTTTGAAAGTATTTCACATAAGTGTTTTACTTCAGTGTACAGCACTACACGTTTTATTTGTTGTTAAAATTTTCATTCGAATATCTCTTTGTTAAACTGTTTTTGCTTATAAAAATTAGCTTAGTCTCTTTAGGCTTCTAACTTTATCTCCGGTTGTAGTCTACTAAATTTATTACCATTGGGAAAAGTGGTATGTAAGCTGTCACTGTAACTACTGGTTAAATCTGATATATGATTATTATGATTGCATCTGAATTTTCTTGTTGCATTTCATGAGAAATGTTATTTTCAGTAGAAGCTTAAACTCAACTCAATAAATCTATCATTAAGAATTACTATGCTTGAACTTCAAACTTTAAAGCTTTTAAGAAGGAAACTGGTTTTTTTTCCATTTAAAATTTTGGGGCATTTTCACCAAAACTCTATTATTTGCTTATCTTCTGTTCTTTATCTTCTTTATTATTCATCTATGTGTAATTGAATCACTGGATTTCATTCTGCTAGTGTGTTCTAACATGTCATTATATGGCATAGAAATTAAATCAGTGTAACTGGCAAGGTGTTTGATTTTGATTAGCTATTTAGCTTTTCATATTTTTGCATATCTGTGTCAGAATTTAAAAAAATATCTGTATTCTGGCTTGGTTATTCTTACATAAGTGTGGGTCATATCACCTGTGCTTTTAGAGGGACACTGCTGATGGGAAACTCATAATGGCTTTTCAGGTTTCTTTTTTTCTTTTTTGTTCCTTATTTTACTGATTGCAAATATAACCAGCTTTCTATAGGACCATAGTTGGTAGTGTGCTTTTTGCCTGTTTCATCCATCCTTCCTTTTGGGTATTTTGTAGTTAAGTGTTCTCTTCGCTGCTCATGGAAGTTGTAGTTGGTAGTGAAAACTGATCTGACATTCTGTACACGAGAACTAGGACAACTCGTTACGTGGAAGAAAAAGAAAGCAGGAAGAGATCTCTCTTTCGGTTGTTAAAGTTGTAGTGTGAAGTATCTCCATATTGTTGTGTAGTTGAGAATTATATTTCAAACTGCTTCTAAGCAGGTGCCACCTGTAACCTCTTTGGTGTTGTTTCTGCCCCCACCTATGCATCTTTTCTCTGTAGTGCTGTTGTGATATCTTTATGAATCCAGAAATGTGTTTTAGTAATGTGTTAATTTTAAATTTATTAAAGTAATGTGTTACTTTTGATGAAATAGGTATACAGGATATTTTAGGTCTTTGACTCCATGACCTCAGGATGACTAAGTGGGCTTATGATCAGGCTTTTGAATACTGATATTATGGGTTCTTTAATGATACTAAATCACTTTTAACTGATAAATGAAGTTGCATGCTTTTTAAAAAATATTTTTTTAGCTGAAAAAATATAGGAGCTTTCACAAGATAATATCCAACTAGATATGGAACTACTTCAGTCTTGTTCTGAAGTTTAAAATTACCACATGTCTTGGAGAAAAAGCCCATTGAGTGTGCTGATAAATTGGATGCTGGCTCCTACTCTCTTACTGCCCATCTATTTAGTATAATAATAGGTTTTCAGGAACAGTCTACCAGAGGTCATACTTTCTGAATGGCAGAAGACTTGCCCCCACTGGACTTGGTGGGTGGGGAGTGTCCTTGGAGCTCCTGTTGTTTAGGCTGTCAGCAGCAGATGAAGGGCATGCTGACTGTGAGGGGAAGGGTTTTCCAGCTATTCCTATCTGTGCTGTTTTCTGGAGACGGCATTGCAGGGGAGCACGGTACACGACCAAATGACTGGATTGACTGTCTGCACCAGCTTGCATCTTGTAGTGGTCTTGTTTGGCTCAATGTGGTGAATCATAGTGAAAAGGCCTAACAATGGCAATTAGGTTTTATCTCTTCTTCCCCCTTCTCATTTTAACTCTTGAACCTTCACATACCTACCTGGGCAGCTTCAATACTGGGTTCCACTGCACTCTATCCTATCTGAACTGAATATACTATGGTACTGAAAAATTAAAAAAAGATCATCTATTTAGGAATTTTTTTGTGCTAAACCAGCTATTCTTATAATTTACCTACAAATAATTTTTGTCAACTGATCTTAGAGGAATAATATGATATGATAACCTTATCAGGCCAGTTTTATAGCTTAGCAGACTATAAAATAGCTTAACTAGCTATTTCCATTAGCTGAAGTATTTAGGTTGCCCAGAGAATTAATTATGGGAGGATATCAATTATTTCTTCAAAGATCTGTCAAAGCAGTTTAGTGATAGCCACGTTATAAAAGAATGTTTCCTTTTTTCAAATAGAGGCTACAAAATAATCTTGGCTATTATCCTGACTTTGTTATCCATGAGCAGGTTTTGGCATAAAGTTGTATTTAATAAAATTTTGGTGTAAGTTGTGTTTATACCATTAGGTCCAAAATGTGTGATATTCTTTGAGAAAGAAAATTCCAATTTACCTCTATAATTTTTCAACTTGATACTATTTTCAAAAATTCACTTGGCAGGGTATTCACTGCCTTCTCAACACAGCACTTTAATGCAGAAATTAAAGCTATATTGCTAACTTTAATATGCAATAGAGAGTCGTGTACCAAAATAAAAAATTCTTGACAGAGCAGTGGCTATGGTACTGTGTTTGAATGGATGACTACAGCAAGAATAATTTGAGAAGGAAACTTAGTTAGTCACATGCCATAACTTTGTGAGCTTACAATGTGACTGGATCAGGGCAGTGCTCTTCATTTGGTGACTTTTGTTTTGGTGGTGTTTTTTTTTGTTTCCTTTTCCCCCCCTTTAGACCTATGTTGCCAGTTTTGGTATAATCTGTCTAAACTTCAGTTCAATGTATTTACAAGGAGAGAACTCTCCAACAGCATTTGACATTTTAATAATAAACTTCTTAAATGCCTTTTATGCTTGCATGATTTCAGTGGCATATATTCCTATATTCCATTATACTCCAAAACTGCTGGGAAAAATAAAAGACAGTGGAAGAAAAAGTATTTTCGAAGCTCAATGAAGAAAAAAAACCCAAAATTTAAAGAAAACAGAAAAGAATACCATAACATTTAAGGTGTGTTCATAAATATTTGTGGCAATTCATGCATTGTTAATATGCATACCTGTTCCCCAGAGAAGAAAACAGAGCTTGAAAAAACAAGCAAACAAACAAACACTAACCAAACCAATACTTTTAAGTTTTAATTGGATGAACTAGTGGATCGCAAAATGCACAACCTTGTGTGTTTTTTTAAGTGAAACCTCTGTATTAGTGTCTTTCAGGGAGGTGGGCAGGATGAATACTCATTCAGTCAGGCCTTCATACTCACTGCTTCTATTAAGAAACAATGCTTAATTAAGCCCGTCTATTAAGCAAACGGGTGAAAGTCGGTGAAAAATTAGAAAACACTTTAGAGGTGATATATGAAGAGCCTGCATTTAGTTTCCAATACCCTGGCTGCTTAGGTTGGATATAGCCTAATCGTTTTTTGAAAATTACTTTAAAGTGTTAATCTCAGTGTTCAGCTGCCTGATCAATTTACTAGATTTCAGGTGACCTGTAACCGCCAGGAACACGTTCTGTTTGTAGTAAACTCAAGGTCATTTTGACTAAATTGATTGCATATTTAAAAAGCATTCTCCTTGGTTTTCATTATGAAAGAGCTGTTGCAGAGGTAGTGAAATGCTTGGCTGACTCAGGATAACTCATGCATCTGAGTCTTGAAATGTTACTAAATGTGAACTTGAAATAACTGTTTCGGTAAAAATCACTGTGGTAAAAGTGGTGCTCATTCAAATTGAACAAAAAAGCATGATACATTCATTCTGTTTTTTAGGTGGAACTTAACTGTGCAAATATCTTTATGACCAAACCAGGAAACTCTCCATTGACAATGTCTAATGGGACAGGAAGTGAGGGGTATGGAAGAGTTTCACAGCACTTTGATTTCTTTATTCTCACTCTTTGTGCAAGATCGTAATAGTTTTTCAGAGGTTTCTGTATTTTCTGTGTGAGTTGTCTACTTTTTGTGTTAAAAAACAATTTAAAAATATAGTTCATACAGGCTTATCTCAGAACTGACTCCAGGCACTGGTAATTGACATCTCTTTAAAAGTTATCTATGAAGTCTAAAAACAAAAAAACAAATAAGCTAAGAGATGAATGCCTGGTTTTGTTTAAGGGCTTTAAAATTGAATGGTGGTACATATTTTGAGGTATGAGAAGTTTTCATTATGAAGAAGAAAAAAGCAATTTTGATTTGCAATTAATTGTACTTCAAAGCTTTTTGTGGAAATAATTTTTATTTTTTTAAACTCCGTTTTTCAATGCTATGCCTCTGAATTCAAGTTATTCTGGAAGTTGTTACATTTCAAACTTTTAAAAATTAATTTTTAGTCTATAAAATTTTTATACATCAAACTTTTTTCAGTTTTTGGTCTTACTGTGGATGAACCAATGACAGTCTGTTCTAAATGTTTTTGTCTACTGACTGTCTTTGAAGTTGCCACTGCAAAATTAAACCAGTAAATAAGTTCATAGTTTGTAGGATTCATAGGATCTTTACTGTTTTTCTAAATTGCACAAATTTAGTCCTTTCATTTCAATGCATGGAATATCAACATCTTTTGTTGGCATTTGCAGTACCGGTACAATCAGACAGTGAAGGTGTTTGATGCTTCAGTAGCTATAAAAGATTACAAGATTTAAATAAAATATTAAAAAAATAAGACAATTAGGTCTTAAAAAGTAAGACAATTAGGTCTTACAATAAATTTCTGGTTGAGAACACTGCAGTGGAAATATTGTGAAATGCAGAAGGAACAGGTGAGCTAAAGATACTCTATGGGAAGGAAAAGCCTGAGCTTGTTTTCAAAGCGCAGAAAGTGATCATTATGAAGGAGCATGGTAGTGAATGGTTGAATACAGCTGAAAGATCTGCATCGTATGCATGTACTTGTTGAAGAAGTTTTGGAAAGAGGATATTATATATTTTCAGTATATTAGTACATTTGTGTGTTATTTCCTTTTTTTCCAGGCACTGGCCCCTTCAGCCTTTTTACTGGAGTTATCTTGAGGCAATATTGTAGTTAGTCCAAGGCTCTCAAGGCACAGACTGAAGTGATATGGAATACTTAAAAGTATTTTCTGCTCTTCTGAACCAGATTTTTTTTCCCTTCTAAATGCAGATTTATAAAGCCTGCACTACAAGAGGAACAAGGAAAGGATTTTAGTGAAGGTACTTCCTGATCCTGAAAAAGTCAGGGGGCTTCAAGCCCATCTTGGACCTCAGAACATCTCACAACTTTGTGGTAAAAGAAAAATTTAAAATAGTGCCTTTGGACTTAATCCTTTTATCCTATATTGGAGAGTAGTTATGTGCTCCAGATTAGGATATATGTACCACTACAATCCATCTAAATCATAGGAAGTATGTGTATCTGGCATATGTAGTAGGTGCATAACATTTTAAAGTCTTGTCTTAGGTTGACGTTGATTTTTTTTGTGTTCTCAAAATATATAGTTCTTGCTGTGCTGTTGTCTGTGTTTTTTGTGAATGCTGTTTTCTTGAGGTTGTTCCATGGTTTGTTCTTAAAAAAGCCACACAAAGGTCCTGTTTCCTGTGAGAGTGGAGGGATTGATTGTGTGCCTATTGTCTGCCTAATTCTGCGCCTTATACGTGAGCAATGGATATTATAAAGATTTCTCTGCAGAGTTATAAAGGAGAGAATTCATAGGAATGCATGTTGTCTCAGCTTTCTTGAGTCTGAAGTTCAGATTTTGGAGTGTCATTAGGAAGGGTAATCCTACAGTGATTCTGAAATGTCAAGCTAAGATTATTTTTTTTATAGACACTGAATCACCGGTTTTATTTGTTTCTATGTTAACCAGAATTGTCAGACATTACTACTTTTGGAAATAATATGTAATTTTAGCATAGCTCTATTTGTAAACTACATTTTTATTTTCAAATACTGTTATAATTATGGCATTATATTGTGTTAGTTGCAACTCTACTGAAGTAGATTCTTGTGAATTTACTTATTTATTGGAAGTTTCTCTTCATTTCTTGATGTCACCAGTTTAATAGTATAATGAAAAACTGATCCCTGGATAATAGATTCTGTTTCCACCTTTTTACACCTTATGAAAGTAACACAGATTTTCCTTTGTCTCCTCAGTTTACTCTTGGGAGTCACAGTGGAAAAGGGGTATTTTGTAGTATCTAATATGATCTAAGGTTATAGAACAGTCTGTTTTGTGCATAAGACCTCTGTTTGACCAGGTGGAATAAGGACAAAAAGAGACTGGTTTAAGACATGTAAGACCTTCCAGTGATCTTAAAAACTGCATGATGTTTGTATAAGAGCTGGTAGCTCTAATGAGAGGACATTTCTGCTTAAGAGTAGTTGTGCACAAGCATGGCAATTTATTGTTTATTATACAGAAAAAATGGAATTTTCTGTTCGGGACAAAAATGTTTTTTCCTTTGACAAAAGTTATTTTGTCACTTGGCAAATCTGTTTTAAAAACTGGAGTGTTTTTGTATCACTTTTGATGAAAGACTATCTGAGTGCTGGTATTTTAACTGGTTTAGGCATTAAATGTTTGCAAACTGATGTTTGTGGGGGTTGTGGAGGTCTTTTTTGGTGATTTTTTAAAATTGTTATTACCGTAGATAGGTGGGTTTCACATGTGGTGAGGAGTATTGAGCAGGGCAGTAACTACTCGTATTAACTGTGTAGATTGGTAGCAACAGATCAGTTCTCTGTAGGAATGCCAAGGGTCAAGAGATTTCCTCATACTGGAAAATCCTGCATTTTACCTTTGCCTCTCTACACGCCTCCTCTCCTCATTCCCGAGAAATTCTGTTTCTAAATCCCTAACATCAGATTTCTGTAAATTAGTTGTTATGATTTAATATTGGAAGTGTATTTCCCCTTCTGGAAAAAAACCCAGAAAAACCTCTGATGTATCTAATGGGTATTGCTGATTTTGTTTCCTTTTGAAATATGAACTAGGGAGAAAATTATTTTTGTATTATTGGACAAGTATCCATGCACATTTGTTCCAAAATACATTAAGTAATTCCTCAGGGCTTATGGGGTTTTATCTCAAAATTAATTGACAAATTGATTTTGATACTTTTTGTTTCCATTTTTTTTTTTTTAAAGTAGTTTCCCACTGTTGAACGAAGGTTGTGGATCAGATGTCACTGATAATAGTTCAAGGTACACAGAGACATAAAGTTCAGTATTTGCAATAACATGCAGTAGAAGAAGTATGATTTGGGTGAAATAATGCGAATATTTTACATTTGAGAAATAAATATTCATTTAACAGAGGGGAAAATAAGGATAGTTTAAAATACCTGCAGAGTCAAATTTTCTTTGAAATTAGTATGAGTCAGGCTCAAATACTTTCAGAAAATGGAGGACATTGGTCAGAAGATTTTCATGCATGAGGGTAATTTTGTCCAAAACTTTATCTGTTACCTAAATTTCTTACAAAATGAATTTTGAATAGAATTTAAAAGTGTCTTGAAGTGCTGTGAAACACACAGCTTCTGAAGCTCAATTTAGTAACTGATGGATGAGCTGTAGGAAAAAAAGCATTAATCTGCTGCCAAGGAGAGTGTCACAATCATGAGCCTGCACAGTTGGCTTTTGATGAGTTTTGTTCCTAAAAGAATATTAAGAGCAGAACATGGATTGAGCTATTGGAAAATGTCTAATTTCTTTATAACCAGAGGAGCACTGTGAACAGATAATATCCTGAAGATTGTATGTATGGCATTTATTTCCAGAACAATTATTTTATAGGCTCTATAATGATATTTTATAGGTCATCTTTAGTAATTCCTGCAGAAAAGCATACAAAATGGATGAGGAGACCTGTACTTAAAATGTCATGTTATTCATACTTTTGACTGAGGAGGCCTTGACCCTTACATGAGGGACCATTAGAGCTTTGAAAAGAGCTAAGTAACTTGACATAACTTTTTTTTTTCTTTTTACCTACCAGTCGGAGTAAGTATTCAGTAGAGTTTTCCTTCTTAAGAAAAGGGAATGGTTAATGTTAGGTTTTATTGTGTGTTTTTCCCCATGCCCCCCCTACAGCGAGGAGAGAGCTTTATAAATAACACATAATTTTTGTGCTCAAGTTACTTATGGTTTTATTCTGTATTTTTAAAAAAAGAGGAAAAAAGGTATCTTGATGTTTTCTTGGGCTTCAATGCAAGGGTAACAGTAGTGTTTTCTTCAGGGGAGTTTGTGTTTGTTCATTTGCACAATGAACAGATAAATATCTCGTTCAGATAGATGGTCTGGATTCTTTTCCGTCTGTGTACCTCCATCCCCAAGGACTTGCATCTGTATAATGGCAATTCGTGACAGTTTCTTAGGATTCTCATTTTCTTGGACTTTTGGGCTTTTTTTTTTATTTTGGTTGAAATTCTGCCATACATCAGAAGTCTTGTAGTTTTGATTTTTTTAATGGTATTTTTGGAAGCTACCATGGCAAGCAGTGCTTTATGCAGTTAAAATGTTAAATCTGAGTTTGTTTCTACCTTATATACAGCAATGTTCAGTAATTAAATGTTACTATCTACTGACTCTTGTCCCATTTTCAAAGCAATTTTTTCTTGCAATTTTAAGATGTGAGACAATTTTGATTCTATTACCCAGTGAGATTATTTTTTTTTAGAGAATTTCACTGTTGTTTACAATTTTAAAGTTCCATCAAAGTCCATCAAGAGTCAAGAACTCAAGATACATTTCTGGTTGAATTGTGGTTTCTAACCCAACAGCCTCTCTGGTGACTATTAACATATGTAGTTACTTAAATTCCTTTTCTCTATATCATAAAGCTTTTAAATCTGTTTTCATTACTCCTCTCTTGTTCCTTTCAGAACTCACATGCATCTTTTTGTTCTCATTTGTTCTTCACTGGGAGACCACTGATATAGTATGTAATTTAGCTTCATGGCTTGTATCTTTTCTCAGATTTGGATGTACTTGTTACATTTTTTTTTCCACCACTTAGGTGGTTTTTACCTTGGTTTTTACCTTTATAGAAGAGTGAAAGAAACTAATCAGCTTTGAAGGTTTTGTTTGTGTAACTTTGCAGTAAAGTTGTGCTTATGGGTCCAAAGAACTGACTCTGATGAAACCATTTATAATGGCAAATGCTCCTGTCCATCTCAGAAAGTTTGCTGTAGAAATTTTAGTAAAATTGGTCAGTCTGAGCTAGAGTTCCTCAAGGAATTGGTTCTCCAGATGTGTTTGAATAAAGTTGCTCTGCTGAACAGTGAACACTGTTGTTTTGAACTGTAAATCCCATGTGCCTTGAAGGTGGTTTTTGAATAAGCCCTTATCACTTATGATGCTCTTAGATTTACTAGTAGTGAGTTGTGGTTTCTCACCTTAGTTGAATGCATCCCTGGTGAAGGATGGATGAATGAATTTCAAAAGAAAGTGGTAATTATGGTGTGTTGCAAGTGTTACCAGTAAATGTGTGTATTAACATATATGCCTATATGTTTATGCACATTGGAGAAACAGAAAACAATGATCTTTTGAAATACTGAAGCTCTTCTCTTTAAGAAAAAAATATTATTTTAGGAGGCAGAGATTAGAGTTGTTAAAGATCTAAATAAATCATCTTTATTCATTATTTTGTCTGTAAATATAGCTACAGCAGTTTACATATTTTCTTAATTTAAAAATGAAAGTATTTAAAGTAAGAAGCAGTGGGGTGGGAGGGGAGGGGTACCTTCCAGCTCTTGCTGAAAATGTTCCACAATGAGTTAAATGTTGTACTACAGGAAAATCTGGTCAAAATATTCTTGTATGTACGCATTTAATAGAGTTTATTAATGTTATTGATATTAGATTATCCAGGGAAGGTGGTCATGCTTGTAAAAGATACCTGTTTTGAATTTCAGAGACCTAAAAAAGTATGGGGTAAAATAATTCAAGGTAAAGCTTTCCAAAACTGTCTGAAAAGGTGTCAGGATTTGCTTTTCTTAAATTTCAAATGTTTATGATGCGTCCAATTTAGGATTAAGAGCTCAAATGTACAATAACTTCACTTTTTTGCGTGGGCTGGGAGCAGTTAACTCCTGCTCCCAGTGCAGAGGTGAAATGCGTGGTCTCCGTATGAGTGGTTTAGTCATGGTTTTTGTACCAATGCAGTTTATTTTAGCATTCTTAGATTTCCTGAATAAACAAAATAAATTATGGTTGACTCTGACATAATGGTGCCTCTAAAGTAAAATATTTCAGGTAAAATTTTTCATATTAATTTTTACCAATAACTATTAAAACCCCTCACTCTTTAACTGAATGAAATATGTAAACTTAAATTATTTTATTGGTGTTGTTGCCAAAGACCGGTGATCTGAATAATTGAAAGATAATATTTGCTTGCTTTTTTTGAAAGAGAGTAATATTCATGTTTTTGCCTTAAGATAAGGAATAGAAATCTTTAAACATTATTAGATTGCTTCTCTCTCTAATGCAACCACAGTGCATTAAGCAATTGTACACAGCTTTTTGTGTGACAGTCTTTGAAATGATACAGTTTTAGTGAGGTATAACTCTTTTTTTTTCAGATAAAATCTACAATTTTTATAGTGGGATATTATTAAGGGTGGGAGCTGAATGGTACTTCAGACGTAATGTGATTTAATTATATTAGTCAGTGCTTTTGTATACGCACAAGAATTATGTCTTGCTTTGTATAACTGCTATACAAAAGTCCTCCTGAAATAGTATGACAAAACAAAATACTAGTATCTAGTCAAAACTCCTCCATTTTGAGTGCTGAAAATCTACCCGGTCATTGCTAGCCTCCTCTATCTTATTACTCTACACACACATAATGAATTTAAAATACATTGATTCTAGAAGTTAAGAAATGTATATATTTTGATGCAGCGATAGATTTGTTTAATCCAAATACCGTTTTTTAAAAAATAGCCCGATGAAATGTAATAATAATGTGACAGTTCATAAGACTGAAGGTTATGTTTACTTTTACCTTTTAATTAGTCATGCAACTAATTAAAGTTGTGTAATATGTTTGTAGCTATGGGAAGGTGAACAAAGTTTCTGGAAATATTTTTTGCACTAATATGCTCTTTACTTGGCAGATAATTTAAATTTCATGAGGATGTGTAGCATTACTGAAAAATTGTTATATGCATAAAGTCTCCTTTTACTTGGAAGCATAAGAATTGAGGAATTCAATTCTATAAGAGGAAAAAGAAAAAAAACGTGGTGTTCTGTTGTTGGATGAGAATGAGGATTTATTTTGAGCTTTGGTGTTCAATCATCTCTCAATCTGTATTGTTTCTGACAGAGTTCTTAACACTCTTTTTTCACAGTACATGAGGAGCTTAAAAAATTCATATAATTTCTAGTCTCTTGCTAATTTGTAATGAGTTGAGACTGAGAGCAGGGTTGGTTTAGCTAGGTTTTTTTGATTCCATGAATGTCATTTAAAAAAAAACCCAAAACAAACCAACAAAGACACCTATTGAGATTAACCTTGAGAAAGAAGACAGCTCCACATAAGCAGAAGTGTAAATTGCTCTATGCAAGTCTAGGGGAGATTCTTAGAGAGTCTTGCACAAGTTCTTAAAGACTCTGGAAGCTAACCCAGAATATAGTTAACTATTATATTGCCTGGTAATCTAGGAGTCTTCAGCATGGAACAGGGCAAAAGAAAGCATCCAAAAACGTTCTTGGTTGTGATCTCGAATGCACGTTAAAAATCATTGATATACTTAGAAATCATTATTTAAACAATACTTCAGGACAGGAATTTAGGAGTTAAAAGGAAAATATTTTTTT
>JAWWEY010000130.1:14295614-14312548 GCA_035582745.1 Loriotus luctuosus | reverse complement strand
TCCCTGGGGTAAAGAATTAAATTAGATTTACTCTGCTCTCATGAGTTGTCTTTTGCTGGTCACTTCAATAGCTATCAAAAGACCCTAAGCACTCCAGACCTTAGTTCTCAGTTAAAGGACTTGAAACCTACTGCAAAAAGAAAAATATGCTTTGACGTGCAAAAATGTAACATGATGGATTTTTAAGTGTAGACAAAAATATGTATGCGAACAATTCAAATCCTTATATATATCTGTATTTTTACCCCCAGCATTTCAGGAAAGCCAAATTCTCTGGTATAGCAGAAAATAATCTGGCATCAGTATCCTTGTTTATAGTCTTTTTAAGATTCCTGGAATTTGCCAGTTCAGTACTCACATTTCTTGTTGCAACTTACTCACGCTTTCCTAAAAGTCTAACGGGTCTAAGCCTGGATTTTTAGCTTCATAGATTACCTGAAGATTATTCTGCTGAAGATTTTTGTGCAGCCTTGAGGTCTTAGATGTACTGAATCCCACAGTACAGGGATCTTCCTATCACCTTATTTGATTCCCATACAAAATTTCCTCTGCAATCACCAGTCATTTTCAAAGCTGCTTGAAGTCTTGGTCACTGTTTTCTTTGACAGATGTTTACCTTACCTTGCACTCTTGGACACTGAAAAGGAATTATTTAGCTCAGAAGAATTAACCCAACTTATGTCGATCATTAATTGCTGTTTGTTGTATTAGAGGTGTAAGACCCATCATCTTTCTTCTTTCCTTCTGAAAATCACTAGGAGTTGTTACAGGCATGCAAAAATCTAGCTCCAGGTATCAGCCTCAGAGGAAAGGGAATGAATCATCCATATCTGGAAGACTTTCAGAACTTGTCAGACTTTGATTATTCTTTCTGTATTACAGTGTGCAACTTTGAATGAATTTAAAGCAAGAACATCTGATTTTGACTTGGTGAGATAACAACCAGGCAGTCTTGCATGCAAAGCCTGTAACTTAAGTTGAAGCCATTTACTATTTGATGTCAACTTAATGAACTAGATTAGTGTCAGTCTGAAACAAAACCTGAATTTCTCTTCTAAGTCGTGAGCCTTCTTAGGGCAATGGATGTATAGAGCACTGTGCGTATTTCTCACTCCTTCCTGCTTAAACTCCACCTTTCACAAATAAGGAACCCTGTAGTTAAGGATTCAAGCTGTTTGCATTTGTTGAAAAATGTAAGTCATTTTAAAGCTTAGGCATCTGCCCTTACCTGTCGCTTATTTTTGTCATGTGTTGTAAACCTGTTATCACATCATCAGTGATATTGTCTGCTGTTTGTTTCTCACCTATGAGCAGCCTAGCACTGCATTACAGAATCAATTTCTCATATAGAAGCAGCATCACATCAAACATACTGATGGATTGTCAGTCTTTGAATTGTACAGAAAGAAACAATTGTTTTTCCCTGTATTTGTCTTTGGAATTCTTTGATTTACGTTCTTGATTGCTGTCATTTGTTAGTTTGTGATTAAGATATTTTAAAATATTTTCTCCATATTCTTTGGTAATAAAGATGCTCTGAAAAGCGTTTTTGCTCCACAGGTTAGATTTTTCAGTCTAAAAACATTCACCTTTGGAGAGTGCTGCCCATTGGTTTTCTGAACCTGTCAGAGAGGAAGTTGATAAAAATTGTTTCTTGACACAACATGAAAGAAAATGAGAAACTTTTTATTTCCAGCAATAATCCAAGTGGTTTAGTATCAGACTGTTTTAGTCTCCATCCCTTGATTTAGCAGGCCCAGAATTATACCTGTTTCCAGATTGTATCTGGTTGTTCTTACACACTGAGTCAGCACCCACATTTCAGCATGTTAGATTATGTACCGTGTATGCCAGTGGGGGTTTACTGTTATGATTAAGGTTTTTTTGGGGATGTTGTCACTGCAGAATAGACTCTGGAGGAGGAGAAAATAGTCAAGATAATGTGATTTAATAAACTGTCTGCCTCAGTTTCCTTTTCTTGGTTTTATATGGGAAATTTTAGATTACTTGTCTGTGTTGAAAAGTTCATTCGTTCTCCATTAACTAAATTGATGTCCAATTATCAACTCCTTCAGCTTTACTTTCTTCTCTACAGAATTTTCCATTGATTTCTTCTGCTCAATTACAAAACGATTTCTGAAGAGTCTAATTAGCATTTTCCCCCTCTAATTAAGGACCTTAGTTAGTTAATTTAAACTCTTAGCAGAAAACCCTCTGAGTCTCGGAGGCAGAGTGGCTTTTCCCAGAGGCAGCGGCAGCGCAGGACATGGAGCGGCGGTGTCAGGGAACAGTGGACACAGCGCCGAGCTGGTTTGTGGCAATGGTGAAGCAAGGCAGAGCAGGTGCCAGCAGGGAAGCCATCAACAGGCAGGAGAAAGCAAGGGAGGGGAGGTGGTCAGGCTGACCCTCTGAGTGAACCCCTGATCCCTCTGAGCCCGGTGTCCCCTTATGTCGCATTACCTGCTTGTATGTGCTGAAGTCCCTCCCACAGCCCAATTTCCCTGGCATTTTTTCCCGGGCTTATGGCCATGTGCCCCACTGGCAAGTGGTGGGGGATCGCTCACAGCCCAGTTGTGGAAGCTTCTCTCCCCTGACCAGCTGCCAGGCAAAGCTTTCCTGGGGACAGGGCTGCCAGCATGTGTACAGCCCCAATAGGAATCCTTCAGCTCATGCATAACACATAAATAAAAATCAGATTTGTCCCCATCCCTGGAAGTGTTCAAGGCCATGTTGGATGGGACCCTGAGTAACCTGATGTGGTATGTGGCATCCCTGCCTGTGGCAGAGGGATTGGAACAAGTTGACCTTTAAGTTCCTTTCCAACCCAAGCCTTTCAATTATTTCTGTGAGTATCAATAAAATAACTCATTTCTGATGTAAAGGCACTTTTTATAGATGAAGGTATTCTTGAAACTTGTTGCAAATTGTGATCTAATACTATATTGGATTATGGTTTGTGTCTCCTCAAAACTGAAAATTTAGAATTATTCACCTTACTTTTGATGACAAAGGAAGATCCTAAATGAGGATCCATTTATGTTTACTGCACAGTCATTCAAAGGGTTGTGTGTCAACGCAGTTTCCAATTGGATAATTGTATGTGGATGTACTGTAAGATGGTTAAAAAGGCAGTAAATGCTTTGGTTTGAGCTCATTAAGCCAGCACATCATCATCTGGCATTCATCAGATTCTTGCCAGTACTTAATGTTTGTAAGGCAGCCAGAGGAGCTCCGCTCACACTTTGAGTGATAAATGCTGCCATGGAAATTGAGGAAATGATGTCACTTTTTAGAGAGCAATACTTTAATTACATAGAGATTGTGGAACTACATCTTTTGATGCACATCAGTAGGGTACTGCTGAAAGCCATCCATATGGTGAAGTTGTGCATAGAGTAAATATTCTTCCCATTACATTGTTTGTGTGCAAACCCTTCTCATCTCTCTTTCCAGACAGTCCTGTTTAAATTCTGGATCACTAGACTTGAGCGAAAAGACATACTCCAGCCCTTAAATGGTTGTGATGTACCTAGGGGACAGTGTGATTTGAAGAGTCCCTTCCCAGTCTTCTGTAAAAGCATTGCCTTCACCATGCTTGCAAAACACTTTTTCCCTTGGTCTCCTGGCAGCTTTTGGCACTTTCTCTATGCTTCATTCCCATTGCTGTTACACAGATTCAGGGAATGACGGCACTTGTTCTGCTGGTGCCACCATCCAGAACTGACTGTTGTTCCAGATGTGGGAATACAAGATTCAATATAAAATCTCCAACTAAGTCTTAGTTCCAAAGTGGATAATGCATAAGAACAATGTTCTTGCTGGTGATATGACATTTAGACAACAGTGAGAGCAAAAATCAGCCATGGTGAATCAGTTCTGGATCTAGCATTTGCGAGTCCTTCAAGGCTGTGCTTATCTACAGTATTTTGTTTTAAATGGTGTAAAAGGATGAATAGATTATTTTTCTGATTCATGTGTGATTTGTAAGATGTTTTAGAAGACCTCATTTTAAGTTCTCAGATGCAAGCAATCAACTTACTTTACATGGGAAAAAAAAGGTGAAAGATGAAAGTAAATGGCAGTTAAATGTTTTGACTGACTTTAGTACTTCTATGGCAACAGAGTGAACAGTGTTCTTTTTGGGGTGAGAAAATGAACTCTTCTTTGAAATAACATAGATCTACACATTTTCCCTGTGTATAGAGCAAGTATTCAGGCACTTGAATGGAAGACTTTTCTATTAAGCTGTGCATAGAGCAAGATTGCTCATACTGTAATTAGAATAGAAGAAAATCATGGCAATGAAGGCTACCAATGATACTGAACTTTTCAAGGTAGTGAAAAAAAAAATCAAGGCTAAATTGAGGAATTAGAAGACTCAGTACTGATTAAAGATGCCATGAGATGATAGATGGAATTCAATAGAAAAAAATGCAATGACACACATGGAGGAGCAATCCTTTGCAACAATCCACTTTTATCATTTGGGGGTTATAACAGATTCTTAAAAATACTAAGCCTCAATGCTTTGTAGATACCAAAGAGCCAGAGTGTTATTTATTACTAAGGAAAGCACCGAGAATAAAACAGAAATTACCATCTTTCATTGATTTAGGCCTGGAATATTTTCAATTTCTTCACTGTCAGCTGTATTTCGTGCTACTGCAGAAATATAAATAAGTATGCATACATGCAAACACACCCCAAGACAGAAATTACTGTTATGGTTTTCTGTTATAGGCTGAAAAATAATCTTCCCCTTTGCTTTAAGTGTCTCCCATTTGTTTTTTATGTCCATGTTTCCAGCCTATCATAAAATGCAAATGTAATGTATCAGTGCTTAAGATACTATGTTTTCAATAAACTTTCCGCAAAGTTTTTGCTAAATATCACCAACAAGCAGGAATTCATCTGATGAAGTATGCAAGGCAAAAATAAAAGCAAAAGAAGTTTTCAGTTCCATTTCTACTCTTATCTTCACTGACATTCTAAAATAGAAATTACCAGTTTAAAGTTCTTTTATTTTCTTTTCTTGGCTTCTCTGGAGCTTTAACTGGTTATTGTGAATATGTAAGATTTGGTCATCTCAGGTTTGTAAGGCAACCTCTGCAGCCAAGTAAAAACAATGCAAATATGAAACTTTGGAATATACAATATTTGTAAAATATTGAGATAAAATACCTTTCGTTCTTACTGGCATGATATTGAAATAAAATTTCTGGAAGAAATCTTTTGCAATGCAGTCCAAGACAAAGATGCTAGCTGCTATTTTTTCCGACAATAGTTTGAGAGAAATAGATTTAAAATAGAAAGAGGGATTTGGGATGCAAGTTGGAGAAACCAAGAAATACAGGTCATAAAATAAT
Source organism: Loriotus luctuosus (assembly GCA_035582745.1). Taxonomy (NCBI): domain Eukaryota; kingdom Metazoa; phylum Chordata; class Aves; order Passeriformes; family Thraupidae; genus Loriotus; species Loriotus luctuosus. Next base: position 14,307,182 of record JAWWEY010000130.1, on the reverse strand, counting down.
GTGGAAACGGAGGCCTGCGAAAGGCTGTCTGCCTCTCCATATGCAAAGAGATACTGAATAAATGGGAGCAACTTGCTAAAGTAGTAACTAATTTCTTTTTTCCAAACTGTATTGTTCAAACATCAAGGGCTAACACAGAAGCACAAGGGATTTTGTAAAATTAGGTGTCATCATAATTTTGAAAGATTATTGTTTGTAAAAACAGCAAGTATATCTATCAATAGAAAAAACCAGTGGACGACAAATTTTCCAAAAGTAATTGAATGGGCAGTGTAGAAATTAAAATTTTCTGTGTAATTACTGGAAGTATAAAGTAAGTGAGTTTCAAAATTTAGACATGATAGTATGTTAACTTGAATCATTCTTTTGTATTTTGCAGAATGAAGAGAAGGCACCAGTCAGTTTTCCATCACTTCTTAGCCATATGACTTCTCTCTTCTTAAATCATCCTGTAATTCCAATGACAACAAATGCAGATTCAGGTGTTCCAGAGCTGATAAGTACTTTTGCTCCACTGATGTCGTCCATGCCTTGTGACATGCATATAGTCAATCTGAGGACAATCCAAGCAAAGGTAAGGTCAAACCACTGATTTTTGCAAACATGTGATGTTGCTTATTGGTATAGTAAAAGAATCTATTCTTGTAAAGTACTTTGTGAGCAGGTTATCATATGGTATGATAAGCTGCAGCGTGATGATGAGCTTTTCTTAATTCTGCAAGAACTGGAGACTTGTGTCTGTTTGAATAACAAGAAATGAAGGGATTGTGTTTTTTCACAACATATTAGTACACATAATACAAGATTCTGTCTCTGGAGGGGGTACTTTTCAATAAGTTCCCAAAGTTTGAGAGAACCATTCATATACCTCAACCTTTTCTGTACTTGGAGAATTGAATTTAAGGTCATTAGAGTTTGTTCTGAGTATGTTTTTGATAAAGAATATAGTTTTAAACCCAAATTTTATTGTTAAAATGTTTTTAAGCTTAGTTACAAGATCTAAAATAGCTATTCTAATGGCATCTCATGATTGGTTCTTGTGAAAATATTCTCTGGTTAGGAAACCAAAACCAAACCAAACAAACAAAACCCAAACATCTAGCCAGCACCAAAAAAACAAACTAACAAACAAAATGCCAACAAAAAATTGAAACAAAAAAAGGCTCTTCTGTACTCAGTGCTTTTCTCCTTCAAACTAAAGAAAGGTATGTAACCACCAGAATGTAATTTTCCCTGTGATTAACTGAGGGACTGGAACTCATTTTGCATTATTTTCCTGCCAACTGTTCTATAAATTCTTTTCAGTTTTTCAGCTCCTTTTAAAATGTGATTGTGTTAACTTTATGTTGTATTGCAGGGCTGTTCACCAGTGCTGCTAGCACAGTGCAATCCCTTTTTAATTCTGGCATAGTTAGATACAAACTATTTGTCCGTTTTCTTCTAGAGTCTCCAAGATGGCTGGCCCTGTCTGTATTAACATGAGATTATATTCTGTTTATTCTGATCTTCATTTTGTTTTAATCTGTATTTTAAAACTTAAACAATGTTTGCTTTCTCATGCTTTCTGTGTAAGTAGTTCAATCTTGTGTAAGGCCCTTCAGCTGTGGGTGATTCTTATTCTGAATTTAAAAGTGGAAGATTTCTTGATTTTATGGGTCTTGTGCCTTTGAAAAGTTAGGAACACCCTGATGCTAAATTAAATCTTCACATGAAGTGAATATTTCATACTTCGCTGTGTATATTTTCATTTACTTCAACCAGCTCAGCACTACAGGTTTACTTCAACATACCAAGTTCAGGGGCAGACCTTCATGAACATCTTCCCTCTCTTTTTGAAGTGTAAATCCATCCCCTGGTTTGTATGGTCTGTGTATGAAAGCTGTGAAAAGACAGGCTTGCTCAGTGCCTGCTTTCAGAATTCAGTGTTACTACTTCTGAGTGGATTCTCTGGTTTTATCTGGGCTGTTCAGGCCCCGCTGTCCCAGCTGATACAGGACTGTTTGAGGCTGTGATCTCTTCTCCGTCCACAGCTGTATGTTTCATTGATTACTGATCGACGGCTCTTGAGCCTGCAGCATTAATGTGTCCACTTCAAAATGAGAGCTTGCAGCAGTCATAGGATAGGAACACTGTCATTAGAGATACAGAATGTTCTTCCCCACAGCAAAAATGCTGCTGTGCCATGCAAATAATTCTGTAAATCTCTCCTCATTTTCTGCTTCCATTCTCTTGCTTCCAAGAATTTGAATGACAAGTGACATAATTCTGGCTAATTGACACAATGAATTTTTTTCCAGAAATTTATGCCTCGCCATTGCTTAAACTGTTGAAGTTGATTTTCCATAATCCATTACAATTACAGACAAGAGGGTACCAAATTATAATAACTGTTAAGATTTAAGGTAGAAATCAGAAAGAATATCGTTCTTGTTGTAAGACATCTCATCTTGTCATGGAAGAGCCCAATCCATTAGGATTACAGCAGTTAAAGATTTTTTTCTTAACAGAACTCCTGCTTTTCAGAACACAGATATTTTACCTTATGTAAATAAACTGGGATTCAAGATCTAGAGCACAGTAGGTTTGTCCCTTTATGCTAAGCATAAGTACATAAATTTGCCATGTTGCCTAAACTTTTCAGCGTGTGTCTATTAGCTTACAGTAATTGAATTTTAAAAGAGTTTAAGTGCTTTCTCTTTCTCATCAAAATTTTAAAAGCATTGCCCTGGGAGACTGATTATAAGAAAGCCTAACAATTTTTTTTTTAAATTTTCTTTTAAGGTTGCATTTTAATTCTCAGAGATTGAAATCAAATCAAACTTTGACAGCTCTTCTAAGAAAGCTTGTTAGAGATTTAATAGCACAGTCTTAAGGGCTTTTTTGTTGAATAACAATGCTGTGAAGTTTTACAACGTTAAGAATGTTGTAACTTGTTGAAAATTGAGGAAATTGTTACAGGTTTTCATGCAGTTAGCATGGTCATGTTTAGAAGGTGTATTTGGTATAAATTGAGTTCATCCTTGCTGAGACATTCATAAACCTTAAATGTATTGAATCTTATTTGCATAGAGATGATATAAGAACAGATAAGTTAAAGTAGATGTGGAGGCTGTGACAACTTAATCTTTCACCTGCTTTGATAATGGATTAGAACAGCTTTATTTTTTCACAAAGGTTGAAAAATATGTGTGTGTTAGAAGGTGGAGTACTAAATCATAGATATTTATACTGACCAAAACACTTTTACTCAGGATATCATTAATTGTGTGTTACCTTTTTGTTTTAAATCTTTTGAATTTTAATAAGGATAATATTTAATTCTAAAAAATTGGGAGATGAAATATTCATGCCATCATTTGAAGTGCATACATGCATTTTTTATGCAGATTACTAGAAGATAATTTAAGTGAATTAGAGGAAGTGTTGATACCCATTACTGGCTTGTCATTTCTAACATTAATTTACCCCATAGGAAGTCAGGCTTTTTCAGTATGAATTTTAATGTTTCCCTAATCTGATGTTTAAGCAGACAGTATTATTTTGTGTGCATAAAAATATCTACTTTTAAGTGCAACTGTCACATCAGTGACAATGAAAATCAAGTCAGGTGTTTCATAGTAGGAGGGGGAAAATATCACAGCTATTACCTCACTTCATTTAGAAATTGGTACTGCTGTTTCAGTAAACAGGATAAGAACTTCTTTAGCCATCAATGTTAATAAATACTGGAAACTTTTTTTCATATGCTGAATGTAGGCATTATTCATAAATTATAAAGTTGATTTTAGGTGGTTATAAGCTATTGTTCACAAAACCTTTTCAAGCAGAATTTTATTTGTGATTTGTAAACTATGTAAAGTTTCTAACTGTTACTGTTTTACTAAAAAATATGTAATTTCAACTCCAAATACTCTTGAATAAATTTTTACTATTTGAAGTGAGGGACCTAAACCCATAAAGTTTATAATTTTTTTATTATATGAATGAGTGCTTTATACTATGAATTTTTTGTACTTTGATTCTTTGTCATGCTGCATTTCAAAGAAGCTGGTACAAGCTGATCCATTATCACCTTAATGAAAAGAAATTTGGATTTGTTACATTAAGACCTTTTGTTTGGTACACCTTCAGGAGCTAATGCATCACAGAGGGCCTAATGCTTGTTGGCATTGCTTTCTCCAAGCAATAGATGCATTCTGAAGTACCAGAAATGAACTTAACTCATGGCTGATGCTTTTGTGAAAAAGCACCAGTGTAAGAGTAAGTAAACCAGAAATAAATAAGAGAAAAATAGCCTGAAGAACTGGCATGGCTTTGGATAGAACCATCTTTTTTATGCTCTTATTATATATATAATAAGATTAAGAACTGAAGAACGTAAAACAGCAATAATTAAAGAAATAAAGTAATGTATCATATTAAATAAGTGACTACAGTGAGTGTAGGGGTACAGACACAAGAAAGATATTGAGGGGCTGGAACATGTCCAGGGGAGGGTAATGAAGCTAGAGAAGGATGTGGAGCAGCTTACTCTATAAGTCTCATGAGGCTCAAAAGCACTGAATATCTTAGAGATAAACATAACTTTTTTTTCATGTGTGTATCTCAGTGTACATTTTTCTGGACACCTTAAGCTGAGTTGGAGAGCATTTTTGCTGTGTGAAAGTTTGTTCAACACAATGTCATTGAATATGTAAAACTTAGTATTGCAGTTAACATAAGATTTCTAGTTTGTTTTCTGTTTTGCCATATAATTTTTGTGGGGAACCGTTCAATACAGGTATGATAGCTACGCTTCAGTCCTGAGTCATGAGTACATGTGCATCTGATGATCTTTAAATTCAATGACTTATATTCTGTAGTACATTATATGTTTCAACTCTTTACCATTTACATGTTTCTATGTTTAGCTGTATAAAATTTTTTAAAAAGACATGGCACTTCAATCTAGGCTGAACATTTTTTAAGGTGTAAATGTCTCTATCCGCTGTATGATAAGGATAATTTTTTGTGTCCTAAAATGTCTTCCTGACTGATATTTTGTGAGTAATGTTCTGTAATGTTTGTTTGTAGGTAGATACCAAACCATCTGATGAAGCTGCTCTGATTCTTCACAGAAAGGGATTTGATTGTAAATTTTCAAATAAAGACACGGGTCTGCTCTGTTCTACCACTCAGGGAAAGGTATGCTTATTGATCTGTAGGAATTTTTAAATAAAATTTTAAAATAAGTTTGGGATTTTCTTTTGGGTGAAAGAGTAAATATAATTTTATTTGGAAACAAGAAGAGTTCAAATCCAAATATTTCTAGTAATTTTGAATATACTAATAAAATTACATTGGAACATAGTGCGTGACTACTGTCTAAAAAGATCTAAATTATTGTGCAGAATTTAATCTATGACATTTAAAAATATTCAAAATTTTTGGCATGAGAATTTCTGGTTCCTGCAAGGAACTGTACAATTTTGTGGTATTTACTGCTTTTTCTAAATTAATTTTTTGGGTTTTTTTTTCCCTCCAGATAAAGGTGCATAAACTCTTTAGCAAATTCAGAGTGGAAAGTCTTACACCCACATCTTTATCTTTGATGCATTCACCTCCAGATGCCAGAAATATAAGTGAAATAAATATGAGTTCTATGGAGATAAATACGTTCCGGATTCGGCTGAGATGAAATCCTGCTTTAATACTCAAAAAAAGAAGAATCTGCAATTGTATCTCCTCTGAATTTCATGTGCAATAAGAGGCACATTAATGTTATTCCAGCTTCTGGATACTGTGAGAAAAAGATGCATTCTATAATTTCTTTTGGTTTTGACCAACACAATGAAAAGCCATGTTGCAAGCAACTTTTTTTTTTGGTTTGGATTTTTTCCCCCATAAAATAGCAACACCATTATCAGTTAATACAGCAAGTGAAGAAATTTCTTTGGATGTTAAACTCTCAACAGATTAAATCTCAGGTTAAATGCTAATTAATGATGTTTCTGGTGTTTTAATTTTCATAAACAGGGGATTAGATTTTAAACAGCCTTCTTTTCCTGATTGTTGATGAATTTATGTGTGAATAACTCAGTGTAAAAAGTCCTGATGCAGCTTGGAAAAAAAATGGAATAAAGTGTTCCTGTGTAGTAGCTAATGTCCAAATATTTGCAATCATTTATATAAATGACAATAATCTCTCTTTATTCCGCTATTAATTTCAGTTTATTCAACACAAAGGGGATTATTAATTGTGGTGAAATTAAAGCCTGCAGTACTTGTGATAAGTGATGGTAGATTTTAATATTTCTACCATTCACCTGAGTTATGTAAATAGAAAAACCTGAACCTACAAAATAATTTTGCAATGGAATTGTTTAATAAAACTCCCATTTTGTTACTTGACACACTGGGATATGTGCAATTATTCCATTACCATGATGAGAAATGTCCATAATTATCATGAATACAAGATTTTTTATAAAACTCACTTAGATACCAGTGTTCTCTGAAATGAGTTTTCTATTTCAATATTACCATATCAAAATAAATGTGCCTTATTTTTGATATGTCTTGTTACAATTTTGGTGTCTATGTTAATGTTTTTGGGGAAAAGGTAGTTTATATAATACTTAAGCTGTGTATCTCCTATTTGACAATGCTGGCCACACTGATCTATGTACTCCTGCACCAAGTTTGTGCTACCTTATTCTGAACATTTTGACTATTTGAATGTATTGATATGATGTTATAACATGAAACACCAACAAAAAAAGAATTACTGTAGAAGCTAAATTCAGCTGCTTTCAAGAAAATTGCAACTTGATGCAAAGAGTTGATAGTAAGCAAGATATAGTTTGCAAACGCATCAAAACATGTGCTTGCATGTCACAGACTGTGGTGACCTGTTAATTCCAAATCATGTGCCTATATTTTAAACAACATTTTACAAACTTACAACCTCACTTACATTGCCAGTGTTCATGTTACTGAAGAATGGAGATTTTGCTTTTTCCCATATTAATTCATATTTAGTACTTAAGCCATCCAAGTGTGGAAAGCATTTCCCTAAGTAGAGCTGCTGTTTACAGTTAAATATATAAACATTCACTTGAGTATGATCCCATTTTATAGTTGTCATTGATTTTCATAGCTCGTTCTTCTGTCTCTCACTTGTGCTCTACTTTTCCATACCCTGTTGCTTATCCTCAATACTAATGCATGAAAAGTCATCATAACTGGTAAAAAGATGTGCTAGCTCTAATATTGCTTCCTGTATTTAATTTCATCATTGTTGTTCAACAATTATATCAAATATCAAAATCTATTGAATTATTTCATGTAGCTACAGGCTATCTAAAAATAAAATGGAAGTCATACTTAGATTTTATGTATTGTCACAGGTTGGATCTCTGTTGAGATTGTAGATTTTCTTAATTCAATCTACTGTGTGTTTCGTAATAGTGGGAATACTTTAGTAGGATCTTCTGCAAGTTACATCAAGAATACAGGAATCTCTAATGACAAATGGAAGAATCAGATAAATCCAATAAATGGATGTTTCATGCAATAAACATGTACTGTAACTTCCTAGAAAAAGTATTCGAAAATGCTGGTTTTCATTGGAACTGAAAGCTTAGTAGACTTGCCAGCAGAAATTTCTCATAACACTTATTTTGTTGCTTCTTCAGAATTAAAATGTTTAAGATACTTTAATGTGTTCTGTGCAGGAAAACATTCAAAATACTGTTTCAGTTTTGCCAGGCAGAAAAGGAAAATTTTGATGCAATAAAATTTTAAAGTATATTGCCTCTTGGAATTGCTTTGAAAGGTTTTTCATATAGCATTGGTTCTTTACTTTTATCGTCAGCTGTGCAATCATGGTGCCTGAATCTTCCTTAACCAGCAGATGTAATCCTTGTTCCTTTGCTTTTTTTTGTTGTGTAATGACAGCTTCAATTTAAGATCCTTTCCTGAAATCCCTTACTAAATCAAAACTCCAGTCAAAGTCTCAAAAAGTATTCTGCTTGAATTGGTTCAGAATGTTGCTGTCAATGAGGTTGTGTTTTCCTTGGGTAGGGTTTTTGTTGGATTTTTGTTTTGCTCAAGTCTTAATGAATTCTTGTGTTGTTTCTTTGTGAATTGGCCATTTAATTCAATTTTATTATTTTGGGGGTTTTTTTTCTGTTTTTATAACTGCTGGGTTTGGAGTTATTGGTTAAGAGAAGCAAGCATCTTTACCTTGCCAGTATGATTTTAAGTACAATGCTGTGTAAGAAATGGTTTAAAACCTTGTAATTACTTTCCATACAAGAGTTGTACCTGTTCTGATTTTATGGTTTGGGGTTTTTTTACATTCCTTTATCTTAATTTTCTTTGGTTTATTTGCTCATATTATCTGAAACAAACTGATTTCAGCTGAAGGTTTTTGATATTTTCTCTTGGAAGGTTTTATATATTATGGGGATATGTAAAATAAGATCTCTAATAAAAGGTAATGTTATTGTGAGATGTGGTCAGTGTCATTAATGCCTTGGCTTTAACAAACTGTAATTTTTATTTATTTTTTTTTAATGAGACAAACAACAAACATAACTTCTTTGAAAAGGTTCACAGGTCAGTATCTGTTGGGAATGACAGTTATCTGCAGTGAGATCAAAGGTGCAATCTATTTCACAGCTGCTGAAGAGAAGAGGATAGATGCTAGCTTCAGAGATGTAAACATGTGAGATTGCACAGTGTGGGAAGGAAGTGGGAAGGTCTTTTGCAAAGGGAGTTGTGCACTGACTTAATAGAAAATATTAGAAGGTTTAAAATTCTAGAATTTTTTTACTTGAATTAATGTTTATTAATTCAACTGAATTTATTTATTAATTTAACTGAAGCATTGGGGAGCAATGAAATGGAAGCTGTTCTTGTAAATTAATAAACACACCATTAGAACATAGCAAATCAAAATAACAGTTCAACCATAATTAGACTGAACACTTTTTAAAAAAAAATTGTTTAATGGTAATATAATGTTCTGTAATTGCGCAGGGCGAATTGAACAGGCATGTATGTTTTACGGGTTTGCTTCCGAAAGTGATGGTGGAGCTTGAACATAATGACTTGCAAAGACAATAAAGTATAAATTTCAGTCGGTGCCTGAGACTATTTAATGTTTGTCTGGATAGTATTAACTATAAATATAAAAGCATATACATGCACGAAGTAAATCCACTTAATTTTAAAGCTGATGTTTCAAGATAAAACCTGAAAGGCAACTATGGATATGGGTCTAATTTAAAGCAGCCCTTCACCATTTTAAGGTCATCCTATTTTGGAATCAATTAATATCAGCATGTCCACGTGGATAGAACATATTCCATTAATTCCAGTAATCAATAATTTATTCTTTTACTATATGAAATTATACTAACTATATTTGATGTATGCCTGTGCATTGTGTTTTAAAAAACATGCAGGATCTCTCTATATATCTTTACTGATAGTGTCACTATTGCTCAGATTCAGTGGGTTGTCTCGTGATGGGTTATATATATCTGTGGTAAAATATAAAACATAGATTCAGTCATTGACTGTTGTTATTTTTGGATAACTATTCTGTCATAATATAACAAATTTCAAAAATCAGCCAAAGGCATTAATTTTGTCTTCTAAAAAGGGAATTTATAAAAATAATATAATGTCTAGAATAAGCTCAAGTGAATGGAGAATTATTAGGATTTTTAAGACAGTTCTGTTGCTGATAAAAATTTGTCTGTCTTCAATTTCTCTGTGAATTAAAATATTAAATTTTGGACCTGTCAGTCTTTCAATATAAATATTTTAGGAATGAATAGATATTTAAAGCCTATATTGTGTCACCTAATCTTTGTACACCAGAATTTCTGTGGAGCATCAGTAGTGCATGATTTCCATTACTCCCCTTCCTTCAGGTAAATTTAATAGCACTAAGAGTAGTAAGAAAATAAGTAAAATTTTTAAACATCCATATTTTATATAAAATTATGCTATTTGGACTGCAATGGCAAAGACATTTTTAATTGCACATTTCAGAACTTCTGGTTTTCAGTATAGCACATTCTTCCTCATATGCAGTGCCTATTAATGTGATACCCAGTCTACAAAAATAATTCATATTATGGGTATCAGTAGACTGGAGACTCCAGTCACAGTTTTACCTCCACCATTGCCTCTCCTTTTGCATCAGAGACATCCATCTTACTGGAAAGCAAGGGAACAATGTCTTTGCTCCTTTCAAATCATGACCTGCAAAGTCTCATGGTCTCCCCATATAGCTGGTCTATTTTTATTTCTGTCTTAACTTACTCCTTTTGTCTTTTCTCCATTCTTGACATTCCAGCTAAAGGTGTGGGCATTTGTAGGCTCTGGCATCCACACAGCTTTCCAGGTCTACCCACTGCACATGATGGAACTGTCTGGAGCTGGGCTATCTGCAGTGTCAGCCAGAGCATGGGGTGTGATAGATTCTTCAAGAATTACATGCTCTAAGCCTACATCAATGGTCATGCAAATGCTGTGCGTGTTCTACTTGCCAGAACTGGCTCGCATCACTGGTCTGCTCCTCAGAAATACACATCTTTGTATCTCAAATCCACTTGAACAAAGTTCAATGCCATTTTCCCTTTTTCTCTTCCTCAGTTTCATGATATAAAACACTTCATTTCAGGACTTTTTGGTCATCCTGTAACCTACCTTCCAGAAGTCCTGCATATGTGAATGAATAATTGCCTGTCTTGCAGTTCAAAATGTCTAATGAAGATAAAATAGATCCTAAGTAAGCTGTGCTGTCTGAATCACTTGCAGTAGTATAGAGACACACATCTTTGCAAACACAAGATGACCTTTTTTTCACAAAATGCTTTAATACCTGTGACAGTAAAAAGATGTATTATCTGTGTTCTCATTTGTTTTGAATTATTTAAAACTATTTATTTTACAAGCTAAAACAAACAGTACGAGTTTAATGGAAATGGTTCAGATTGATAGTGATGGTGTCAAAAAATTGAATACAGCTGTCACAAACATTCTTAATGGAGCAAGTTAGTGAAAGTCCTTCAACCAGATAAAGAATTAAGGTTTGCATGGCAAAAGGAATTCATTTGTTTTGACAAAGAAATCAGTCCATTTGACCGACCAAATCAGTCTCATTGCTTTTGCTTGTATATTAGTAAGACTTGGCTAGTAGACCTGGGAAAGAATCTGCAAAAGCTCAAATGGAACTGTAGGGCAAACTTACTCAAATGGGTTACACAAGGATTCACAAACTATTAGCCTAATTGGTATTCAAATACACAAAATGAGTTGGGAACTTTCATTCATCAAATATCGGGCCTTTGAAAGGTAAGTCAACGATAATAATTACATTGCGTTGGGTTTTAAAATAGGTAATCAATATGTAATGGCTGATAGGAAAGGTACCTTAGAATTTGAATTTTTTTACATTTTTAAAGATACACTCTATACAAAAACTCATGATTTGCAGCTCTTGATAGCTTTCCAGAGAGGACCAGTGAGATGTAGCTGAAATGGGAAACCTGTAGTTTGGAAAGTTTT
>JAWWEY010000130.1:14284891-14295601 GCA_035582745.1 Loriotus luctuosus | reverse complement strand
CTGCAGATGCAGATGAGAAATGGAACTCTGTTCATTTTCTGAATATTTTTGATAACTCTTACCCAGATGGTAGGATATTTTGGTTTTAATATATGAAACAGTGAATCAAATATGTACTAGGCAAGAAGGAAAAGTGTTCTGTCCTTGATGCTGAAGAGCATTCCTCGATGATGATATACATTTAATAGGGGAGAAAAAAACAGCTCTTCCAAGATGGGATTCAAGAACATTCTTCTAAATCCAAGAAAAAAAGTCTGTGTTTAACTGACCTAGCAAGAGTTTGATAGAATGACAAGTGTGACATAAGCACCATCTAAATAAGCATCAATAGCTAAAGAAAAGAAGAGATACCATTCCACAGGGCTTTGTCAAAATCTATGTGGAATCTTAGAGCAGCCCTTGTCATTTTCCCATGTTTCAATTAAAAAATTTAAAATACCAAACAAGCCCCTGTCTCACCACCCCCAACACACATCCAGACTCTGAGAACGCCGTGTCATCTCTGTCATGGCTTTTAAAATTTGGCAACATAATGTCTGTAGAATTCCAGTTCAATTTTCTGTTGCAAACTGTGATCAAAATATAAGTTTTATTGGGCTTTCTAGTCACAGTGTTTTCACAGTGGCACTGCCTAAAGCATTATGATCCCAAAACCTGGTGACTGTGGTGACAGGCTTTATTTTAGATATGCAGGTCACCAAAGAACAGGGTTGAAAAGATGCTGGCTGTGTTGTGATGGGAGGTGTGGAACTGTGGGTGGTCAGAGTGTGAGTTTACAGTTCCTCTAAAAGTGAGAGCAATCAGTAATTTAATGCTACCTTACATATGGATCAAGTTGAAAACTGAGATTAAAAGAATTTTTAACAATTGGCATTGATGCATAGTAACTTGGCACCAGTGTTTTGTTTAATTTTGTGTTCTACATTTGGTTTTAAAAGTAGGTACTGGTAAATCGAAATTAATCCAAAGGGCAAAGGGAAAACAATTTTGTGATAATGACAGAACTTCGATAGAACAAAGGAATTTGTCTGAAATTATGCTTCAAACCATGTTTGAAGGCTCTTGCTTGTTTGCTGAAGGTTGTTGTCTTGGTACATGTTGCAGTGTGAGTAAGAATCAATAAAGTTTTATTGATCTGTGAAAACACAAAGTTGTCAGTATGATCAAATGGGAAGAAATGTGAATCATATTTTAAAAATTAGAATCCACAAAGAGAAATTTCCATGCACAGAAATGGAAGTGAGAAAGCAGACAACCCTAGAGCATGATTTCCCAGACAGACATAAATGAGAGGACTTTTGTTGGACTTTGGTTCACACATCACCTGCTTATGGATTTGCCAGTTTTTCAGAAGAAACACCAATGTATATTCTAGGGGTCAAGGTTGGAAAAATTACAGTGGTTGTTCATATACTTATCTACCCACTTTTTCTTTCACACTGGACATAGGTTTAAGGATACAGAGCTTATTTTAAGAATTTATTGAGAGAATCAAGTATATAGTAATTTTAGGTTTAAGGATACAGAGCTTATTTTAAGAATTTATTGAGAGAATCAAGTATATAGTAATTTTCTCTACTGTGTTGTATTGCTGTTACTATGGGAGAAAATCTTCAGTTACTACAGAATTTTTTGGTTCAATCTAATGAACAAGTAAACACTTGCTAATCAGCAAATCTGAAATTCTGCTGTGTTAATTTTGAGTTCAGTCTTTGTTGATTTACTTCAGAAAACAGCAACACATTTCCCGCGAAAAAGAATTCCTTTGCTCTGGGAGATCTATGTCTACAGTCCAATGATGATGGTAAAAGGCTTTAAGATGCCTTGCACTCAAAGATAGCTGATTTTTTTAAAGAAAAGAGACAACTAAGTGGATCTATGGAATTGGAAAATCAACAGGAAAGTATGTATTCTAGAAATATTGTTCAGTTTCAAATTCATGATTAATTGTTCCTGATCATGCAGAGAATGATTGAATGTCAAAAATAAAGTGTTTGGCAGGGGAGAGAAAAAATGGATGACGATCAGAGCATGTCTCCACTGCTCATCACAGGCAGATAGATCTTCTAAGATTATTTCATTATTTTAAATTGTTGGATATTCTACAGTTCTAGAAACTTCAGTCAAGGTAAAACAGAATGAAACTGGGGAAAAGGGAAATTTGGCAGTGGGAAATGTGCAAATACTGGGACCGAGAGAGCATCTAGCCAAGATAAGGTCAATGGGAGAACAGTGAAGTACATTGGTGTCAACCTATCTCTGACTTGGAATTGTATGAGGACTGGAACTTAAAAAGAACAAGGAGAAGTTCATAGTGAATACACATCTTCACATCTATTAGAGACCAAGGGAGAAATGTGAACCTATAGTTCCTTGGTAAGGTGAAATATTTGGAATCTAAAAATTCATACTATTTTAGGAAAGATTTGTCTTCTACCAGTATGGAGGGGACAGAGGGGATTGGCATGGTGGCTTTTGTGAGATATTTGTATAAAGATGAGATCAATTTACAGCATCTGCTTGCCTAAAAACAACTGATATTGTGCTGGTTGACAACAGCAACATTTCTTCTAGCCAGACGGCAGCAGATAATCTTAAAAAACTCTTGTTTGGAGATCTTGGAAAGCACAGGTGGATTTCTGTCATTGGAGCAGTGTGCAGGTCCACCAACACAAACTGATAATGGTTCCAGCATGAGAAGATAAATATGACTCTGACCTCTGGCAAGCCAAATGGAGAAGTCCTTGACAAAAAAGGGTTACTTGATTAGCTTCGCTCTGACAATAGCAGCTGATACAAGCTCCTATCTGAAAATGGGAAATAAAAAATCTTAATATTCTCACCCAGGTAACAAAACGGTGTCTAAACTAAATGTAGATCTCAGCAGTTTATCTAAATGTCTTCAATTTAAGTGTGATTAAAGATGTTTTAACATAAGGGCCATGCTACTGAAAGCCAAAAATTTCTAACTGTGAATTCAAACAGAAAAGACAGAAAAAAGTTATTAAAAAAACCCCAACAAAATAATCTTCCTCAGTTTTACTTTCAATGATGGCTTAGGGTGGTAGCTAAAACCAGAAGGTGCTTTGTTCAGTCTCCATCAGGTGTTTGAATGTTTCATCTTGATTGAAATTATAAATTTCTTAATACCATCATATTCCCATGTAGTAATTTATTTAGATATATATTTGTAAGTCACTGGGATTTTGAAAATTAGAACTGAGACTTTGATCATGTCTGTCTGAGATACAAGGGACCAGTTCATAAAACAGATGATGTGTTTGGATATGTTTGTAGCAGACTTTGTCAAAAAAGCAGAAATAATTAAAGCACTCAGTAATCTCATGTAGGAGCACACTCAATGGCAGCAACCATGCAGACCAGGGTGAAAAGGGAATCAGTGGCCACGGGAGGCTTTTTCTTTTGTTTTTCTGTGTTCAAGGAGAACAAATAGCTCTTCAGAGTGACTCAGAGAATTGTGTTCTTAGGTGCACTGAAACACTCCCTGCACATGCCTTTCCAAGGTGCTTATATGGAGATTAATCATTTGGGGCTCAGCTTTATCATTGGAATATGATCTCACACCAAGGGATCAAACAGATTTTACACAGCAGTCCTGGAGCCAAAAGGATGTCTAAAAAAAAAAGAACTTAAATTAAAAGAAATGTAACAGGATATAAAGACAAATTAAAAAATATATATTTTGGGAGATTGTGATCTAACAATTTAGTGCCAATAACAGCTGTAAGATCAATGCTAGAAGATAGTCTGTGTGTAAGAATTCCAATTAATTTCTTTACACAGGATGCTTTCCCAGTTGATGCACAGGTGTACAAGTAAGGATGACATTCATGTGCTCTGCAGATATTGATTATAGTACAAGACCACTGGATCTGTGCTCTTCTCAAAGCCTGTTCAAATTTATGTAGTCCTCCTTTAAAACAACAAGGGGAGAAAACATAGTTACAAATCATGTACCTTTTCAATTTAGTGAATGCAGTGATCTTATTTCAATTTATGGGTTTGCATACTATAGGGTGCAAGGGAACATATTTTTGGCTTATATTTTGAATTTCAGAAATAATTTTATTTTAGGACACTGTGGAAAATAGAATTTTTTATCATCATAAAATATTGTGAGATAACTGTTCGTATATTTAAAATATTGACTTTTATATAATACTTCTGCACTGTTTCACATTCTTGAAAATTATAAGATCTTTAGATTAATTAGTGCACAAATCAGTTTAAATGTTTTTTCCTTGAAATTTATATGACTTAATCTATAATTTAAAAGTGGAATCGAGGAATATTGCACTTTCAGTCTAAACTTATACTAGCTTTACCTATGTACTAAAATATAGGCAACCAAAGCATTCACGTCTGATTCCTGTTGCCATGACAATGGCTTTAGTCCCTCTTTTGTGCATGGAAGGGCTTGCTTTCTTTCTCTAAGCCTGATGCTCAGCTGCTCCAAATTCCTTACATGAAGAAAGATAAGATAAAGCTGATAGAAGACTAACAACAAACAAGATAAGAAAACATGTGTGATTGTAAGTATGCCTTCGAATACAATTGAGGGAAAGTTATGAATGCAAAATTTCTTTAAGCAAACGCCTACACATGGTCAAGCTTGTCTGATTATACATCTCTGCTTTAGTAAGAAAACTAATACAGTTGAGAAGAGGATGTGTGAATTTTGATATGGTTTTCACCATAATTTTGGACGCAATGAGGTTTGTGTCTGAAGACAGAAGGTCAAAATAAAATGTCATTTACATTCCTGAAACAATAAATTCAGTGTCTTGTCAATTCAGACAAGAGAGAGAATTGTTGTGGTGGATAATTTTCTCCATTGTTCACTATTTAAATACTTCTGTTCATCTGCACAAGCAGCCTTCTACTGCATCATGACTGCATCAGAAAAAAAACATGTCCGAAATTATTTCCATGCTGTTTGCTCCAAGACTGTAAATACAATTGTGAGTTTAGGAGAGAAAGTGTCACCATTTTTTCTTCATTGTCTTAAGAGTTTTTTATTTCAGTGTCCTCTACCTTTTAGCAAATGATGTAACATTTCACTGGAAGATGTCTCTGAGTCTTCCCAGTAGCAGCATTCAGGACATGTAACACTGTTACTGACCTTTCAGCAGCAAATAATGGGAATTCTTGCAGTTGTGGACCACATCCACATCTTGTATGTTACCAATTATTCTGCTAGCAAGCAAAGACTGCTATCCAATTTTTTATTATCAGTTACCAGAACTTTCATAAGAAAGTTTACAAGTTAAATCATCTATGTAAAAAATATTCACCTAGTTTATGTATAAATCATTTTGGAAATCGTTTGAGAGTTTAATAATCAGTTCTTGCAGCTATCACCATGAGACACTGGATTCACAGAGAGGATATGTAGTCTAAAAACAATGCTGTTAACCTTCTGTTCACTTCCAACAGAAACAGAAGATTCTTGCTTCCAAATCATTTTTATATTGCTTTATCTGATTGCCTAGAAGGGAAAATATAACTAAAACCTACAGCTTGCCATAATGAAGCCAGAAAGGCCCTGTGCATTATGACCATATTCACTTGCATTATAATGAGTCAGTTCTGGTTCAATGAGAGTTGGGAGCATTCATTGCACATTCAAGCAGTGTCCTGCAAAATGTTCTGTCATTTCCTGTGTTGGAAAAATGTTATGTTGGGACAGCTAGTTATATTTTTCTCTCCAAAATTAAGTCTGATGTAATCCATTACAAATTGCGGAATGGAACATGCTGGCCCTCAAAGAAATGAGAGGTGGACACCATTCTCTCTTAGCATTAAAGTTTTCTTGGCTTCTCCTAATTTTAGATTTGTTGTCTCTTACAGATCCCAATCTTTCATGATGATGCAGCCTCAATCGCTGTCTTTTTCAGCTGTGTAAAATTCATGTGCTGACATTGACTGCTCTGCTGGAGGTTGCACTGTGGGTTGGGTCATTAGGGAAGTGGTCTGGGGAGAATATACCTGCTTTTCCTTATCCTAAAAAGTGTACACTCTGTGGTCTGGGTTATTTTGTGAGAAGCTTCAGATCATTTTCCAGAGGGCTCCTTCTGTTTGATATTCACAGCTGTCAGTAGTAAGTATAAATTGTAAGTGTTCACCTATTTCAACCAATACTTTTTGATTTTAGGATTCTCTAGCTGCAGACTGACAAGACTGTCTGAATTGTTCTTGAAACAGAAATTTGGTATTTAATTTCCTCTCAAGATACCTCATGGAATTTCTAGGAATTTACAAGTAGACACTCTTATCGTTAAGGGTTGTATGGGTAAGTAAGCTGTACAGCCCTACAATTCAGTTTAGGTGTCTCAAAAACTTAATTCTCACTATTTATTCTGCTTTTCTGTGTGCTTTACAGTAAGCCTAAATCTGCTATTCTCCTTCATGGACACCAAAGGAAATCACATTATAAAACTGCTTTAGTGTTTTCCAAAGGAATATCTTTTAGCAAGAAACAATATCTTTATGTTATACATTAGATGCAGAATATATTTTTAGATTTTATGAACTCATTGTTGATACAAGTAATAATAATTATCTAATAAACATTCTTATACAGTTATTAATTTACATTAAGATAAGCAAGATAACAGAAATGCCACACTAAGAGGAAGTCGATTTCCAGTGAGCCGCTAGTGTTAGGAGAGAAGCTGTTTGACTGTGACTTTAAAGTTCCTCCTCCACCTATCAATCAATTCCATCCCCATTCCAGTATACAAAGTTCTAACACCTCTGTTGGCCTGTCTGGTACCAGAAAACCACTGCACAGAAATCCGAAAGTACTGATGATTTTGGAGATTCAATTGACTCCTTGCTTTCTTGGAGTATTCTACATTCCAAAACAGAGTAGCTTTTGGCTTTGTAGAACCAGATATTTATTGATATCTATTGCAAACCTTGATTTTGTTTTTTTCTTACTGTCTTTTAAAATAATATCTATTAATATTAAGCTTTTAGACAGTGGAGCTTTAATTTTTTGTCAGTTCAAGTTAAAATATCGCCTGTTGTAGATGATAAACCACATCTGTTCCTTAGCTGGGAATACACAGGATTTTAGGGTTGGAGGGAAAAGAGGATAATATAACAAACAAATGTGCACATGTAGCACAGCTGTGGGAGGCATTCTGGCTCGAATGGCTGGGTCAGAAATCCATATCTGCAATTTTTCTTACATCTAGATGACTATGCAAAAGAGATACTTTTTTTTATGAACATTTTCCTGGGATTGAATTTCAATCTATATAAAATTTAAAAACGTAAATAAAGTCTGGATGTCCCCGCTTCATTTTGTCTTGCAGCTGTTGAAAACAATGAAATCCAAAAAATTACATGAGCAGGCCTCAAAATAATAGCCAATTTTATGTCTCTCAGGAAGGCTTTTTTATTCAAAATTGATATATTATTGAAAATTACGTTCTGTGACAATTTGTGCTGGCCAGCATGATGGTGGAATAGAATAAGTAGGATATATATTAGAAAATGAATGTAAGCTATAATAAATTTATAGATGTTCAAGAAGACTCTCCTTTTCAGCAGCCCCAAGTATCCCTTGGCTATCATCTATATTTACTATAATTTTAGCTGATGTTACACGGATTGCTGAGATTTGCACTTGTTTACCAACGATCCAATTCAGCTGGGCTGTTTGTGTTGAAGGTTCTTGAATGAGTTTGAGACAATGACAGAATCTGGTGATGGTAAATTAAAATATATAAAATGGATAATTCTTATTCACCTTCCACTAGACTGGTGAGTAGGGTTTTTCTATAGGTAAAAGTGAAAAATATGGCTAATATCTGGTGTCAAAGGGGTTCCACCCAGAAGAGTCCAGTGCCCAACACTTGCCTTTGTTGCTGATAGTCTGCTTGAGTTATGGTGAAAAATTTTTCTCTAATACACTCAAACGTGGATGACTTCTTCAGGTGGCTTTCTCTGAGCTGCTACTGAGCGCAGTTGATCCCAACTTGTTGGGGGCATGGTTAACACCCTAAAGCTAGCTGCTGCTATCACCCTGGGATCAGCTGCCTATATGTCTGGTCTGCTATTTTTTATTTTTGCCAGAGAATGCTTAATTAAAAATTGTTACCTTGCAGTGTTAGTTCCCCTTGGATATTTGTTTGAAACTCACTCTATGATCAGCACTGCAGTAGATGCCATACCTTTTTTGCTTTCTTCAACTTTTCTTAATTTTTAAATTTCTTAGTAGTAGTTCTTTTTTCTCTCCACAATTTTATACTAGCCAACAGCTGGTTGTAATAGATCAAATCAAAAATAAGATTAAACTGTCGAAGATGTGCTAGATAGCATCAACAAGTGCCTGTCTTTTTGCCACACATAATCCCCCAATATCTATTTTTGAGGGCTCTACCCAAGAGTTTTTGGGATCTTCCCTGATGTGAACACCTCCAGAGATGATCACTTAGAGCAAGAAAAGAAAAAGAATGGCTACTCTCTCTTTAGAGATATTTACAATATGTACATTTATAACTTACCTTTCTGTCTTTCTTCCTCAGAGTCACAACTCTAGATTCGTGGACTGAGAGGAAGTGATTGGGAAATCTACTCATTTATAATTCTATATACATCGGAAATAAGAACAGGAGGCTTGGATTGCTTCAGGATGGGAGTGCAAAACTCCCTGCTGAACAGTATCTTTACACCTGTACCCACAGCACAAATATCTATAAATGGATGCAAATACAAGGTTTGACTTATTTTAACAGTAAGGACAAAACACAGACACTGTTGTATTTACATCTATACTCCTATTCCCTGGTAGTCTTACCATCTTCAGATCCTCCAAGACGTGTCTGTTCATTTGTCTGCTATCAAAGTTATTAACAGCAGTTAACTTCTCCTTTAGAAAACTAAAAGAATTCCAGTAGTCTTTATCTTCTATTTTATCACCCCCAACCCCCCACCCACCTTGTCTTTCATAAGATTTTCTCTTAACTGCTTATTTCTAATGAGATGGGAAGGAGTTATTTCGATTTTTTTTCCTTTTCTTTTTCTCCTGTTTCTTTAAACATCTGTGTCTATTTATCGTTAGACAAGACCTGTATATTCAAAAAGAAAAGACCCTAGTACCAAATTAATCATATTCAGAAATTATTACAGAGCAGTTCTATTTCTGTAAGATTCATGACTGGTTATTTCTGAGTTCATCCTTTTAGAGGCATAAATAAGCAAAAACACTTGCCTATGATTGATCTGTAATCTAGCAAAACATATCTGCTAATGTTTTTTTAGGCATCTAGCTAGCAATTAGTCTCAGGAAAAAATCTGAAAGATGAGAAAGGGTAATACCTTATTTATCATATGAAACATTCATTAGTTCTCCTGAAGGCTTCCTGCATAATTCATATCAATATTTGAATCACCTGACTAACAGAGACACTGCAAAGCTAATGGTTTTTATGATGGTGCACTTACTTCCTTGTATGCAGATAAAAGTTTGATGGAATTGATCTTTTCTGACTGTAATTTGTTTGAAAGATTTTCTTTTCAACTAGGTCTTCTGATACAAGAAATTATCTGGATTGTCTTGAAAAGGAAAACACTTTCCCCTAATTTTTCTGATTTTGTGTTATTCCTCTGATATTGAATCCTTCTTATTTAAATGTTTTTGGCTTTCAGTAGCCTCAGGCCTGCATGAATATTAAAATTCTATTGGCATTTCCATAGTCTTTGGATACCTTTGAAACTAGAGTATTTGAAATAATTCTGGCATTTGCTGTAACAGTTTGTCCAGACTTCAACTGGTGTTTCAACAATTGTAGTTGACTTGATGCTTCAGTATCTTCCCTCAAACATATCTTCTGTATTGGCATGGAAATGCCTTTTTTCAGAAACATTTATTTAATTCTGGGCATGTACATCTACTGAAGTTTTTTCTTTATTTTTTATGGGTTTATAATCTTCTGGCACCAATTGTACTTTTCAAGCTTAGGCATTGCAATACATATACAAGAGACAAGACAAATGGACTGGGAAATTAATTTCAGAATATGGAAAGTTATATATGCATATGAAATTATGGGCTATAACGTAGCTATTACTGAAAAAAAATTGTACATGTCTCTGAAAATGTCAGATTCAGTGCTCAGTGGCAGATAAGAAGAAAATCACAGCACTGGACTATATTCTTAGAAGGACAGATAAGGAAAAAAACCCAAACCACACCAAACATACTAGAAAATATTAATGAGAATTTGCACATATCAACATTATGTTCCTGTATTTAATATTGTCAATGGTTCTAATTATTTCATCTTTCAAATGTTATACTAAAATTTGAAAAAATATTGGGTACAGAACAGAGAAAATTAGAATGGCTTAAATATGAGGAAAGATTGAAAAGCTGAGACTCATCAACAAAAAAAAAAACCAGAAAAAACAAAACAAAACAAAAAAAACCAAAATGAAACAAAACCCCAATCCATAAAAAAAAAAAAAAAACAAAAAAAAAAAGAAGAAACCAAAAAGAAAAAGATGACATAGCTTCACAAAGATGTCAGACAAATTCAGAAAGGAATCTGATGGCTGTTAAAAACAAGAGCCTGAGCAAACCCACAGTTCTGGGAATCCCCGAGCCTTAGGTTTTTGGAAGACAGGAGAATAAATTTGGGCAGGGGTTATCTAATAGTGGTCCTGTACTAGTATTCC
>JAWWEY010000130.1:14227456-14241362 GCA_035582745.1 Loriotus luctuosus | reverse complement strand
GCAGAGTTTCTAGGAGGATCTGCCCATGATCTTCCCAGGCACAGAGGCTGACAGTTCAAAGTTCCCAGGGTCCTCCTTCTTACCCTTTTCAAGCTGGGTACAATGTTTTCCCTTTTCAGTCACCTGGGATTCCATTTGATTGCCATGATTTTTCAAATATCATGGAGAGTGGCAGCTACATCAAAAAATTCCCTTGGGACTCTGGGATGAATCTCATCAGTTTCTATCAACTTATGTACATTCAGATTCCTCAGGCGATCACAGACCTGATCTTTTCTTACAGAGGGCATTTTGCTCCCCATTCGCCGTCCTGCTGTCCATCCACACAAGAGGTGTGAGAAGAGAGTTTTCCAGAGAGGACTGAGGCAAAAAGAATTATTAAGTAACTCAGCCTTTTCCTCACCCACTGTTACCAATTTACCAGTATTGTTTATCAGGGGGTTTACATTGTTTTTGACCTTCCTTTTGTGGGTAACACACTTGTAGAAGCCATTCCTGTTATTCCTTACGTCCCTTGCTGGACTCAGTTCTAGCTTTGCCTTGGTCTTCCTCACCCTAGCTGTCCACAATTGTACCTCATGTCTATACTCTTCCCAGCTCACCTATCCTAGTTTCAACTGTGCACCTCTTTCTCTTTAGTTTAATGAGCAGTTACCACTCTCCTGCCTCCCTTTCCCAATTTCTTGCTCCAGGGAATTGCTAACTCTTGTGCTCTGTGGTATGCTTCCTTAAAGATCTGCAGCTCCATTCCACTTGGCTATTTAGGGCATTCAATCATTAATAACTCTCTAATTTGGATTGAACTTCAACAGAAAACACTTTTAAAGAAATTATTTTTTGAACAAAATTTATTATAGTGAATTTTAAATTCTATATGAAAGTACAAATCCTACCAAGAAGACTTTTAAACAAAGGAATATGAAACAGGCCTATTTAAAATCTTAGTCATAAATTATAAAAGTAAAAATGCATACAATTTATCAGGAAATTATGTGCTTTATATGGTCTAAATACAAGGAATTAATATTATTTTAATCCATAAAATTTTTCAGAATGTTTTCTTCAAGGTAAAAGTGAACATAGCTGCACTGTAAGCTTCTGCTGTGCTTGTAATACAGGACTTGAACAAAATCTTCACCTTCTTTTCCCTAAGATTTCTTGAGGAGGGATTCAAGATTAAGCTAATAGTTTCTCATTAGTTTAAAAGTTTCTAGATATTCCAAAAGGAAGTACAACATAAGCCTCTTTTATACTTAATACAACCTAGACTTAAGGAGTTTTTTCCTCAGGTTCATATTGTTTTAAAAGATTAAATTAACAGAGTGATTTAGATAATACAGTCACCAACACATTGACGAAGCGTTAAATACAAATGATTGATACCAGATTATTTCAACATGGGTAATTTGAATTCAAACCATATTTAAGGGATTTAATCTATTTTCATTCAGAGCCACTAAGTTGAGATGAGTTGTTGAAATCTTGTTGCAGATTTGCTCAACTTTTCTTATTTTTTCTTTTTCTTTGCTTGCTATGAACATTAGTACAATGCAAATATATTGAGAGCAGCTACCTATGATTAAGCACTCAATCAATTCTATTGCACTTATTTTGTTTGCAATTGTTACCATTGTATGACAAATAACAACTAATTCTAATGAACGAACAACTAAATCTAATGAATCAGAAGCAGTGTTTATGAAAGAGCACTTGATCAACAATGAAACAAATTTGTAATCAAGTCTGAAATACCTTTCCTGTCTTAAAAAATCCATCTTCTTTTCCTTCCTTTAGAAACTCAGTGTACAAATAAGTTCCTTTCTCTGATCAGAGATCGCTGTAAGTTTGCTGAGAGGGGATTGCTCTGGAAAAGTCAAAGCTAATCCTGCCATCTCTTATGTTATGAATCAAACCTGCCTTCAGTTTTGAACAAATACTTTGCACATATCGCACAGAAGTTACCTATTACCAATTCCTTGTCTGAGTACTGTGGACAGAGACTACCTTCAGAGATCTGCCACAGAGAATCTGACTGTGCTAGAGCATCAACCTGAGGATTCATAACAGTATTTCTCCACCGAAGTGCCTTCAGCTGGAGAGCACTTAAAGCATCATGTCAATTACCCACTGTCATGTCATTAAAGACATCTTGAAGGTGGAAGTCCCTGCTAGCCACAGACATTTGACAGTAATAATGTGTATATACTGGATGTCTTAAATCATAACTGTCATCTGCTTGAAATGGATGGCGGAATTCCAGAAATAAAGGCACTTCATATAGTCACTATATACACTTCATGTAGTCTTAAGAGCACACCAAACAGTGTATTTTTGGTGCTCTTTATTATTGGTGTAGTATATGCATTGTGAAAGACATTGTGTCTGAGCACACAGAGGAGTGACTGTTGACTGCTTCTCAGCAGTTGCACTGAATTGTCTTTTTGGAAGCTGCTCTGGCTCCCCATTAGTGACACAGGGAAGTCCCATTCATTGCCTCCGTGTCACAATACCATTATAGAGCTCCTGCTGATGATTCTGCTGGTCTGTTTCCCTCATCCTCTGTACCCTGAGTTCTTTGGTGGCAACTTGATTTATTTCCTCTTCCATAAGGAAATACATAAGTGTTTCCAGTCAAGGAAGATTAAAATTATTTATATCTTTTCAGGCAAGCGTGCCTTCTTCATAAAACTGTTTTGTTTTGCTAATACCTCTAATGTGTCTTTTCACACACAGCAGATGCATGCACTTAAAACATTTTATGACAATACTTTTGGGTTATGAGGAACAGCAAAACAAGAAAGAACGAAGTAAGCTTTTCAAATCACAATTTTTATGTTTATTACATATTTTCTGGTTTTATGTGCATATGTGTGTGCTTGTTTTCTCAGCTATCTGGGAAATCATAAAAGATGGCAAATAAAACTAGATATAAATCTACCAATAAGACAAGACAGTGTAAATATCTAGCAGGACAAAATGTCTGAATGTGGCAGAAAGTTGTCTTCCTACAGTTTTTCTAAAGGCTTTGGAATTTAGTCAATAACTTGAAGACGAGGCTAAGAGTCTTCAGTTCATATATTATTTGTTTTTCACCATATGGACCTGAAAGACTCAAATCCACCAAAGGTACATATGCATCTAAGCATCTATGAATAAATTGGAAAATGCAAATATCCCAGAGAAAAATACTGCTTTTCATGTGGAATGTACTTACAAATATACTAAACATTGTCAGAGTTCAACTAATTCAGAATTTCTAAATTATTCACATGATAGAACTAGCTACAATTTGGATTTTAGAAGAATTAGAAGCATGCATCACGGAACATATAACTGGAGGAACATGCAAAAGAACCTGACTAAAAGAGTCCCTGGATTGAAGAACATTTGCAGATGAAAAATCTGAAGAGATGAAAAACTAAGCACATGCATAGGAAGAGCTAACAAAGAAGGTTTTTCTTGAAGGTTGATTAACCACTCTCTTGATTGTCAGTGTTTGAGAAAAGATTTATATCTTGATATTTTTTGTTTTGTAACAGGATATTGGCAAGGAGGAAGTTAGAAGAAACTATTATTCTTATAAGGAGAAACTATTATTCTATATGGTCATGGAATAAATTTACTGAACTGCCTTATAGCAAAAACCTGGTACTAGAGGAAAGAGGTGTGTGTCTTTGGGTTATAAATTCAGAAGAAAAAAATAGTTTTCATGAAAACATTGAAAGTCCAAGTTTCTGGTGCAGCAGTAGTTTCCATGGCTGTATGACAGCCTTGGAGCTATAGCTGGTTGCCTTAAAGGTGTAAAGTTTGGAAAAGCATCTTCCCCAAGAAGCTTGGAGGAGGGTGCTTGGCACATATTTTACACTGTGGTTTTGTGATCCTGATAATAAAGGAGCTTGGGCCCTGTGAAATACTATTTAAAGTGCCATTTACTGAAGCTAAGGAAAGAGAGGATGGTGTAGGTAACATTGCACCCCGTCGTGTGCTAGGAATGTCACATCAAAAGGCCTTGAATGGATCTCCATTCGGGGCACAGCTTGCTGTGCTGAACCCATTACGTATATTTACCCTTTTTGGTCTTTTTTTCTCTTATTTATTTTTTCTTAATATGGACTGAACTTTGCTTTTGTAGAGGGATATTTGCAGAAGAAAAAGTCCTTTTAATTTTTTTTTTAATGAATACATATGTGAAAACACAATGCTTATATTTAGTTATCTTTTGCCTGAGACTACAGCCATAATTACATTGGTTCAGACCCTGTATGAAGGGCAGAAAAACTTGTGTACTAAAGTGCTAATTTGTCAGACTGTATGATACTGTAGCCAGGCCAGCTAAATAAAGGATAATGAAGAAGAATCACAAGAGACCAGGAAGGCCTCTCTTCTCTTTTTCTTTAGAATAGCCTGGAGATACATTAACTTGTTTTCCTGCTTGTTTGCAAGCTTTTTCTTTCTTGCTAAAGAAATGCCTAGAGCCCTGAAATTTTAATGCATTGATCTGTAGCTCTGAATCTTTTTCCTTCATAGTTCTGGGGATAACTTTTTTCCTTATCTGAAAGTCAAACCTTATATATACAGTGTATTCAACCTAAACTGCACATGAAAATGGCTCAAGAGACTAGAAAAGTCAATGAGATTTCAGATTTCAGTCTTGTTATGGTTTAAAAGTAGATTTACCAAAACATTATAAATCCCGATTTTTTATTATTCAGAATAAAAAGTCAAAATCTTTGTTGTCAACTTCAATTTTCCATTTGGCAAATATTACTTTCCTTGTACAGTTGTCTCCCAATACACCAGTTTTTTTCTTCCTTAATTTTAAGGCTTACAATGAATGTGGGTCTTTACAAAACGAAGATAGAGCAGAGACAATCCAGGCAATTCAGGAGTAAACTTCAATTAGTCTGCTGTTATTGCAAAAACTGTCTGTGTAGCTTCATACTTGTGGCCTTTCTGAATTCAGAAAAACACAGTTATGGTTCTCTCTTTGTGATCAGTACACTTGTAGTCTAGGTCTGCATTGTGTTTTCCCAAAGAACATCAGAACACTGCTGTCCCAGATTATGGCTTATCCATCTCCTCTTCAGCCTGATCATATATTGTGCTAGGCTGTGTCTTCAGGCATGTCTTTATGTTTAGCTTTGCTAACTTTTTCCCTTCTGCCCTTCAAAAATGCACTTGTAACTTATCTGCAAAAGATAATCTTTATTATAGGGCAGCCTCAGTGTCTTCCAAGGCTTCGAAGAATGATGGCAATTTTTGGGTGTATGTACCTGCCTACCGTATATGTCGCTGTGGACACAGACAATTCTCTTTATGGTTAAGACCCACAGAGATTTCTAATGTTGAGGAAGGGTGGTTTTAATTTTGTCGGGTTTTTAAAGATTTGCTCCTCCTGGTGTGTTTGAGTCTTTTTTTATACTTTTTTTTCTATACTGCAGCTATGTCTCAAGATACAGAAGTGAGAAAAAGCACTTAAGCTGCTATTTTTTAAGTTAAGAGCATGAAATTAGAGACTGTGCAGAGGTAATTCAATAATTCTTGAAAGTGCACATCTCAAAGTTCAGAACTAGCAGGAGTCCTTTAATTCTGACAGTGTAAAGTGTGACATTTTAAGCAGCTGCATTATTTACTGTATTTGAAAAGTCTGAAGAGTTTAAATTTGGGCACCTAAAAATTACCAGTCTGACTAAGAAAGGGGCACATTGTTTTTTCTTTTTGAAGGGCTGGTATTATCACCAGACCTGCAGATTTTTTTTTCTGCAGTGCTATTCACCAAGTATACACAAGACAACTTAAAACTCCTCATATTTTTGTTGCCTCTCTTAGGGGAGGCAGGTAGATATGTAGAGGTACATCCAACTAATACAGGAGAAGAACTGTGAACCTTCATGTCACTTACTACTGTCTTCACAAGTGTAGTAAAGAAGAGGGAGGAGAAGTCCAAATTCTTCAGGGTCCAGGAGGTGGACAGGTGAGCAGGTGAGCATTTCCCATATGACTGGAAGTCCTGTTCATCATTTAAAACTGAAAATTAAATATTGCAATATTCTACAATTTAAGCATATTAGGACACAGATTAAAGTATTTCCTTCTCAGAACAGTTTCTTCAGGTTTGGGGTTTTTCAAATCTCTATATTAAAATGCTGATTGTCAGAACAAACAAGAGATATTTTTCATGTGTGGTAGGTGGGGATTTTCATCCTCATTTTCTTGCTTCCTTAGATACTAAAATAGCAAAATGTACTATTTTAAAAACAGGAAGTGATATGACAGCTCTATTTTCTTCTGCTACTCAGAAGCACAAGAAAATATGTAGGTCTACAGCATCAGTACAGGCATTGCAGCACTTGCTGACATGTCTTTGGGATTCGAATTTCTGTTTTCACCAAATCTCCTTACTTTAGTAATAGACACAGAATTTGCATCTTTAGAAATAGTTGGAGATTTTTTAATATCCCTCACTGAACAGGCTCTTCCCTGGGGCATGGCTTTACTATTATGGGGCTATGTGTGCAGTGTAACATGCCAAGGACTCGGGAATAAAGATTGATATCTATGGAGGAGCTATACAATGGCTTATGCTCTCTGAGGGAGGTCTCAAGCCAAGTGCATTTGCAGCCTGTCAAGGTTTGTTGGCAGATAGAGATGCCCAGGAACACTAAGGTCTCAGAAACATGATTTTTTGAGTGATTGCTGGCGCTACTTTTGTAACTATCCAGAAGAATATTTTTCTGCTGCTTTTTCAAATGCAAGTCTTTCTTCCATTCCTGAAAAAAAGCAAACAAATTAACCCATTGGGACCTGAGAACAAGGCAAACCAGATGTTATTTTCTATGTGATTACACGTTTAATTCCCACATGAGTAAGTTTTATCACATTGTAATGGTAACAACCTAAAAGGCAAGAAGGGGCACTAGGGCTTGGTATTTTGCTTGGCTTTTGTGCCCATTACTTATATTAAGCAATACCAATATGTCTGTGTTTGTAGGCTGCCTAGGATAAAATATTACCATTACTCCTAATAGAAGACTTATTCTTTTGAGGTTTCACTTTCTGCTGGTGTAATGCATTTACCATAAGAATAAAAATTATGAATACCAAGAAACTGGGAACACAAACTACGTTAGACTTCTATTTTGATTACGATTTCTCCCTCTGCTGCATGATGTCATTTTAAAAATGAATGTGGAAGAAGAATGATATCAAAAGAGGCCTAGTTTGTCCAGTGATAGAATGAAGATGGGGAATGCAGTATGTACTGGTGTTCTTTGCCAGGCTCAGCCACTAAAGTTTAGCTTCAAGGGTGTGCATGCTGTTGCTAAGGAAAACTTGTTATGTGAGTCCCTTACATAATGTCATTAATATTTTGGTTTGAAACATGTCATTCTTGTCATCTTGCAGTGTACGTCTCCAACAGCTGACGTGCTTACTTAAAGCACCGTCATGAAACAGATGAAACAAAAGGTTGGTTTAGAGGTACTAATGGAAAAGCTAAAACAAAAGAAAGCAGGTTACAGTGTGATTGCAGATAACGGATACTGCCTTGGCTTCTTCTATTCAGAAAAGGCAAAAGGAGGCTGAATTGGTAATTTAAGACAGTTTTTATTGATAAATCAGAGCATGTATCAATTTGGCATAGCATGTGTGGGAGGAGAGGATGATGACAGATTACATGAAACTGATTTTACCTCATGCGTTTCTAAACATGTAGTGGTTTATGCATTTTAGATGTGTTCAAAACTATGCAATCTAGAAATGTGCAATTGAAGACTTGCATGCAATCTTCTCAAGATTTTATCTTCCTAAGAGCTGAACCTCTAAGGGAATATTTTATTGTTCTAAGGTCTCACATGATGCCTGTGTTCTTCACTCATACTACATCTTCTCTATTGGCATCAGGAGTCTTGGGATGATCATTATGATAAAATAGACATAATGAATTGTAAAAAATGAGTCAAAATTTTAGATTTTGACTAGAAGAGAAAAAGAAGAGAAAAATTATTCTAGAAGAGAAAAATTATTAGAGAAAAAAGCTAATTGGCAAAATCTTCCCTTCCAGGCTGTCAAGATGTGAAACATTTTAAGATATTATGCTGTTGATTCAAGAAAATGTCTCAAGTTTCATTCATAGTCAATCAGATCTATTTCAAAAAGTACTTTACAATCAAAGCATAGATAAGGCTGTCAAGCTACAAAAAGCAGTAATACTGCTTTTTGTGTTAAAAAAAAACTCCCAAGAAAACAAAATAAAACAAACAAAAATCCTCTGAACTTAACACCCCACACTTAGAATGATTTTAGTAATAAAAACTGAGATTGCACCATATTAAGTAATAATGAAAAGCTCCTGTTATTCTTGTACTGAAAAGAGCCACTACCTCTCAGCCCTCTCTCCTTTATCCCACTTGTGTAGGAACCATTCCCAAAATCCTGCTCTGTGTGCTAACAACCTGTGTTGCCTATACAGAGGTACCTGCCATAATTTGATTGATTGTTCTGAAAAGTGAGTATGGGGCAATTCTTACATCTCCTTAGGCTCCCTGCCAAGTGTACCATTGCCTTTCTAAGAGAAGATTGCTGGAATATTTGAATTTGAATAACAGACTCGGTCTCAGTAATACTGCTGCATAAATGCATTTTGATATTTCAGCAAAAATGTTCAACTGTATACACAGATACATAAAAAATAATGTAACTTCAATCATTTGGGATGAAAAAGTAACAATTATTTGTTGTCACTCAATAACTTAATATCTAGACAAAGGAATGGTAGAAAAAAATCCCTTACAAGGTGGTAGGAAAAGATTTAATGTGTCTAATTTTACCTGCATACAAAACAGATAAAATCTATTGCTGAGAAAATAATTTAAAGCTCACCTTTTATTCATGTCTGATCAAGATGGAAGACACTACTGTTAACTCTTGATGGAGCTGTAAAACTGTCTTAGTCCATGCCGGACTTCTTTGGGAAGCTGAGTTTGATCCCTAGAATATTCTCTCCAGAAGGGAAGCACAACAAATGAATGTTTTATCCATCTTTGGAATATATCCACCTGGTAACTTACCACTTAACTTATGTTCAGACAGAGCAGTGGGCTTGGGTTTAAATCTCTGTTTTCCGAGGCAGCTGACATCCTCTCAAACCTTGTCCTTATCCATTGGTGTGTATTCCAGAGCTATAGGAACTTGGTCAGAGAGGCTCAGATGTTTTTCAAACAACACCACTTAGTGTCATGTTATTGTGCAGAGTTCTGTAATTTTTACTAGTTTATACTTCTGTATTTGGAGTAGTTAGTTCACATTTTTCCAGGTAGTGTAATAGGATGCATTTAATACTTCTCTCTTTATGACCTACAATTTGTGAAGATTTGGAGAAGAGGACGCTTCTCCAATTATGACCAGGGCAGTGTGAAATCCAGCAAAGATGGGCCTGTATTGCTTGCAAATAAAATGTTTACTGTGAAGTGAGGTAACATCAGTATTTTCGATACATTTTTGACCATATGATTTACAGAGACTTCTGTAGGTGTACACTGTCCATAGATTCATTGTTCTGATCATTGAACAAAATCATCTACACCTAACTGACAGACTTCTGGTCTTTAAACTGTCATTATGTAATCTAAGATTTCATGCCTCACTCAATGAAATCTATCTATACTTTCTTGAGAGTGTGAAAATCACTGTTTTGCTCAAAGGCTTTTAGTTAAGATCTGTTACTTTGAATTTTCCAGAGGCTAATTCAGATAAAGATGCTAGAAAGTTCTCTGCATTGTTTTTATTTGCTTTGATTGTGATGGTAACCATCAGTAAACAAGACTGTAACATGGAGATCCAAGCACCAAATATTGACCAAACAACATCAGCAACTGCCTACAGACATTTTGAATTGACTGATTTGAGAGACATAATATTGTGTGGTAGAAGGAGGTATACAATCCAATTTTGAACAGCAATATTTTACAGCCTTTGACTGACAGATTTTAAGGCCAAAATAGACCATTAGATCATCTAGTCACATATGTCCTGTATTTTACAGGACATTATATTTCTTCCAGTGACTTGAGACTAAGCACATTTTCTGAAAAGATTCCCGGCTTTGATTTGAGAGCACCAGGTAATGAACAATCAATCATTCCCTTTGGGAGTTTGTTTCAGCTGTTATTTACCTACACTGTTGAATTTTTTATCTTAGTTCCATTTGGAATTTTCCTCTCTTTCATTTCTAACTACTGGTTTCCGTCTTTCCCTGTTAGATTAAAGACTTCTCTAGTATATTGTGAGGGAGCTTATAGACTGCAATCAAGCTACCTGCCATCTGGATTTTTTTTTTTTTGCAAAGATTAACAGACGGATATTTTTAAGTCCTTGTTCACCTGAATTTTCTGCAGCCTGGAATAATTTTGCAGCTTTTTTTCTATATCATCTCCAATTTTTTCAGTGACATTTTAAAAATGAACTGTGTGCGGGATGGAGAGCAGGAGGCAGTTTGCCAATATCAATCTCACCAGTGCTATCTAGAGGCAGAAAATCACCACTGCTTTTCATTACTCCTCCTCCTTCCTTGTTCCTTCTAGGTTTCATTAAACCATATAGTGTCTATATTTTACTGGGATTTTTTTTTTCTGCAATGACCCAGAGTTTCTTTTTCAGACTTTCTACTGTGAGGAAATGCTTTTTCATTGTGCAACATGTACTGAATTTTGGCTTTGGTTGATGTAGAAGGGAAGAATTTTTGTTCTTCTGTAAAATTATTTTTTTCCATTCCTGATCTGCTCCCCTTTGCCTTCCCCTTGTCTGTGAGGTTTGTGTAACCTTCATGGGCTCCTGTGCGTTTATACAGACTACTGAATCACACTTAGAAACATGGGGGTTTAGACTATTCAATCCTAGAAACAGCCCCTATTTAATAAGAAATCTTTATTGCCTGTTGTTTTTGCAACTAATCAATTATCTAATTATCTGTCCTTCTAATATATGCATTGTTGTACTGTTTATCATTAATTTGTTAATTAAAGGATAAGAGATTTTAAGTCAAAAGCCTTATAAAAATTTTATTTGTGCACTAAATTACCAAGCAAAATTCTACCCTCACCAAAGATTGAATCTGATTTGATTTGCAAGAGCTTTTTTTTTTTCTATTTAGATGGTATCAGTTGACCTGGATTATATTAATTTGATTTTATTTTTATTTCATGCTAGCTTTTCTACGTCTCTTCCTTGTAAGACATAAATACCCACAATTTCCCATTGGAGAAATTTTTAATTTCTGAGCCCTTTGGAATGTCTTTGATTTGCTAATTAATATAATAATATTAAGAAAAGTCCAGAAAATCCTTCAGCCAACTTACTAAAAATGTATGGATAAAGTTATATGGGCCTGTTGATGTAAAACTACATCATTCTAATAGATTTTCTTTAACATTGTCCTCAGATAGCAATAGATTTCATTGGATCCCTGTAAAATGTTGTTAGTAAAGCATTGTGTTTCTTTCCAAGCCCTGAGTAGAAGTATTTGTTTTATTTTTTTCTGTATTCTAATTTACAATTTACTGTATCCTTTGTTGAAGCATTCATGGCATTTCTTTATTCCTTGTGCACCTTAAAAGCTCATTGCATTTTCCTGAAGTTATTTCAGCCACAGCTTTTCCCCCAACATCTTATCTTCTCATGTAAGTATATTTCCCATTTACTTTCCTCTTCTTATTTTCCACATTTTTCATCTTTCAGCTCTTATTGTTACTTTAATGAGTTCAGTTTTTCCCATTCACTGTAGCACAATCTTAATTCAATAACAGAAGAAATTGGGGCTCTAGAGGTCAGTTTTGCTCATTACATTGCTGAATCCAGCAACAGGTCTGATGGATCTGTGTGTTGATGCAGGATACAGGTATGTAATGCAAGGGTACAAAAAGTTGGATGAAGTTTGCACAGACAATGCTACTTCTGACTCATATTTCTTGACAGGAAGTACACTTTTCCAGTCTGTTTTTTTTTTAAGAAAATGAAAACGGAAACAAAAATGTGTTCTTGGGGCTAATAGTGATGCAGAAATAAGTCATCAGCAGAGCTGTGGGACATTGGAATGCACTGTGTGTGTCACACCCTGACACCTGAGAGGTAGGAAACACAACTTGACTTTTCATCCATGATTTTTCCATGCTTTTCTCAGGTGCCACTGTCAGCATGGCAATAGTAAACTTTAAGAACCTAGATGTCTGCTCCAGGACACAGACTGCCATTAGATCTTGGAAGCGACCTTCACCAAATTTGAGCTCTTATGACCTGTTCCTGCTGAACCTGTTTTTCTGCTCCTTCTACTTCTTCCCTCTTTTTCCTGTCCTTTCCATCTTCTCACCCAGTTGGAGACTTAGACAAATATCTTTCTCTGGCAGACAAATTGTTTAATGCACTGGTTTTCTTGTTTTCCCCATGCCAATGATAGCTTGCTACTTTGATCTCAGACTTCTTCCATCACCAGCTTCCAAAATGATACTGTTCCCAAATGGTATTGTTCTTAATACTTATCTCCTCACTCTGAAGTCAATCTCTGGTTTACTACTTTGTCTTTCTCTGTAGAAGCTCCTCAGTATCTCTGATTTAAATTATAGTTGAGTGGTTTGCATGCTGGCAGGGGGGCAGAAAGTCTAGAGGAGTTGGAGTCCATGAAGATCCCAATAAATTATGGCAGAGGAGGTTTTGTGCCCAAATGGGGAATGTTCTGCTTAGAAAATGTGCTTATTGACGGGCTTTGAAAACCCCTCATTGGTCTCCATACTCTTAAACTAATGTCTTTTTCCCCTCTGTCAGAGAAAGGGAAGGTGGGAAGAAAAAAGGGTAAAATTAAAGCAAAGGGCTGGTCCTGCTGTATTTCAGATTTTCTCTACCAACATTCTCATTGAGAGCATTCTAAGACTTTGAAATATTAATGGAGAGGACAAGATATTCCCATAAATTCTTTCTTTGAATAAATGGCCTAAAACATCCAAAGCTTACCCCTCTATGCATGGAAATAGTCTTACCATGAGAGTATCTGTTTTGTTTTGGATTTGCGAACCACAGCAGCAGATATGAAATATTTTCTTTAGCCATTTAAATCATTGCCATATAATTTAACTAGAATGTTCTGATTTTATTTAGAACTGATGAATACTGTAAAAATTGACCTCAGAGAACAAATGCCTATTATCTTGTTTATACCAATGCTCTGCTAGTAGCTTGTAAGTCACTTACTGCATAGCAGTGTGACATCTGTGTTTTTGTGATAAAAAATTAAAAGACAACCAAATCTCTAAGGCTGTTGATTTTTTTTTAAACTAAAAGTAACAAATTTAAAAATACCAATTTTGGACTAAGAATGAGCATCACAATGTAATGTGTTTTATATTCATGATCCGTGGAGATACACTGTAATTGTGCTTCCCTTAGGAAGATTCTCCTTAAAAAATCCTAAGTTTGGGATTACAAGACTAGATTTCAAAAGCATTTAGCAATTCATAATAGGACTGACAGAAATGCACAAGCATGATAGCTGCCTATTTCACAGTCTATGCTTGTGTTCTACCTTTGTATCTCAATACTTTTAAGACTGTGATACATCTTTAGGCATTTAAATATTTCTGAATACCTGGATCACAAACACTTAAAAGCCACAGGCTGAAATGTCAGATTTTGTATGAATATGGTTTTCAGGGCTTTAGAAAATTTGTGTTTCAGATTTTTAAAAATTGAGCAATTAATAAAAGTGCAAATAACTTACGAGCCATCGAAAGAGACCATCAAGGAAAATTAGGAGCTCTATAATCTACGATAAAATATTTAACACAATAATGTCTTTTTTAATTAACTTCTTCTTAAAAAAAAAAAAAACTTCTGGTTCTTCTGGTTCTTTATGCAGGAAGGA
>JAWWEY010000130.1:14214636-14227356 GCA_035582745.1 Loriotus luctuosus | reverse complement strand
CAGTTGTTCATGGCTGAGACTTTAGGTATCAATTTATGCAAAGCATTTGCTACATTTAATGAAATTATGGACGTGTTTATAATTCACACTGGGATATATAGTGATAATAATGGAGATATAAAGTAGGAAGTGAGTTCACCTGCATACATGCATGCAGGTAGAGTTTTGTGAACACACACACATATGAGATGAATTGGGTGTGTCATGCAAAATAAAAGATGAATTTTAATGTCACAATAAGAAGCAAGTGAGGAATTTGAAGAAAATTCTGACAGATTTCAGGGGGAAGGTTTCTTTTTTTCCCCATTCTGTCTCAAATCCAGTTGTCACCTTTCCCCAAATTCTTTCTTAGTTCCCTTCTATCATGCAGATGTCCTCTTCCATAGCATTTTTCCACTGTCTATTCTACAATGACTTGGTAATTCACAAGGCTGGAAGGGATAAAAAATGTGAAAATAAAAGAGTTCCTCATACTTTTGTCAAGTCTAAGAGTAGTCAGCACATAATGTAGCCCTGTTAATAGGTGAAAGAAATGGTGCATTTCTTTCACAATGGCAGAGGGACTCCCACCTCCCCTCAGGGAAGGGGGTTACAGGACTCTTTCCAGGGATGCACTCAAACACCTCTGTGCTGAAAGGTCTCTGCACTTAAATTGCAGTTCCATTTACCTGCATTTACAATCTTTCCCACTGAAGTTTTCATTTTCAAACATTTTAAATACCATGGAATCTTCTGTAATTTTTTTACTAGTCTTCTCTGTGGCACCAGCATTCAATTCCATGTTCTGCAGTGCTTGCAGTTTACACGAGCCAAGATGTGAACTAGATTTCACTAGGTATAGAAAGTGTCCACAGCTTAGAAAAATGAAGACAGCTTGTACTTTTGTCATGCTGATAGATTGTGAGAGATATTAGAACAATAATGGATAATGCATTGCAGGGTCGTCTTACCCTTTAAGAAATTGATCTGTTTATTCATCCAGAATTGCAACATTTTCTATTAGTTATGCTTCACTTTGCCAAGTCCTATTGTTTCAGTTTAAAAAAACCCCGCAAACAAAGAATCCTAAATGAACCAAACAAAAACAAATCAAACCAAAAAAACAAAAAAGGAAAGAACACCAACTAGTTGCCACATAATAAATTAAGCCTGAATAAAAGTTTTAAAAAGCCCATAGATTATTATTCTTGCTACATTAGGAAGTGGAAAAAGACATAAATGTTTCTTTATGCTTCTCTTAAAAAGGCTTGTTTATGCTGTTTAGGTACAAATTATTGTGTTTTAGAAAGCTGATTTTATACGACCTTTTCCTAGGTACTTTCTGTATAATAAACTTGCCAAACATCGTGGTGTAGAATAATGCTTGATTCCCTTGCATTATGCTGTAAGTACTACTTTTGTCCATACAGATGCCCAATTTTTATGAAAATTCTCATTAAAAAGTCGTTTCAAATAAATATTGGAAATATATATTTGCATTCTTGGTGTTCCAACTGAGTTTCTTTTAGTATCAAAAACATTGTACAACAGAGGAAAAAATGCATATTGTTGCAATTAATCATAACTATGACAGCATTTCAATGAATAAAAAGGGTGTATGGCACTCAAAAGACAAAAAAGAAAAAGGAAAACAAAAGAAAAGATAGCCTACTTATAAGTATTTTTGCATTCGTGGGCCTGAAGTGAATAAAATAAACAAAATGAAGGGGAAAAGTAATTTTAGACATTCTTCTGAAGTGAGTATCTGAATGAGACAGTATCTATGACATTTTATTTTCTTTCTTTCCACACACAATTTGAACTTCAGATCAGAGACTAGTGCTATCTTAAAGATGCAGGATATCCTCCTGATTTTAAAAAAAAGTGAGACAGATGGGTGGGCAGAGCAATCATTGCTTCTTTTAAGGCACTAACAGTGACTGAGGAAAGTGTCTTGTCTGACAGTATCTCAGGTTAGAAAAAGCCACCTCAGGAGTCTCAGGCAGACAATTCTCACCATAATTTTTTCTATTAATTCATCTGATATCTCTCTAAGGAAAACATTATTGCCTCAGGATTTATAACACTATATATAAGTGTGAAACAGAACATAGATTTCTTCGGAAGTTTTTTCCAGAAATTACAAATAAATACTATTAAGACTGCAATCAAAATGAGGTAGAAAAATAGGCTTAGCTTTGGCTTTGTTACCTGCGAATCTAAATTTGAGCAAGACATTATCAGTCATTGTCTTTTGAACCTCCTGAAGCATTAGAGGGTGAAGTACTCCCGTGAGGAAAATGCAGACAGGAAACTTATTCCACAGTTCCCCATTAGGGCAAGAACCTCAAGGCAATTCCGACATTGCTGCTGTCCCCTGGCATTCATGAGGCAGTGGGTTACGGCCAATTAATCCATCTACTGTTGACACTTATTGTTCTACAACCAGCCTTCTCCCATCTTGTGAAGTTCCCTCTGCAGCGTTCAGGAAAACATATATACTTTCTTCTCTTAAAGGCTCATGCTCAGGATGTCTTTGGCTTAAATAGCACCAAGTTTGCTGTTAGAGCTCCTTATGTCATCTTACAAATCCTCAGCATACTGTCTAGATCTCCCAGTGGATGGTATTTGCAAATTTTATTGTTACAGCTGTGTGCTTCTTTGATTAAATAAACAAGTTCACCTACCATTTTAATTGCAAGCTCATCCTGCAGGCTGTTATTTATTCTGAATGGAGAAACCATACAGATTTGATGAGGCTGAAGCGCAAGCTGAGGGCAGTCTGTTGTAAGGAGCGGAGGAGGAAGCTGAGAGGCAAAGGAGCCATTTTCCTGTAATCACTGATTAGACTTTTTTTACCTTAGCACATCAGTCTGTGAAATACTAAGTGGAAGTTGATTGACTATTCCTATGTCTTTTTAAACCTCACTTGTGTCTAGTAAAATTCAAATTCGTAACATTTTAGCCAGACTGTAGTGATGTCAACATGACTGCTGATGCTTTTAAAAGCTTGAGAAGAGCTGGTTATTTTCTCAGCTGATTGAATTTTGCCACATTGCATGTCAATCTCTTGAAAATGTTTTTTGGTCTGTTAAATCATAATACATACTACAGCGACTGAACTATAGTACATCCCATTAAGACAGCTGCAAGCCTACAGCTATGTTTTAAAGGGCATTCCACATCCCCTGTGTTATCACAGTTAATTACAGGAAGACTCACCCGTTCGAATTCTGTCTTTAATGTGAACCTATTTGAAATTCTGATTTGAATGAGGACCCTTTGAGGAATACAATCTATAAACTCAGAGCCAAGACTTCCATTACATATAAAATGAGTCCCTTCATTGGCCATGAAGTTTGTCTTAGAAAGAAATTACAAGCACAACACAAAAAAAAGAAAACTTTGTGACAATTTAACAATATAATTTTATATCTTAGGGTAAATTTTGCAGTCTTTTCTAGGGAAGATCCCTATCATGTTGAGAGAGTTGTTAGGGAAATTATTACTCTTTCAGTTATTACTACAAACATTTCAGTAAAGTGTTTCAAATAAATTTAAGCATGTGACTAAATAAAAAACAATGTAAATGTAATCATTTGTATTTATGCATTGTCTTTTTCAGAAAATAGCAGTGAGGCAGGCTGAACCAAGAGCTGCTCTGCTTTTCATAAACTACCACCAGGTTTAACAGCTTTTTAGGAAAACAGCTACCTGTGTGGGGAGGAAGAAGAATCCTGATGCATTTTGACTGGCTGTGTTTTATTATCTCTATGAAATCACAATAAAAACGAGCTCCCAGCATTGTGCAGTAGGCATACAGCTCCCACAGCCCCCTTACCCCATCACCAAACTGGTAGCTCTCAGCTGCTACATTCCCTGTGCTCAATATCATGCTCTTGATCATCTGTGATGCTCATAAATAATCCATAAATTATTAGGTGTACCTAATAATAATAAATCTCAGTGACTATTCATTGATCAGTTGATCCTTACCTAAGATGTATTTCCTGTCACCCATGACTGCCCTATCAGATGTGACTTCAGGTATAAAACATCTATCAGAGACAATAGCAGCATCAGTGTTCCTCCCTAAAACACTTTTCTATCTGCACCAGAAAAAACATGCAAACTGTTTGGCATCTTCAGTGCCTTAAAGTCGTTCATGAAACCCTATTCAATATCCCTTTGATGCAAACACAATCAGTAAGAAGGACACATGAAGCTGTCTGGGGAACCAAGTGCTCCAGTATGCAGGACACAGCTACATTTATCTGGCAGTGCAGCTTTAATGCATTCCAGCAGCTTCTAGCTGAGAGCAAAGCAGGCAGCACTAGCCCATCACACTAGAGCTCCCACATGTCCTAAAATATACAGTAGCTGAATGTCAAGTATTACCACTTTGTGACCAAACATGCACAGAATAATTTGAATATTAATCTGAAGCACAGGTAGGTACATACAAGTCAGTATAAGTATGAATGGTATACACTGCAAATAATTACTGCAAACACATCAATGCAAGCTATCAGTCTTCATGAAACTGAAAAATAATGGTGATCCAGCTGTTATTTGCTGCTTTAATCTGATCTGGGTTAGTTAAAGAATAAAAAATTGAGAAACATTTATCAGAAAAAACAATTAATTTATTTAAATCTAGTTCTTAATTGTATTAATAGTCACCGGATGCTTTTAGTACTCTAAGAAAAGCACTGAGTTCTGTGTCATTCTTAATTTAATTAAGAATTAATTTTACTGTGTTCAGAACAGGGTGGGGAAGGGGAAGAAGGCTAAAAAGGACGTTTGCATGAATGATCTCATTTGTGCACCAGGACATTGCTTGAAATAGTCATCATGCCCATGACAAGTAGATTATATTGATTTTTGGAAATCCTTTCTTTGGTAAAAGTATTTTGACACTTTGAAGATTCATCATCAGCATAGGCAAAATTTATCAATAGTTTGTCAGTGACATACAGGCAACATTTTAAATTTAAGGCTTAACTTTGTGATATGTGTGTTACCCTGTGAATTAATTTCTGTTAATTGACCCTGATGAACACAGAAGAAGTTATGAGATCAATAATATTTTACTTATCTGCCTACCACAATCTGTGCTGAATTTGAGAAGACAGTATTTTCCAATACTTTTTTTTAACTGGGAAGAAAACTGTCAACTAAGATAAACTATCTTTAAATCAGAAAAGAGCTTCTTTCCTGCTGTCTTATCAAACAACACCATATAGTCTAGAAAATTGTGCTTTCTGAATTGCTAATAGGAAAATTTTTATGTCTTGGACTAAAAGTTATGACACTTGATTTGAGTAAGCATATTTAAATAACTTTGCCTCCTAGAAATAAAGCAAAGCATATGGGAGTGAAATATTTAGCGTTATTTTTGCCAGATGGATTGGAAAATATTGGAAAAAATTACAGAAATTCAGGTGTTACCCTAAAAAATTAGGCAGGAAAGTGCAAACAGAAAATAAAATTTAGGAGACGTAAGTGTCATCAGAAGTTAAAATCCAGAATTTGAAACCCAACTATAAATATCAGTGAGACACCATAAAGGTTAATCAAAAATTTTGCAGAAAGCTAATAAATGTTTCGGTAATGTTGAATTAAAGATTATATTGTTATTGGTAGTTAACTGGGACAGAGCAACATGGACTGCATGGCTCAACATGTGACCTTGGTAACTAAAAATGCTGCAGGATCATCTCCAAAGAGCTGGAGATGCTGAGTATGACACTGAAGGGCTACTGAAGAGTAAAAAGTAGAGGTTGTTAATTGATCACAAAATCAGGCTGCAAAACACTGCTCACACCAAGATACAATGGAAGGAGTCCTGGCATGTCCTCAGCTTTGTTCAGGAACTCTCTGATCCGTTGACAGCTGGTAAACATCCAAACAGAGCTGTGTCCTAAAGGGTTATCAGCATGACAACCGTGGCCCTGCACTTGGGGCCCCTCACCTCTCAGGAATGGAGAGTCCCCTCTGATGAGTTCCCAGGTATTATGTTGAAAGAAATAATGATTTAGCCATCTACAACAACTATATTTCCTATATTCCTATATTATAATTCCTATGTTTCTAAAAGGACTAAAAAGATGGTTTAGGTACAATATTGAATGTTTTTGTTTATTCAGAAATAGAAAAATAAATTATTGCTGCAGTTAGCTCTCTAAATATTGTATTTTATCTGAATTACAAACCAAGGCAGGGATATGACACTGAATTCATAAAAAAATGCAAAGCAGTTCAAAGGCCTTGAAGAAATTATACTCAAGCAATATAATGCTACTTGATCAAGTTATAAGGAAGGTAAATTCTCCCATAACTATTTTGTATTCAACTATGGCACAAAATAAATTATTATCTTTTCCTGTGTTTGTTCGTGTGTTGATATATAATACATAATGCATACATAATGCATTTTTAAAGAGTTGTCTCAATATTTATCTAGTATATAGGTATGATAGCTAATTTGGAAAGTTAATGAATTCTTTCTCTTGACTAAAATAAAAGATTCTTTATTTTTATTCCAGTTACAACTTTCTGTTCAGAGAGTGATCTCTTGCTTAACATAAGAAAACTCATATCCTGCAAACTTGCATTATTTAGTACTCTCCATATTTCAATGTATTATTTAACTTTCAACAACATACCTGAATCCAACACAACAGTAGCCAAGCAAAGATCCTTTTCTGTCTAAAACTCCAGATAAATTATACTAATTATTTGTGGTCTTTATTTTAAGAAAAATGAACTGTGAAGGTTAGTTTCAGGTAATGAACTGGGTTTATTGCTATAAGCTTATAACAAAGCAAAAAAAAGATAATAGAATATTACTTCGTCTTTCATTCAGGAATATACTCTGCATGTACTTCTCTCTTGCAGATTGTAATCTGCAAATTCAAACAAAACTTAAAGAATATGCCTAAACATAATAACACTTCCAAGCCAGTGCAACTTGATAATCAGTATCAATTACTGCTTTTGATAATGGAAAACAACAGCTAAGGTGAAAAAATTAATACAATTCTAGAATGAATGTTAAACAGACAAATAATGCTTAATACATGTGCTTAAATATCTGTAATCA
Source organism: Loriotus luctuosus (assembly GCA_035582745.1). Taxonomy (NCBI): domain Eukaryota; kingdom Metazoa; phylum Chordata; class Aves; order Passeriformes; family Thraupidae; genus Loriotus; species Loriotus luctuosus. Next base: position 14,220,272 of record JAWWEY010000130.1, on the reverse strand, counting down.
TAACAATCGAATTCTTTTCAACATAAAACTTTGCTTACAGTTCAAACTAATCTATACAGTTGTCCAAAACACATGTTCACTTTTCAAAACTGCGATTTCTTTTAGTAAGTAAATTTGTAAGTGATTTTAAAATACAGGGACATGAGTTACAAGAAAATTTGAATTCAAACCAGTAAGTAACACACAGACTTGAAGTTCCATCATTGATTTTCAGGCCTATAGAGTACAAAACCCATAAATATAAGTATTTACATCCCTGCAGGAGAAATAACTTAATTACGTCAGCAACTACTGTTATCAGTTTAGCAACAAAAACCAAGGATTTGCTGAAAGTAACATTGTTCATTTTTTCAGAATGTTATTTTAAAGGCATGAATAACTCAGACACAGAGAAATATGGTTTTCACTCAAATTAATATTTACCAAATTACACTCAATTTGATATTTTTAGATACATTTATAAGATTTTCTTATTTTTAAAAATTTATACTTGGGGCAGGCTGAGGAGGGACTCTGGGAACTTTTGGAATTTTTTTTCCTGTTCTTTTTCTTATTCAACCAATCTTCTCTCACTTACCTGCTGATTATATACCTTAATTCATTCACAGAAAAAAACCCCCTATGTTTTTGCTTAATACAATCATAAGCAGCACTGCAAATTCTTCAGATTTTAAAGGCTGATAATTTATTTCAGTGTTTCTGCTGAGATTGAAAACAGTGGTGCCATGAAAAACTCTAAAATGAATGAAAAATCAAAAGCACATCAGTCTCATGCACATTCTGAAATCATTCATGTGTAACAAAATAAACATTATTACTCCTTTCTGATATTGCTATATTATTATATTTTCTAAATGTAAATCGAGGGATTAAACAACTGAATAAAAGTATGTTGATTTTAATGTCAGGTTTACCCTCTGCAGAACAGAAAATACAGAAAATTCTCTCTTTATGAACAATCACTATATTGTGTGGTAGAGATTTTCCATTATTATGGATTCAATTATTTTGTCCCACTAACCATAAGGACTTCTTTTTTCCCTACTCTTTTTGCCCACAGGATCAAGATTTCAGGAGTTAAGTCACATTTTTTATACATAGACATGACTATGTACAAATCTATATATGTTGTCTTTAAGACTCCAAATAACATAGATATGGGGACCCATTCTTGCTATCCTTCTTTGCCTTTTTTGTCTTTTTTATCCTGTTGTGATTGACCTGACATTTTGCATTGAAAATGTAGATTAAAATCTGCAAGACCAGTATCAGGTTAGTGAACATCAAAAAGACTTACAAAGCAGGTGAGACTATTAGGAAAAATATTTTATTATAAAAACCAATATAACTGGAAGAAAGTAGAGGCTTTTAGGCATACAAGACCTTTCCAAGTCTGAAACAGAAACATTCCAATAAGTTTTGCCACAGTGGTTGCTGCTACTGTTACACAAAAGACTACTACTGCTTCTTGGAAGGTGTTGAACTGCACTATGTATAAAGTTTTAAAATATTATTTCTGAGATCATGGCTATATTACAAATCAGAGCTTGTATTTCTTTGGGCTTGTTAATAACAAAAGTCAATTTTCACTGAATAATCAGCTCTGTTTCATTAAGCAAGCCCTTCGTTGTTATGTAATAATATTTTTTTTTTTTACTGGGAGTGTGAAGACAGAACATTGGTCATTTTATACACAGGCAGCAGAGCTATCAGATCAAAGCTATTGGATATTAATATTATGATAGCTTTTATGCGCTCAAGTTAGAATTGTTGTCATGCTGAGCCAGCTACCAGTCAAACATAGCACCCTGCTCTCCTAAGATTAGAAATGTAACAATAACTAGATATTCTGAGACAACATTGGGTCCTACGGGGTCCAGGCTTCAGTAATTATATGGGAATGGCTTCCTTGCTGCACCAGCATCTTCCTTGCTTCTGGTAGCCTGGAGAAAACCCAAAGCCTTCTGAAGCAAAAATATTTGTTAGCTGATTACGTAGTTTTATACTATTCTACTTATTGAACTCTTTAGGTTGAAAGTGAATAATTCTGGAAACAGATTTTCTGGAAGACTCGAGCATGTCACTTTGCCACAAATTAAACGTCAGTCAGTACCAGAAGAGCTGATCATTACAAGGACTGCTTTGTGCCGTCTGCCTTTGGAACTGACTGGAATAAATCAAGCAGTGTTTCACAAATGATTGAAAGCCTTTGCTAGCAGGAGCACGGTGACCCAGACAGAGCTCTCCAAGAAGCAGGAGCTGCTCAGGTCTGTAGCTGCAGGGAGGGTTCAAGCCCAGCATTAGTGTTGGAAGACAATGGAAAGACACCTCTGTGTGATGGGAACAGTGGATGATCTGCTCTGCCAAGTGGCAGGGCTTAAAGTGGAGGTGAAGAGAATGAGGAGTGTAAGGGAGTGAGAAAGGTAGCGGTAAGGTCACACCCTTCCACCCTGAGAGAAATGCAGTGGATGGAAACCCAGCACGGATTGGAGGAGCCCCGACCTTCTTGCCATCAGACTGTAGGAGGAGGCCTGAAAGATGATGGTGAATGAGACAGGTCCTCACTCACAGAGGTAAAAGAATCCCCTCCCAGTCTCCCTTGTCTTCCCAGAAGCCCTTAGAAAATAGGTATGAGGGCCTGGAACTTGGTAGATGACAGTGGAGAAGAAGGAGACCCTCCATCTGAGGGGTCTCCCAGATTAGCACAGGCAACTGGATGGATCATTACTAAAGGTAACAGGAAAAGAAGGCTGTAGTGGGTAATTCCCTTCTGAGGGGAACTGAGAACCCTCTGTGCTGAACAGACCAGCCCACAGGGAATTCTGCCTCCTCCCTTGGGTAAGGGGTACTACCATAAGACTCTCTGGACTAATTCAGCCCGCTGCTGGTTGTGCAGGTCACGAGTGATAACGCTGATGACAGAAATGTCTGGATAAACTAACCTCGGGCCACAACAACCCCTGCAGCATCATAGGCTGGGGCAGAGAGGCTGGAAAGCTGCCTGGTGGAAAAAGAACGTGTGGGTGCTGGTCAACAGTGTCTGAACACAAGCCAGCTGTGCCCAGGTGGTCAAGAAAGCCAAGGGCATCCTGGCCTGTGTGAGCAATAGTGGGGCAGCAGGACCAAGGAAAAGATTCTTTCTCTGTACTGAATGCCAGTGGGGTGACACCTTGAATCCTGTGTTCAATTCTGGGCCTTTAAATTCTGGAAGGATGGTGGTGCTGGAGAGAGTCCAGAGAAAGAAACAGAGCTGGGGAAGAGTCTGGAGCACAGGTCTGTTGAGGCACAGCTGAAGGAGAAAAGGAAGGTCAGGATGACCTTATAGCTCTCCACAGCTAAGGAGTTGGGTTAAGTTGATCTATTCTCCCACGGGTAAGGATCGATCTGTTCTCCCACAGATCTAGAGAGAGGATGAGAGGACACCATCTCAAACTGGACCAAGTGAGGTTTAGCCCAAGCATTAGGAGAAACTTTTTCCTGGAAAGGGTGATTAGGCATTGGAATGGGCTGCCCAGGGAGGTGGTGAAGTCACTGAGCCCAGAGGTGGTTAAGGGAAGACTGGATGTGGCACTCAATACCCTGGTCTAGTTGACATGGTGATATTCAATCATTGGTTGGACTTGATGACCTCTGAGGTTGTTTCCAACCTAATGGATTCTGTGATTCTAATAAAGAATTATATGCTTATGTTCTGAAGTGTTCAGAACAGCATCATTTCTCATTAGTTTTATATATGTCCTTAATTATTCTGATAATAAATTTAGAAGTACCATTCCAAAACTTCAAAGTAGTTAAGAGCAATAAACTAGTTGCCATGAAAGAGACCCACACACTGCTGTAGCTTTATTTTCCGTGTATAACTGCCTGGGAAAAGATAAATGAAATTAATAAGTGCTCCTTCTGTTGAAAATTACAATTCCCTGCAGTCATGGGGTGTATCCTCTCTTCCTCCTTTAGACTACTTAAACTGTGAGTATGAGGTTAGTGGGAAATTGTGACAGAATCATGCTGATCCACTTAGCAAAGTTTGGTAAATATGAAACAGCGGGTTTTTTCTTTTGCCATTAGCATGAGCACTACTGACACGGTGTTCAAAATGTGCAGCCCTTTTCTCTATCTACTGAGTTTCTGCTCTTGCAATGTTGCCAAACATTTGCAAATACCAATACATTGGATATTTACTGCAAATGAGTACCTGATCTGTAGAGACATCCCCATTTATTATGCTAGCTCCATCAAAACACAGCCTCTCTGTCCACTGGGGTTTTCTCTACTAACAGCTAACAGCTAACAGCTTGGTCTCTGCTATGTCTCTTCAGATCTTTTGGGTCGTATTTTGCTGTAGGCAACATGGATTAGAAAAAAATTATTTGAAAAAAACAATCAGAGAAAAAACATTTCCAGTTTACTTTTGTAAAGCTGAAAATGCCGGGAAAAGTTGTATATTGATAAATTTTTTTAAAAAACCAGATTTTTTAAAATGCAACAGTTTTTTATACTCCTAGATATTTCATTGATTTGCAGATCTCTTCTAAGCATTCTTTCTGTGAAACAGACCACAAAGGTGCTAGAAATACAGTGAACAAGTAGAGAATCTAAAAGGATGGAAGATGTTTCAAAGAGGGCCATTAGAGCCTGCCCCCCTTCTCAAGAGGGAAACTAGCAAAACCTGTGATCTGTGTTTCTTGAAGTTTTATTTTCAATTTCTAAAGGGATTCAGAAGAGAAAAATTAGACATTCACCTTAGTGAACATCAACAATGGCAAAAATTTTGCAGTCATATGTTTTGTTTCTAGTATAATGACACCTAGATGTGAGAATCAGGTTGGGATCCCTTGTATTTGCTGAGCATGTGCATCACTAAAGCAAATGTTACAGTTGTGAAGCACTTAATGTCTCAGCAAAAGTGATGATAGCATTATACCTAAACTGCTACTCAGGGAAGACAAATCGAACAGTGATCATTAATGGGCACAGTTTGCAGCTAAAGTTTTCACTTATCTTAATTCCGCTTTCATTAGTAACAGTAAGCAGTAATTCAAAAAGTCACAGGCAAAAAGAAAAGCAACTGGCCCCAGTCAAATAGAGGGCGCATCCTGCAATTTATCCTGTTTCAGAGAGTAGCCAGTCACTTATGAATGGGGAAGGATAAAAGGAATAACTGCAAAAATGTTTACCCAGAGTATTGTTCTGGTCATCAGCAATTCAAGTCACTGGTCTCATGGTGTTAATAGAGTACATGGATTATTCTTTCTTAAAATCATTAGGTTTTTTTTTTTTTTTTTTACACATATAAGCTTGTAGCATCCAAACAATTCTGAAGTAAGAAATTCCACAGAGATGCTACCAGTCGTGCATAGTGAAAGGAACTGTTGCTACAAAGAGACTTGAACAGAGAGCAAGGTCATGTGTTGAAAAGAGGTGTGAAACAGGCAAATAAGTGGGAAGACTGGCTATCACTGAAGGGGTACCGGGAACAGCCAAAGCTGACTCCTATAGAGACTCCAACATCAGAAGGCATGAAAAGGCACTTTATTATTAGAAATCTACAGTTCTTTTAGAAACAATGATGAACCTAAGACCTGTAGGAATCTTCTCTCACGCTATTGGTGAACTATGAATAGCGCACTCTGGAG
>JAWWEY010000130.1:14191689-14212158 GCA_035582745.1 Loriotus luctuosus | reverse complement strand
CGGGCTCTTTCCGCCGCACCGGTGACCCACAGCTTCCTGTGGAGCAGAACCGGGAAGCGCCCAGAGCACTCACGGTTTTCTTCGCCACCCGCCACTCGCCGTCTCCGATGCTGTGGTACCGAACCAGCGTGTTCCGCAGCTTCGAGGCCAGGGGCGCGGGATTGGGCAGGGGATCCATCTGCTTCCGTCCTGCGCGAAGATGCCTAATCACACAGACACAGAGCAGAACACGGCACAGAGTCAGGGATGCCAGCAACAGCGCGGATCTTCCAAATCCGAACGGAGGATGCGGAAAACACAGCCGCGTGCACACTCGCACATCTCCCAGCCAGGTTCAGAGAGCGGCTGCCAGGGGCTCAGGCCGAGGGCCAGCAGCCGCCACCCCAGCGCCAGCCCCGTCCCGGGCTGCCGCCCCAGCTCCGCGCTCACCCGCGGCCCGCCCGACAGCGCGCGATACCGGCAGCCAATCAGAACTCGACCGCCTCTCCGGCGCAGCCAATGGTGGCCCGGTCCGCCGGGAAGGGGGCGAAGGGGACCACCCCTTCGCGTCACGCGACCTCGCGATGCGCGACGACCGTGACGTCATGAGGCAGGGGCGGAGCCTTGGGCCGGATTGGGAATGGCGGGGGTGGTGTGAGGGGGGGTGGTGTGAGGGGGGGTGGTGTGAGGGAGGGAGGGCGCGGGAGCGCGACCGCCGCCGGCCCCGGCACCTGCGGGCACAGCGACAGGGCTGCTTTGCTCACGCCTGTCTGGCAATGCCGCTTTGTGCTGATCGCAGAGAGTCACAGAATCGGCTGAATTGAAAGGGACGCATCAGGATCATCGAGTTGCAACTCCTGTGTTGCGTAGGGACACTTCAAGAGTCATAGAATGCCCGAGAGCATTGTCCAAACGCTTCTTGCACTCGGTCAGGCTGGTGCTGTGACCACTGCCCTGGGGAGTCTGTTCCAGTGCCCAAACACCCTCTGGGGAAAGAACGTTTACCTGATACCCAGCCTGAACCTCCTCTGACACAAGTTCAGGCCATTCCCTTGGGTCCTGTCACTGTGTACCCCAGAGAAGAGATCAGGGTCTGCCCCTCCTCTTCCCCTTTCAATGAGGAAGTTTAAGACCCCAGTGAGGTTTCCCCTCAGTCTCCAGGATCAGCAGACCAAGGGCCCTCAGCCACTCCTCACAAGGCTTCTCAAGGTCCTTCACCAGCTCTGCGTCCTTTCTTTGGACACTCCCTGACAGCTTTATGTCATTTTCGTTTTGTGGCATCCAAAACTTCCCCCATCAGTTGAGGTGAGCCCCCCCAGCCCACAGAGGAGCAGGACAATCCCCTCCCTTGCCCAGCTGGCAATGCCATGATTGATGCTCCCAGGACAGGGTTGGCCCTCCTGGCTTCCAAGGCACATTGTTAACTCAAACTTTATTGCTATTTATAATCTTTTTTTCTGAATATCAGTATGAATCTATAAATACTTGAACTTCTGGCTTTGTGTGATAATTTCGTATAGTGACTAGCATAGTTGTGTATATTTTGCTGTGAAGAAGGATGTAGGCAGAGAGAATTGGGATTGTTCAGCCTGGAACTTTGAAATCTTTGTTCTGACCTAAATGTGGCTTTCTAGTACCAGAAGGGATTCTGTAAAAAGGATGAAGAGAGACTATTTACAAGGGCATGTAGTGACAGGACAAGGGGGAATGGTTTTACTCTAAAAGAGAGCAGGTTTACATTACATATTAGGAAAAAATTCTTCCCTCTGGGAGAGGTGATGGAGGTAATCCCTGAAGGTGTTCAAGGCCAGGCTGGATGGGCCTTTGAGCAGCCTGGGATAGAGGAAGGTGTCTCTGCCCATGGCAAGGCCGTTGGAACTGGATAATCTTTAAAGTCCCTCATAACCCAAACCATTCCATGATACCATGATACCAAACCCTTTTTCACCTGTATTAAACTGGAACTTGTGAAGTTTGAGCATCTACTTCTCCTTCACTTCTGTTTAGAATCTCAGTTCTTCTCTTGCTAGTCTAATTATTAGCAAATGGCTAATAATAATTGTGGAATAAATAGAAAAAGGGGCTAAGGCACTTGAAGTCTGGAAGCTTGCTGGTCAAACACACACTTTAATCCACAAAGAATGCTGGAGAAACCAAACTAAATGCTTGTTTAATATAATAAGTTAACTTGGGACAACCCTGTGTGTGTTAGGGAACGGCACTCCGGTACCTTTTTACAGAGCACAGCTCTTCCTTCAGCAACAAAAATTATCAGAACTATTGTCTGAGTGGGAGCAGGGCAGAGAAACTGAGCCATTTTCCCCAGTTAAAACATTAAACCAGCAGGAGAGTGCTTTTCAAACAGCAAAAGAAGATAGAACTCTGAATTATTTTTCTACCACTTTCAAGATACTATCACTGCTTTTGTCTTGGCCTTCTTTATTTTAAATATTTACTACGAAAAAGAAATTGCCAAACCTATTCAGCAGTGACATTTTGTGTTTACTTCAGCTGCAATACATGTTGCTAAACATAACTAACAGTCTTAATTCATAATGACCAAGAAACCCACATGCATTACAGCAGTGTGCAGCAAAAGTCACAGGTGTGTTCACAGACGTCAGTTTGCATCAGGGGTCCCTAACCTCTGGAAGCACAGAACTTTAACTGGAAGCTTCAGCCCATTTCAAGCAGTTCCAAGTAATTTTGCAATAGTGGGTCAACATCAAGGACTGAAAAATATTTTTTGACTGCTTTTTCTGGGCCTGTTGAAAGCCTGACTTTATAGCAGACAGGCTATAAAAGCTTGAAAGTTTTCAAAAGTGTTTGCAGAGACAACCTGAATAAAAAATACTTATAAATGTGTGTCTCTATGACAGCATCGTTACTATGTTGCTCTCATTAATCCCACCAGTAAACCTTGCTTCATTTTTTCCCTCCTCTATAAACCCTGTTTTCAGTATATCTTCCAAGTAGACATTTAACAGAAAGAATTGTATACTAAATGTTTTCATATTTCCTTAAGGTTGTCTTTAAATTATAAAAGAAAACCTGATAAAGGAAATCCAGATTTGTATCTTGCCAATGTGATTTTATTTCCCTCTTCTGCTGAAAGATGTCTTTGGTGAACAAAGACATGTATTTTGCAATCCACCTGAAGAACAGGTTCTTAACTTAATTGAAACATCAAAAATTCCTATTTTTGAAATTAGTTTCTGATTTGGGTACAACTTATCAACACAATGATGCCACTATGAAAGCATTGTCATGAACTGGTAATTTATTGATTGAGTAGTAAAAATAATCTTGAATTCTTCATTTAGAATAATACTTCTTTACTGTTGCACCATTCTTAGAGATAAAATTCCTCGCATATCAGTCACAGCTATGGCGAATGTAACAGCTCCTGGCCAATACACATCATCAGTTAATAGTTTTCAGATGTAGTCTCTGTACTCTTTAGCATACAGAAGCTAAGTGTTCATTGCTCGCTTTGCATTACAAGTCAGATTCACACTGGTTTTCCTAGGTAGACTGAAAACAAGAACACAACAGAGAGCTGGTTTAGGTATTCAGATGAATACCTACTGTGCAAGGATCCAGGCACTTCCATGTTTGCCTAGACTTTCACAAATAAAGCACAACGTCAATCAACCAATCAAATAATTTTACTCCAATACCTATTATTGCTCAGAGAAATCTTGACAGATTTATTTCTAATCCATGTGACAGAAGGTGTATAAATTAAGGAGATCTCCATGAATTTGAGAACAGAAAAATGAATGGTTCCCAATGCCAAATTTCTAACAGGAAGTCACGGTCACCTCAGCTCCTAAGCTCATATGTGCATGCAGGCTCTGCTTTGAACATGTTTTACAATTCCCCTTCCCATGCTTCAATTCTGTGCAAATGCAATTAGGTTGTGGAGGCAAAAATGGAGCTTCAGTGGGGCTTGTCAAGCTCACCACCCTGGCTGCAGGTTCGAGACTGTTCCGTACCACATCCTTGGAAGCTTGGATTGAGGCTCTTCGCTTCCTTAGATCACCTTTTTAGTGCACCCATGCAGAGGACATTCTGTGGAGGTACACTTGTCTCACATGATCACTTCTGTCTTGTCATAAGCATGACTAGCAAAAGGAAATTTGCTTTTTCACCTCCAGTGTAATTTTGGAAGTTACCACAACTGAATGCAAAATCATAGCTGCATGTTTAGATTTCAGTCAAAAGATATCCTAACTGTAAGAATCCTGCTCCAGGGTCTTTTCCATGCTAGCTTTACCTCTATCAAACAATGTATGATCAAGGATTTTACAGTAAGATATGATCTGTGGGACACTGTACTGAGACTGTAAAGAAAAACTACAAAGCTAAATAAATGTGGACAAGGATCACTGTGTTCAGACCCTTTGTAAAACTACATTACTGCATTTAAAACAAATAATACAGACCAGAAAAAATCTGTGTGGAACAGGAGGGAAACCTGCTTCTGAGGCACATGAGATTTTACTGCAAAGGAAACCAACTGTTTTGAAGGCATTAAAAAAAAAAAAAATTAATGCCAACAAGCCAGGTTGCTTGTTTACACTGGCATGTTGAGAATGGAGTTAAACAATAGAAACCAATGTCGAGGTGCTGATCCCCTCTCCTGCGGATCCAGTGACAGGACATGAAGGAGCAGTTCAAAGCTGAATTAAGGAAGGTTCAGAGTTGATACTGGGAAGCATTTCTTTACGCATAAGAGGGTAAAACCCTGGAACAGGCTTCCTAGAAAGGTGGTCAATGTCCAGTGTCTGTCAGTGACTGAGGCATTTGGAGAAAGTCTTTGATAACATACCTGAACTTTTGATGAGTCCTAAAACCTTCAAATGGTAGTAGAAAATTGTTATAGATCACTTAAAATTGAAATGTTCTAGTCTATTCTAATCAAGTCTATCTCTTTCCATTCTGTTCTATCTATATGCAAGAGTAGTAGCTTTTTCCCATTGAGAATATGATTTTTGCTCAGTTACAGATATCCCATATAATAAAGAATTGTTGGTGTTTTTCATTTTTTAGATAATTTACCAACAGTAAAGTACAAGTACTGCAAGTCTAAGTAGCATATTTATCATGTATGCTTTGCCTGTAGACTTCAGAGTGTCTCCACATTATAAACTTCTTGCTTTACTTTTTTTCTTGCTAAGAGCCACTGGCTGTGGATAATATTTTATGTTTTGGATGGCAATCTACTGTGCCCATGGATCATGTGTGTTGCTTTTGTCATAATCCTGCAATCAACACATTTGCACAGGTGTTTTATTAAATCCTCTCAAGGTTGTGGTTATATGAGTAATGTACAAATATAAATACAGGGATGAAAAGTAGCTAATTTCAGATAAGACTAAATTAATACATCCACAAGTAAAGCTTGGTTTGTTTAATTTGGACTCTACAGATATCTAAGTGCTCAAGAATTACATTAAATGAGAGATTGTTCTCTATTTTGTATTACAGGAAAAAATAATTTAAATGTTCTTCACCAGAATCAAATCCAACTTCATTCAGAAGATGAATTCAGAGAAGGTGAAATTTATTAGAAATTAAACTATTTAGAAGGATACACCCTGGCAGCAGCTCCTAGCTCTGCCTGTGGGTAGTTACAAGCCTGGCTCACTAGACACAGAAACAATTGACACAGTATGCTGATCAGGGGTTGTAGCCCTCTTTTAGGAGTCTCTAATATCTGTAGATCTTTCTGACACTGAGGCACCCAAAACTGCCTCCAGGACTCAAGTGAATTTGCTCCAGTGCAAAACAGAGCAGGACCATCCCCTTCCTTGCCCAGCTGGCAATGCTGGGCCTGATGCCCCCAGGACAGGGATGTCCCTCCTGGCTGCCAGGGCAGTGCTGGCTCATGTTCAGCTTGCTGTGGAGCTCACTGTGGAAATGTGGAAAGAGACCAGGATCCCCACGTCCCTTTCCACAGTATTGCTTTCCAACATCTCGTTCCCTGGTCTGTCCATACATCCAGGGTTGCCCCATCCCAGGTGCATAATCCAGCTCTTTCTCTTGTTGCACTCCATATAGCTGGTAATTGCCCAGCTCTCCAGTTTGCTGAGGTCTCCCTGCCTTAGAGGAAGCCAACATCTCCTCCCCATTTAGTATTGTTGTCAAGCTTAGTGTACCTTTGAGGTGGGAGAGAGGATAGGAGGATGGAGAAGGTTAGTCCATGGGCCCCCCTCTGTGTGCATGAATCACTGGTGAGCCAAGAGCCATTACTGCTCAATATCAAAGGAGATTAACTGCCCAAGAGTTTTCCTTATTCTGTCATTCCCCTTCCTTCCCAATTGACCCTGGAGGATGTTCATCCCATGCTCTTGAAGGATCTTCAGTATGACTTTTTACGGCATTTGCTGCAATGGCCTTTATGTAGATTAAGAATTATCATAATGCAGCGTATGCTAAAACCCCTCTCTTCTGTTCTTGGTCTCATTTCAGAGTGGAGAAAACCCTTCACAGCAGAGAGAACCATTTAGTCACACTTAAATTACCACCAAACACGCTGCAAGCAGAGCAGTGTTCCATCTATGCCTTTTGATTGGGTTTGTCTTGCTTCCCAAGTGTTTAAAGTCTGGAATCTCTCCTAAGATCTAAGATCTAAGATCTAAAACTATTTTGGATTTAGAACTGTTATGAAGTAAGGGAAAGCCTTTCACCATAATTTTTGTTTTACTTTACTCTCATTCAGTTCTAAAACCATTAATCTTGCCTGTACAGAGACTGGCAATCTTAAATTTGTCAGTGTCTTAGCAGGGAAATATGCTTATTGAGGATGTGGAATTCTGGATATTTATACAATATCATCTCAGATATCTCAAAAGGTCACAAACCTACAAGCTTTAAATTTTCACATCTTTCATGAAAAGGCTGCAATTTTTGAATTTTTGGTGGGGAAATGCAAGCTGAATTCAGGATCTGCCTGTATATACTCTTTTCCTTTGACAAAGATGTCTTATTTTGTCATTCCAAAAATACATCTGTATTACAAATGCTTGTCAGAAGCAACTTTGAGCATCTAATAAATGTCAAACCATTTAATCGCTGATGTTATTTATGTCTGTACATTCTTTATGGCACCTTTAGGACAAATTAAATTTTGCCATCTTTTAAACAGCCACTTGAACGAAACATGTCATCTTCTTTGATACACAGTAGGTGAAATGTGTGCAAAACCTGGAGCCAGAGATTGTTAAGCCTGCAACTTCTCTGAACTTTTTCTTACTCTTATTGCTGAGCTTGTAGCCATAGTGTGCTTTTAATACTGCAAGTTGCAACAAACTGAAGTGTGAGGTTTCCAGTAAAAAGAAATGAGTTGGGTTTCTGACAGAGACAGCAGCTTTTCAAATCTTGCTTTATCATCCATTCTGCTGGTATTTTTATCTGACCAGGGATGACATACCTGTGCAGGATTTTCTTTTTATCCCCTCTTATATTTCAAGATTTTTTTTCCTGTCTCAGACCTGTCACTGACAATCCTTTTGTGTTTTCCTTGGTACCTCAGAGGTTTAATGGCCGAGTGGAGTAGCTGAACCTTTAGAAATTTCTGCTGTACCTCTGCAGAGACTGCTTCAGTGAGGGCCACAGAACTGTCACCATGAAAAGTGAGAGACCCCTGTGGTTGAACTGTCCCTGGTGTATTTGTTTCTGAAAGTGGCAGCAGAATGGGTAAATGGATTTATTTTAACCACACAGTAGCGTTACAAATGCACATGGTCTTCTTGGGGTCATGTAATGGGGTGAAGATGTGCTAGGAAGTTGGCCATTTCTCTTATTTTACGACTGGTGGTTTGTTTGATTTTTGATAGTTAACAGTTTGAAAGAAATCAATTGTTGGCAAGCCTATCAATCTTAAATACTTAAACATCATAGAAGCATGTAATTTAAATAGAATTAAACATTTATTAAATGTCAAATATCAATAAATGATTGACGGAGCATTCACTGGTTGAGTTGAAATCTTGGGACTACTGTGATGACCACAGTGAATTGGAAATTCACTACATGAGAAAATGTTCAAGGATTTGAGGCATTTTAAAGGCAATATAGCTTCCTATGAGTAAGTAGTCTTATTTTGAAATTAATACAGCGCCTGCTCCTGCAAATATTCCTATGAACAGTCTGCTAAAAGTAATGGGACTATTCCAAAAGATACATGCTCCTTGCAGTAGTAAAGCTTTGCAAATTATGGAAATTCATCATCTTGAAAAGTGTTGATGACTTTATTTTATATGACTACTTTCTTCAGTCACGCAATCCTAGTAAATTTCTAAGCTGTGAGAAAGATTGCTTGCATTTTTTTCTTCTAAAGTGATGTTAAGTTGCTATATTTATTTTGTTATTTTGGAGACACCTGTTTGCCTAAGCCTAGTTGTTGATGATTTCACATCATTAGTTGCTCATTTATAATATTTTTTTTTGTTGTTGTGGAGAGACTTTTCATAATGTTGTATCTTTCACTCTTACTAGATATCAATTCTACATAACAGATATAAAAGAATTTTTTGGTAATCGTATTAAAAAAAATCTACTTTTTTGTGTGTTTTCACTTGTCACCCTGTTAACACATAAAAATTTTCTGAAAAACGTAACAGGAGACATACATGTCAGGTTATGTAAGATGAGGACAGTCTGCAATCTTGAAAGAGGTAGTATTTTAATATTTTAAATTGGATGAAGATTGAATTAATTCTAATTATCTAGCCTAATCCTTAATTTTCTCCACAAGAAAACAATGAAGGTTCTCTAAGGTGGTGGGTATATAAAATGTATGTAGGTGAAAAAATAATTTTTTGCAACTACAAACTGGGATGTGTGAATTTTTCTGTTTCAGTACTGACTGGAGATTTCTACCAAGTCCTACTAGAGCTTTGAGATGAGCTGTATAATTTTCCTGGTGCTTTTTTACCTGATGTGTGCTGAAAATTGCCCACAGAAATTAGCCCCATCTATGACAACTTCTGTATATGGAGGGTTTGCAGCGCTGGGGACTCACTGCTGATAAGGATTACTTTGCCATCTTTGGGTGCAGTTCTGAATGTGAAGAAGAGCTGCTTCATGTATCAGTTATTGGCAGCCCCTTGTGCTGCTTTAAACAGTCCGTATCTAGTGTATGAGTGAACGGCACAACAGTGAGCAACTAAAGCTTTTGCAGTGTCCTACCAAAAGAGGAAGCTAATCACTCATTTCTGGTAGTGGGCAGATCAAATGGAAACATCAGCTCCTGGGGAAAATCTGATGTAATGGGTCTCTGCTTAGAAATAACTTCCTGTCCTTTCTTTCTCTCTCTCTCTCTCTCTCAGCAAATTTAACAGTTTCTAAACTCTTTACCTTGATATTTGTTCTCTACACTGATCAAGAAAGCTGGAGAGATTTGGAGGATAAGGCTGTTTGTGGTAGGAGTGAGGGCATCTAAATTCTGCTCTCAGTGGCAGTGTTGGCCCTACACAGGTACTGATGGAAAACAATGAGAAATAAATGATCAAAGAATTTCTTCATCATGTCTGCAAGCTGGGGACACAACTGATAAGAGAAAAGCGTTATCACTTTCAGCAGATTCACAGACAGAGTCACGCAGGTTGGTATCAGTGCTCTTGAAAACCTGCAGAGTAACATGCATCAGTAGAGACGAGCCAAGTTCTGAGACTCATCTGAACACTGAGCAGAGACCATCATTCTGCCTGTAAGGACTGCAAATAACTATAATCTTCACAGAAACAGTGAACACTGAGGCATTTGATAGACAGGTAGCTGTATACATTCAGAGGCACACAGGGCTGTCAGAAGGGGAAAGACAAGATTTTGACAGTTTTGGTGGGAGTCCTGTATTGATTGCAGCTGATGTGTCTGGCCTGTAAGAATCGTTTCATGTTTTGTCTGAGCAGCTTGACATACCTACAATGTCAGAGATGGGGGTTTTTGGTTCTTTTATTGTAATTTGAAAATTGTCATACCTTTGGGATTCAAACCATATGTTGTAAAGCAGCTGAAATGTGAAGTCATGTAAGGGAAGTTGGTGGCGCAGACCTTCTATTTTTCTACCCGCTCCAAAATGTTGTTGAGGATTTTTGAAAGTGCACACTGTTGGTAATACAGTTGAGAGGAGGTTGGATGGTTCCAGTGGCTGGTCTGGCTTCTTGTTGATGAACTGGCCAGAGAAGCAGCCATAGGACTAATAAGCTGGTAAGGTTTCATTCAAGCTGGTGCTTAGGAAGTTTCAGGCTGGAAATTAATGAAATACCAAGTCCTTGCTTATGTCTCGGATATGACAAATAATGGTGAAAGGTATTTTCAGTCAAAATTTTGAAAGGCAGCTCCTTCGTGTTTAGAAACCTTCCTGCATTCACTTTTCTTGAGCAGTGACACTAGCAGGCCAATGCAGTTTGACTTTGCCCACACACAACCTATCACAGGCAAATGAGACTGCCAGGAAAGTGCAGTGTGCAATCTTATGTCTGTTGAGAAAGTGGGACTTTTCAAATGTAATCCAGAGTGACACTTTGTGTCTTGAGGTCTTGAGGTTTCTTTTTTTATTTTTTTTTTCCTGTGGTTTTATGTATTTCCAGTGGCAAAAACCTTTTGTTACTAGCATAGCTTGGAAAACACTTGGACTCGAAGTTTATCATGGAGCTGTACTGAGTCAATGAAGCACTCACAATAGTATCTGCCTCCTTCACAAAAAAAACCCAAAAACAACCCACAAAAACAAAACAAAAAAAAAATATTTTGAGGGGACAAATGTGAAGAAACCCACTAAAAGCAGTAAAAAATCTTGAATGTTTTTTTCCTTTTTAATACATCGGGACTAGGAAATAGACTAGATACTCTTGATAGTCAAAAGCAGATAAAATGCAAAAGAAAGACCAGGCCAGAGCCAAAATGTAAAATTAATATTTTACACTTTTGTTTCATCTTGAAAGACCTTGGTTACTGCACCAGAACCCTTTGTTTTGCAGATGTACAGCAGCATCAAACGTTTTCAAATTGGATTGCTATGCGAACCAGCATAGAATAAGTCACTAAAATGAGTAGTAAAAATCATGTGAATTTGTTGAGAGTTTAAGGGATCTCAAAACCCAAGTAGCTAAACTAGTAAGCTGTAATATGTAGCTAAATGATTAAAGCTGCATTAGTGTCATGAAATTAGAAGATGATTAATGCAATGTTGGTTTTGAGGGAATTTCCAGGAGACATCATGGTAATGACAGATTTGTACCAAAATTATTGCCAGCCATTCTTCTGTATAAAAGTATTATGAAAAGTATCACATGAATAAATACTAGACACTAAGCAAGAGTTAAGCAGATTTTTGCTCTGGAAAATCTATTGTAGTTCTTTGAAGAAGATTGTAAGCATGTACACAGGGGACCTGCAGCTGATATGCTCTGCTTAGATTTCTAGAAGTTATTTGACAAGATCCCTTCTAAAAGGCTCTTAGAGTAATTCAGCTGTCATGGCATAAGGAGGAAGGCCACTATATTTTTAAATAACTGGCTTAGAAGAGGGAGAGCAGACAGTTGAAGTAAGTCTTCAGTATCCTCAAAGAGAGAAGGTTGGCAGTATATATTGGGCCTTGCAGTACATGCATTGGGCCAACTTTGTCTGTAAATAACCAAGGAAAAGGGATGGATGGGAAGTGGAAAGTTTACTGATGACAGTAAATGGATCCATGAAGTAAATACAAAGGCTGACTTTGAAGACATATACAGGTAGCAGGTAATCAAATGGCAAATTATATTTCCAAATTATGAACAGAGAAGTGAAAACTTTGTAGGGCATTATTAGGAAAAAGTAGGTAGATCATTGTCACATGAGGTTATAAAGCTGTGCATTTATGCCTTGAAAACCCTCTATAGTATTTGTTCCCTCTTCTAAGCAGCGATAAATACTAAATTATAAGAACCACAAAAAGATTTTGTGGAAGACCCAAAGATAGGTAATTGCTTCTGTATGAGAAGTGATAATAGAGTAGGGATTTTCCTTTGGAAGAGGAAGGAAAAGAGTCCCTAAGCATATTTTAAAACAAGGCCATTGCATCATAAGTGGCAAAAAGAGGTGCATTATGATTTGGGGACTTTCTTTTACTCACTTTTTGTACAAGAACCCAACAAAACCAGGTGACTTTATCATGCACAAGATTTAAAGCGGGAAGAGGTGAATGTCCACAGAGTGCATAGTTAATCTGTGGAGATGCAAATGCGGGCTCCAGGGAAAACTGGACAAGTTTGTCAAAGATAAATTAATAATTCATTATTAATAAAGGGACACTCTTATTCACAAATGACCTAACCAATTTCTTGGAGTGTTAGGAGAACTCATTCAATTTTACTCTCTTTTGGAAACATTTTATGGCAGCACATTTAAAACATTCAGGAAAGTCGTACTGGGGGAATTCTTCCCTTTTTTCTTAACCTGTAATTTAAAAATAGAGGAGCCAGTTGATGAAGTTTAGTTAATCAGTCTTTTGCTTAAGTTAGTCTCTCAGGAAAACAGTCAATCTTACAATGAAAATCCCTTTGAAGTTTGGGAAGGAAAATAAGGACAAGACCTGGGTGAAGCTTTTAAGTACCTTGATAGAGGGTGTCATGTAAACAGAAAAAAGAAAACATTAGTGGAAGCTTAGAGAACAAGAAGCTTCCCAGCTGCCAGAAAGCTGGGAAAGGGCAGCAGTAGCAGTGTACTTTGCTTCCATGCTGTCCCTTCAATTTTCTTAAGGCATGGTGGTATGTAATCTGCAATTTATCTACCTAAAAATTATACATGGAACACATTAGGCATCCACTGGGACTGCTGAGAAAGGAGTCTGGTCCGGTCATCACAGTTATTCGTGCCAACAGTAGCTGTCATACACAATTAGATTACCTGTCAGAAGGGTCTGATGAATTACCATGTTTGCATCTTACTCAGAGCACTGCTTGCCTGTGCATAAACACTGGGAGCATTCTATTAGGTGCAAGTGGAATGGGTGTGAATGGAATCAGCATCATATTATTACTTGCTAAAAATATTCTTAATATTGTTTTAAGACTGAAATAACTTCCATGTTCACATGCAAAATTAGCATCTTAATGAGCACTGAGATTTGGATTACTGAGCTACCACATGGAAATTTATAGCTAGGTCTTGCTGGAAAACAGTGTATAATTCTTCTTCCCTTTTTTAAAAGAAAAATTTTCTGATATTTGCACATTGTTGATATAGATATTAACATATTTTCCTCAAAACACAAGAAAAGAAATGTTGTTATTATTTTAATTAAAGTGCTAGAGACATTAAAATGAGAGTGGGTTGGGGGGTATTTTTATGTCTAAAAATTTTCAGTGTTGTACTTTTGAACATCACTTCTTACTGCTTATTTCCTGCGAACAAGCATTGATTCAGTCAGTGCCAAATCTTCTGTAACAAGAATTCATAGTGCAGAAAAATGCGAACCAGATGGAAGGACGGTTTTTCTAAAATTAGCCCTCCTATCTCTCAAAAATCTATCAAATACCTACCAAATATCTATCTATCTAATCTATGTATCTATCTATCTATGTTTGTATGTGTGTGCATGAGCCTCTGATTTCAAGAAAATTAAAGGAAACGTTTGTTTTCCTAATTCTGAACATCAGGAGCAAATTTTGTAGTTTATGGGTACCAAAGGATGATTTTACTTGGATATGGTGGAACCTGCAACGTAAGTAAGCTCTCCACTATTGTTTTATAGAAATGACATTTATATTAACAAATTGAATAATTACATGTTATGTGATCTCTTTGTACATCCAGGTTCCTAGCCTGAATATACAGACATTTGGCCACAGATCAGAAACATATCTTCTGCCATATTCATGGATTTAATTACATTTGCATGAAGTTTTGCTGTACAGGATTTGCCTTAAGATTATTTACGTTACTCATATATGTTTCTAGAATGGTTAAGGTTGACTCTGTGGTCTGTCTGCCTAGGGAGAATACAAAAAGAGAAAGATTTTCTGGAGAGATATATTCATCCCTTTTTTAAAGGTATGGGGACTGTTGTGGCTTAGAATACTTTTGCTGCAGATCAGATGAGGAGGTCTGTCTGTGCTTGTCATGGTGCAACATCTTATTCCCTGAATGTCAGAATGTCTCTGGAGAATGGCATTTCAAAGCTTTGAATTTCCCTCTCAAGGGAAGTTTAATGCCATAAGAAAGCTTGAGTATTGACTAAGGAAAAAAAAAAAAGAAAAGACACTTTGAATTTTTTCACAGAAGGAACTATTCTGCTTGATTTTTAAGAAAATGACACTGAACAACACCAAAAAAAAGCAATCCCAGTAGATGGCAGACCTTTGACTGAATGTGTCTTCCAGGGACTCTACAAGTGTAAAATTTCCATCAGGGTGTGTGGTGGAGTGGTGGAAAGCCCTGAGAGAACATCTCAAATGTCAGTTTTCAGGACTGCAGACTCCTTTCCTCCTACTGCCAAAGCAGTCATCTGAAATAAACACTTCAGACAGAGACGGAGACTCCTGGGGCTCTTGACTTAGGGAATCTGGACTCCCTGGAGAGCCCAGCTGAGAGCTCGTTTGCATGGTCAGGCCTCTTTGCAGCCCAGTAACTGAGATGGCTCAAAGCAGGCAGTCATCTTGTAGAAGTTTGTTGAAAATAAAGTGCCTCTGTGAAACCTTATGGGTTCAGTGTTTCTATGTTTTTCAGTGAAAAGCTGTTTTATTGGAAATTTCTTGACCAGCTTTGTCTGGGTGCTGTAGTTTGAGTGAATTAGACATATACCATGAAAAGTGACAACAGATCACATGTTTGAAATGAGGAAAGGAAAACTGCTGACGGGAGAACAACTGTAACAAGGAATTCAAATAATATTTTCCATGTTTTCATTTGGTTTGGGGTTTTTTTAATGGTGCAGTTTACATTCTTTTTTGTGTATTTTCATGCATGCATTTCTAAATCACAGTTCATTGCTGCAAAGCAGAGAAGCCATGTGACCTATATTTTAGATCATGGTTTATTTTGGAAGTTTTTTCAGTCAGGTAAGATTTTTGGTTGGATAGTAGATATTTAGAGAACATCATTAGCTGTTTATCTTTTTAAAGATGTATTAAAGGAAAATGTTCTCCAAAATAATAACAAATTACAATCAGGTGTTTATATATAAAAGTAGAAGCATGACTATGGAAAACATCAAGGAAAACCTTGTTAGGAGGCTGCATAGAGAACCAGCTGCATAACTTCGGGGGTTTGTGACAATTTCCTTTGAAAACATTGGCCTGCATGTTTTGATATCAGCTAGCCTCAATACTTTCTCAGCAATGTGGTAGGAGTCACAGACACTCAGAAAAAAAAGAGAAATCTGAGCACCTACACATATACTAAAATTTAGCAATTTGTATTGAGATATTTGAAAATTAGCAGTTAGGTGAGTTGTCTACTTAAAAGCTCAAGTTTTGGATCTGTGCATACTAATTACAACAATTTTGAAGGAGAAATAAGTTCAAGCTGTCTTGCTTGGATAAAAATTAGAGAAATTGATAGAGTAATTACCTTAAAATGGTTAATCTATTGCAGGTGTGCATATACTTGCACATACTCAGTTTACTCAGCAGAGTTCATCCAGTTTATAAGCACTGTTGGCTCACAGCTTGCAGGCTCCAGCTCTAACATGGGTTAACAGCATGGATTTTATTACAAGCTTTCTTGGCAGCAAGGAGGTAAAAGCAAAACTTCAAAACCATTTTCCTTTGTTGGGAGAACCCCCTGAAGGGATGCAGAGGAAATGGTGCTGTCTGTCTGACACAGTTACAGTCAGCCAGCAGTCTAGCATCCCAGCTAGTAGCACTGCAGTCACTCAGTAATTTGTGCTTCATGGCTTGAGGGCTATGAAATAATCCTTATGATATACAGCAATGGCTGAGTGGTTAAACAAAAGTATTGAATGCACTTAATGCATGCAGGGGTTCATATGGATTGTGTGTCATCTACAATGCAGGAAATGTAGAGAAGATGCTTCTGTAAGGAGAGGCTGGGAATTTTTTCCATAAAATCTTATACATAATCTATGTTTATAAAACATACTGCAATACAGAGCCAGATTAAGTTCCAACTAATAATATATTAGTGAAGTGTTACCTGACTTTAAAGAAACCAAAACCACTGTGTGATTACATCCCTGGGTTCCATCTGGCCTACATATTTTAAAATCTTTCAGGACTGAAAAAAAATGAACTGACTATTAAAGGCATTATGTCTGGCAGAATGACCAGCCGCAGTTTTACTGCTAGCCCATGAAATTGTGGCATGGCTGTCATGACAGAAATTTATAGCAATGCTGAATATGCTGTGGGGCTGGACACACTTGGCATTTACCTTGGCAATAAAATATAACCCTGGCTGACCAGAGCTGCCTTCAGCAGCCTCTGGTGGCAGGGCTTCTCTGAGAGCTCAATTTACTTAGAAGTTGCTCTTTTCTCAGCAGAGTCTTCATGAGAGGAAGACAGCAGCAGTGCTGTTTCTTCAGTAGACAATCGTTTAGGGGGATGGCCTTAAGCAACAAGAAAAACAAAAAACCGAAACACATTGCTTTCCACATGTCAGGATTGTCCCCAGATGCTGGAAGCGTTTACTCTGCTGCATTGTACTGCTTTCTGCACCATTATAAAGGGCTTATTTGTAGTTGTCAGTGTCTTTCGTGCAGTGATGGGTTCCTCTGAAAATTCATAACTATGTAACTGTTTCTCTGGGCTGATTTTTACAAAACAAGACTTAGAAAAATATAGGCTCAAAGGTATAAAAGAGAAAAAAGAAAGTGTTTAGCTGCCTAATAATACTACACAAATATTACATAAGAACAAGTGGAATAAGTGTGGACTGTATCAAACTTTTTTAGAATATTCATGTCAGATGCAAAAACTGTTACAGAGAAATAAAAATATTTTTACAATTCTTAGAGTGTCTGTGCATGCATATATGTCCATGTGTTCCTTATATCTTATTTTTATTCCTTGATATAATTCTCAATCTTCTCTCATGGTTTCCACTGAATTTCTGAAAAGCTATTGGAGTTATTTTCTCTTGTTCACGCAAGACTAACCCAAAGACGCAAGAATTCATTTCTAACTGACAGTTCATTGTCATTTGCTTCACCCCACGCCTATGGTTCTGTCTAGAGACCCAGAGACTGAAAGTCTTTACTCACTGTAGGAGTTCACAGGGGACTGTATTCATACAGCTACATTTGACTGCTTGTAGAGACAGCTTTACTTGGAACAAGATGATGTCAGAAGACGAATAGTTCCATTAGAGGAAAGTTCTCCTGCACTTAATTAACTTTACTGAAGCCAAAGTAAAGTGCTGAACTAGTGTGACCTCAAGATCTCTGTACGCAGAGAGGCTCATTCTGAGCTAACCTGGTTATCTCCACACTGCACCAGGTATTCAGCTGGACAAATTAATCTAGCATTTACTGAAGTACAGCTGGGATACAGATTCCTAACATTTTTTATCTGATGACTTGCATGTAAAATGAGAAGCATCTTTTGATTCTCTTTACCTGAGACCTCTCTGCCTTCCCTGACTGTGATTGAAGGACTTGCTCATATTTCTCTGGGTCATATTTAACTGAGAATGTTTTAGAAGTGAGCTTTTCAAATTTAAACATGAAAAATGCAAGATTTTTAGAAGAGGGAAATAAAATGCCCTGTTCCTTATCATCTTCTTCTTTGTGAAGAAAGAATACTTAGGAATTTTGAAAATCTATCCACTTAGTTGCCTAATTATAAACAGTTGAATTTTTTTAACTTAAAAAACTTCTTAAAAAAGAAAATTCTTCTTAAAAAAGAGATTGGTGTGCCTTTACTCATTAGTTGATGCTAAACATACACTTGTCTTGAAAGGGCTCTCATACTTATTAGAACAGGGAAGATTTACATGTTAAATGAGAAGTTTTATTGATAATTTAATTTGCTGGCAATGAAATCTCAGAGAAGTAATTCGTGTTTTAGAGGCCCTGGGACAAAATCTGATAGGAACATTCTAAGATTTCTAGATTTCTACCACTAAACCAGACACTGTTCTTGAAAAAATCAATTAAATCTGCTGAGATGGAAAACCATGAAATAAAAAAATTAAAGTTACAATATTTGTGGAGAGTTGATAACATCTGTGTCTGGTTCAAAATGACCAAAACAAATTATACAGGATACTTGAAAAGTTCTTTCAGTTTGAAAATTCCAAGTCTAAACTTTATGGTGTTTCAAAAAGGTAAATATTTTTTAAACCTTTTTTTTCTTCACAGAGATTTTCTTCAAATACAGAAAATGTTAATCTTTTTGCATAATTTCCTATAACAGATTGAGTTACCGTCCAAGAATGCCAGTTACAGAGAACAGTTTCATAAGTGTTACCTGTCCAGTGTTCATGCAAGTGTAACCTATCTAATGCATTTCTGGGTGTTCAGAGACACACAGATTTTAAAGCAAAAGTGTATGAAAATGTCACTGGAGATCACATTTTTACAGGGAAAGTAACTATGGAATGAACATGTGATGAAAAAAATTTTAAAAAGAGAGGAAATAGAAAGAAAGTTGAGCAGTGGCAGGTTGGAATATGACAAGCAGGAAGAAACTGTCAGATGCAGGACCTGAGGCTTGTTTTGAAACAGGGAGAATAAGAAAACAGTGACTTCTGGCAAAGTGTGTTTGTATGAATAAATCTACCTAATCTGGCAAACAGATTAAAGCAGGTTTTCAGAGCTCAAAAATCTGTATTGACCACATGAACCCTCTTCTAACAATCACATTTGAAGGAGCAAAATTTTGAAAAAGAATCTTGTCCTAGATTGAAAAGGAAGTGAGTCTTTTGGGAGTTTGGTGGTCAAACCAGTAGGTGCTCAGATTTGAATATTAGCACCTGGTGTGGCCACTGAGGACATGGATATGCCTCTGAGAACATGGGGGCCGGGTTAAAAGCAGAGAACTCCCACGAAACTCCCCAGCTGGGCAGGGGAGGGGAAGCCATGGGGCCGGGTGAGGTAGGCTGGGCCTTGGACAGAGAAGGGAGGTGAAGGCCCCTGCAAGATAGAAAAGTGGAAGAACACTGAGAGGCATCAGCAGCACTCCCAGAGAAGAGAGAGAGCCTGTGCCTGTGCTTATGCCACCTTGAAATTTGATATCGTGTAGTGGCAGCACAGCGGAGAGAGAAGTGGGGAGGGTGCAGCGAGAAGGTGCCCACAGGGCAATGTGGGAGTTCTGGACAGGCAGAACCTGAGATTTTAACCCTTTTCTTAAATGATGGAAACCTTACAAATGCTGATCCTCCTGTGGCTGAATGAGAAGAGAGGTAGAGATGAAATAGGAAGAAATGGGCCAGTGTGATGCACGTTTGTGCAACTGAAAGATGTCCAAGAGAAGTTGAGAAGAATCCTAGGTGGGAGGAGATGATGGAGTGACCTTTGGCTGGACTTTTCTTGTATAGCCATGGACAGAACCTTTTTTTTTTTTCCTGTGACACGCAGACTGCATTTAGGGGGAGGCAATGGCTCGGAGCCGAGAGAGTGCAGTGATGTCATGTCAAGGAGTGCGTGAACAGAGACAACAGGTGAGGATGGTGATAGCCCTCGCTCTTCAGGGAAGAAGAAGAAGATCTCTGTTCTCGAGACCCTTCGGCCCCAGGGGGTGAATTTGGGGGAGACTGGTATCCCAAAAGTTAAAGACAGTGCTTTTTTTTAGGACTGAGCAAAGCATCTTTAAAAGAAGAACCCTAGAAGCAGCTCTGGTCCATGTGCAGTGGTGAGAGCACTGGGCATGGAAAGAAGATTTCACGATGGCGAATGATCTCTGGGCGGTGCCACGTGTGGCAGGAAACACAAGGTTTCAACTGTGTTTCCAGGGGAAGCCTATAGCACAAGAGAGACTCCTCACTCCTTGATGAACTGAGAATTGATTATCTGAAGAGTGGTGATAGACTGAAAGCTGGTTGTCTGAGAAGCGGTAACTGAATTGAGAATCCAAGGTTTTGTCTTACTGTGATGAATTGGAAATTTGGTGGGGGGAGAAGGAATGTTTTTGGAAAGTTTTCATTCTGAGTTCTGCGTGTGTTTCTTTTAACATATAGCTGTAGGTTAATAAAGTTTTGTTTTTCTTTATTCCTAAGTTAGAGCCTGCTTTGCTCTATTCCTGGTCACATCTCACAGCAGACACTAAGAAAAATATATTTTCATAGGGGCACTGGCATTGTGCCGGCATCAAACCATGACAAATCCATATATGAAGTTAATCGTATACTATTCTTAGTTACTGGTTCGGATCTTTTTCTGCTCAGTTGTGAAAATTGATATCATAATAGTTTCAATCACCAAAGAAGGTCTTGATCTCACTATTCCTTGAAGCTGTGAGGACATTTGCGGTCGCGCGAACACGCCTGGGCCCGGCTAGCCCCACAAAAGCGCGCCGCAACCTGGTGTTGGGCCGGCCCTCG
>JAWWEY010000130.1:14162326-14184805 GCA_035582745.1 Loriotus luctuosus | reverse complement strand
CGGCACAGGAAGGACATGGAGCTGCTGGAGAGAGTCCAGAGGAGGCACCAAGGTGCTCAGAGGGATGGAGCACCTCTGCTATGGGGAAAGGCTGAGAGAATGGGGACTGTTCAGCCTGGAGAAGAGAAAGCTTTGGGCTGACCTAATTGTGACCTTCCAGTTCCTGAAGGAGCTCACAAGAGTGGGATTTTTTACAAGAGGATGTAGTGACAGGACAGGGGAAAAGATTTCAAATTGACAGAGAGTAGATTGTAGATTTGGATCAGATATTAGGAATAAATCATTTTCAGTGAAGGTGGCGAAGCCCTGGCACAGGTTGCCCAGGGAAGCTGTGGCTGCCCCATTTAACAATGTGGAAGTGTTCAACCCGAGGCGGGATAGATCTCTGAGCAACCTGGTCTAGGAAAGGTCCCTGGCCACAGCAGGGGTGCTGGAACTGAATCTTTCATATCCCTTGCAATCCAAGCCATTCTATGGTTTAGGGCTGGCACTAAGGCATTCAGCATGGGGGAAGTCAGTCCCAAGGCACTCTCCTGGCACTTATCATTTGTGTTGTCTCTCCTGACATTAGCAACATTATTCTACCTTTATGCTGTTGAAAAAGCAGTATCTCAAACTTCATAGAAAGACCAAAGTCCTTGTCAAAATGGATTTTGAGGTAGTGCATAATTACTATGGACTAAGGCCTGATTAATCTCAATAGTGTAATTACGCTCCCTGTACTTTGTGATCTAGCACAATTATATAATCCATATCAGGATTTAACACTTGGTTTTATAGAGAAGATTTTGCAATTGGAATTACATTGGAGCCAAACATTTTCCTTCTTGAGCTAAAATGAAGGAGGTAAACAAAGGCTGACTGCTTTCTCTTATCCAAAATAAAACTCATAGAGTCCTCACAGAGTAAACAGAATTCTGTTAAAGCTTATTTCTTTGCTTCATGTTGAAATATAGTATGTTGGCTATATGGCTGGGGTAGTTTCATTTTGTGTTATTACAGTGATGCTATTATAGTCAGCTAGTAGTCATTCAACTGTAGAGAGGTTTCTCCACACCATTATGTTGGGTTTAGCTCTTCTGACCTTTATAGGCTATATAACAGAGAGAGAAAGCTTGAAAGACATATCTTATAGTGTCAGACAATATATACAGTAAAGACAAGCTGCAAAGAGCCATAATTTTATAGCATAAATGTCTTTTGCCTCAGCCAGGTTGGAAATGCTTAATAATTCACAGGAACAACCTTTAATTTACTGTTTTCCCTGGATACCACTGAGGGCTGGTAGGAGGGAAAAAACTCATTACAAAGAGCATCTTTTCTCTATTGGAGAACAAATATGAGAGCCAAAAGATGCCAAGGATTGGTTATCACTTCCCCATTGTTTATCTCTTGAAAACTGAGCTTAAATCTCTTTGTAAATTATTGTTTAAGGATATGATAGCAATTTCTTTAATTTTGTAGTAGGAAGAAAACAAAGTTGGAGACATGGTTAAATTAATTTAAACTTCTACTGCATGTTTTAATATCAGTAAACTCTGAGAGTATATTTTTTCCCAGCCAAGATAAAATGTGTCATTCTGATCAGGTTCTGAGGTCCCTCTATAAGCCACAAATAAAATTTTCCAAGATAAAAGATAATTTGCAAGGCTTTGTCACAAGTCTTGGGAAATTTGTTCTCTTTGTATGCTGGAAGAGTTGCTTATATTTCTCAGGTAGAAAGAAGGAAGGGAAAGTGCAAAAATGTTAAATATGGGGAACTACTGTGTCTTTTCTGTCAAGCAAAAATATTATTTATTTTATATTTCTTTCCTCTCCT
Organism: Loriotus luctuosus; assembly: GCA_035582745.1. Classification (NCBI taxonomy): domain Eukaryota; kingdom Metazoa; phylum Chordata; class Aves; order Passeriformes; family Thraupidae; genus Loriotus; species Loriotus luctuosus. The sequence goes on along the minus strand of JAWWEY010000130.1, from coordinate 14,182,986 downwards.
ACTTTGGTGAGTTTCCTGCTTTTAGTGACATCAGGTGCATTTTACGTTATTTAGTAGATGGAGGCATGGTTGCCAGGGCCAAAACCCTGTGTTTTTCATTGCTCCCAGGCAATGAATAACTGTAGTGTTTGGGGTTACTTCAGTTGCTGCAGGTTCCATGGGCTCTATTGAAAAAACACACAGCCACAACAGAGAAATTTTCACAGTACGAAGAAAAACAGCAGCAGTAGAAAGCACATTGCTTCAGACCTTGGCTTCTGATTTCTCAGAGGCCCATTCACAGCACTCTGCACTTCCTTGAATAGAAAGTCATGTCTCAGTTCTTAAGAAGAAAAGCTTTTCCTAAACAAAAGCTTAGCATGGTGTTTCAGGGACATTCTGGGAGTTCCCGGAGTGTTTCAGGTAATAGACACTTGAAGAAAACCATCAAATAGTCTATTTGTAATCCCTAAGTCATCTGAAAGGACATTAGAACTGGACTGGAGTGTACAGAACAGACAGAGGTGAAATAGCAAGCAATATCAGAGATAGTCTTGCTCTGATCTTCCTCTTTCATGGAAGAAGTGTAACCTCAAAATCATAATATTTTTTCTGTTATCAAAGGAGTTTCCTTTTTATTAAAAACTATAGAGACAATTCACTGAACATTTCAGTAGGGAAAGTCTTTAGAAAATTACTTTAAACTGAAGATCTGAAATAGAAACATTTGAAATTTATCTCCTTTAGGTTAGTGAAATGTAGTGTGAGTAATGTTAGTAATGGATTTCACTAGTACTCTACGTTCTTCAGTGTTAGTAGAATTGATGAAGGTTTTGTTTCATACAGTTTTGGAGATATTTTATTTCAATAGATGTCAGTTCCACTCCATGTTTTTAATATTTGTAATCATTTTTATTTAGATAACAGTTGAATTTGTTTTATCTGGACAATATTTAATTTTAATATTCAGTCTGTCAATTATTGCTTATGTTGAAAGGAATTGTTGAACACCCAGTCTGTTTCTTAGTTCTCTGGCCTTTGTGAAAATTTTATTTATACGGCCTTGTTACAGCATTTAATGCTATTGTCATTGTAATTATCATTAGATGTACTGGCAGGTGATTAAGGTCCAATTTCACTCTGGTATCTGAAACATTCATAAGGTAACTTGTTTTGTCCACACTTAAATGAAAGCAGAGAAATCTACGTGAGCTATAGTTTTAGGTTGCCCACATGTTTTAACTAACAAATGGGTACTGAGGCAATGTTTTCAAAATTAGGGTGCTTATACTTTTTCATAAACAGAAAATACAAGGTATTTAATTACTAAACCATAATTATTGTTGTTGTGGTTTTTCCTGTTGTTGTTGTTGTTATATAAGATTTTTGCACGATGACTGAAATTACTGTTCTACCACTGTTTACTTGGCCTTGAATTTTTACTCTGAGAGAAGTTCCAGTGATATGAGTGATATGGTGTCCAGGCCTCATGGAAGTATTTTCTGACTTCCTAATACTTTTTTCCAGCTGATTCAAAAATTTAGGACCAGGTGCTGCATCACATAAACTCACCTTTCTTCTTCTTCTTCAAAGGATTTGGAAGTAATAACACGTTGGGTTGAGTTTCGCTAAGAAAAGCTGCTGCCTGCAATCATCACAGAATCATTGAATCATTAGCTGGAAAAGAGCCTTAAGACCATTGAGTACAGCCCAGTACTTCCGAATCCATCACTAAACCATGCCCTTCAGCACCACATCTCTGGTTCTTTTAAATACCCCCAGGGACAGTGACTCAACCATGTCCCTGGAAAGTCTGTTCCAGTGCTTGGCAACCATTTTAGTGAATAAATTTTTCCTAATATACGATCTAAACCCTCCCTGTCATGCAGGCAGGTTTAATAAACAACCTTCCTGCTGCTGCCCCTGGCACAGGGATTCAGAGGGGGTATTCCTGCCATGCTTCTGTCCTGAGGAAGAGCAGGGAGTCTGCCTAAATGATATACTGGCTCTTTGAGCTGCCTGTGTGTTTTACACCTCACAGTGCTAGGACATGAAGTTTCCTTCTTGCACTTAAAGTGCATTACTGTTTTTGGACGTGCTTTTGTGTTCAGGGCCATTTTATCTGAGCAGCTATTTGAGCAGAGCTTTTCCTTTTCCCAGGTCGTATGGGTTGGTAGGCATTTATAGACTGGTGGAAACAGGAGAGAGGGTTGTTTTGAAGCATCATGGTGGAGGGAAGAATTGTATTTGTCTGGCAAATGTCATCTTTAAGCAGGTGTGTGTCAGAGTGAGTGTACTGGGCTGTGTGAGCACAATGCCACAGTGTCACCCTGCCTTTTATCACATGGCAACTTCTATGACAAGATATTTATGTCAGTAGATAAAATTAGAGCTGCCATTATTAACAACTTGGGATTGCCTAGATTTGCATTTTTAAAATATTTTTCTTTCTGTGTCATGCAGTTTGTTATTCCTCCTCCATATGACATTACAAGTAATGGATAAAATTTTATTAACAACAATGCCATGCTGTGTTGCTTCACATTATAACAGTTATGGTATTGCAGTACTGAAAAGGGTTATTTTAAAAGGTAAAATTCGATTGTTACATTTTAAAATCAGAATAAGTGTAGCTATGCAAAAACCTGGAACTTCTTAGTGAGAAAGCTCCATATTAATTAATGTCAATTCTTGTTTATTCTTGTTATGAAAAACTCCTTGTCCTGGTTTAGAGTAAATCTGGCAGAAAACTTCTAAAGGGGTTCCTCTAGAAAGCAAAATCAAGTGGCCTCCTCCCCCAGCTGGTTCGGGAAAAGATTTCCTTGGAGAAAAGTGGAAAAAACCTGTTTATTTACCAGGCAAAGCATTTACCATCACAAAAATGAACAATATTAAACAATAAAACCTCTCACCACTCTGAAGAGATGACAAACTCAGAAAGCTCCCTTGATGGGCTGTAGCTCGGCTCACTCAGTTTCTTATCAGCCACTCCAGTGCTGGAAATGCTGACTAGGCCTGGTGGGTCACAGGTGTGAGCTGCTGGTGCTCTACTGGGTGCTCTTCAGTCCAGAGCAGGTTTAAACAGGTCCAAGAAAAAGAAAAGCCACAGTCTAGGGAACTTCTCTGCCTCAGCTAGTTAAAACCAACTAAAAGCAAAGGAGAGCTCTGTCCCGCTGTCTGTCCATCCGCAGACAACATAGTCCAGGAGCAGCAATGTGGAGGAATTAGTGCAATGTCTGAAAAAAAACTCCAAGCTTCTTTCTCTTCCTCCCTTCACTCTCAGAACCAATCTTAAAGGTGCAAAACTTATTTCTGGGCTAAGCAGATGAACGGGGATACAAGCGTCATAAAACCAACCCAGGACAGTCCTTCAATTTGTTTTAATAATTGAGAACTGTAGCAACTCCAGATGTTGCATTTCATTAAAATCTGTATGTATAAGTAGAGAATACTGATAAATGAACAAAGGCTTTTAAGTACCATTTGTTAAGCTGAGAGAGATGCCTAGGTAGGAAAAGACCAAGTCCATAACTTGGTCAGCATCTTAAAGTTTGTCTCATGTGCTGTAATGTCCTACAATTCTGTTACGAGAACAAATTTCTGTTGAGTCTAGTGCTTTGGTAGGCACACATCTGTGTCATTGAAGATATGGCCTCAGATTCTCTGCACACGTGAGGTCAGATGCAGACCCTCAAGAGCTTCTTTGAGCGTCCACCCCAATGGAAAATACAGACAGCTGATTGCAGCTTAGCCCAGCACAGTTCCTCTCTGCTGTCCTGAGTCCCTTAGTGCCAGACTCATCTTGGCTGCTGGATTGATGGTCCTTTGACTTGCTTCTTCTACTCTGTGGTGCCCATGCTTATTAAGTGAGTTTTGACACAGCTGAATCTATGGTAAGGAATGGAATATAAATCTTTACCATGTAATCCTCATCCAGTTCCTTAGCCAGAAGTCCTTTTTTTGCTGTTGCTCCGTGCTTGTGGGTTTGATGCAGGCAGATATTTTAAAAGTGTGCAGGAATATCTGACTGTGATACATGAGTCTGCAGCTAATGGTCATGGAGATTATGATGAAAATTTTCCGTTGAATATCTGGTCCAATGAATGCTATCGCATTCATTGTGTTTATGCTTCTTTTGTGAAAGAAAGATGTCTATTTTTATCAATTTTATCTGATGATACGTATTTAATTTTTCTTGGTTTTAGAGGCTTTGACAAAAAATAAATTTTAAAAAATTAAATTCACATCCCTATGGATAGTTCATGTTACCCTGGAGGTCTGAGCTTGTGGGGTAAAGCCTGATCCTCAAGACAAAAGATCTAGATTTCTCCTGATCCTTTCTTTAAATCTAACTTGAGTCAATTGGCAGATTGTATTACAGTGGGGATAACTCTTGGCAAAGTCTCAGAACTCCTATAGTAATGATATTACTAGATGAGACAAGGAGAAGATCAGCAAGCCTTCAGTTTATGACACAGCATGCTCTTTTCTGCAATACTTAATTGCATTCACATATTTCTGATCTACAGTTTTTCAGGCCATATTTTCAATGTGCGAAATATCCACCAGAGTACTAAAGACTTTGCTTTGTTGATTGATTTTTCAGACTGCTCCTAATTCTGCTCTAAGACACTGATAACTGGGCTCTATACCTGGTTAAGCCTCAATTCTGCTCGTGATGAATAAGTAAAATGTGTTACAACATTGATTGTAATTGAAAACCCGAACTTTTTCAGATTTTTAATTTGGACTTAACAAGCAGCTAACTCAGAATCACTGCCACCACAAGTCCAACACTTGTATGAAACAAATTGGTGGCTTCATGATGTACTAACCCTGAGATCCTAAGATCCCAAGCTAGCCTAAATAGAATTGATTTAGGACTGATGCCCTGTTTTTCATGGTGCATTACAAAGACCTCTCTATGTTAAGCTCCATTGCATTCTAATAATCTGCCTTTAGTGCTTGCACTCATGCAAGTGCACTGTTAATACTCTAAGCTCAGGAAGAAACTTGCAGAGAGTGATAACACCCCCACCACCCACGGTGAAGAGGATTAACTCTGCCCCAGCAAAAACCAGCACAGAGACAGAGTCATTTGTGGAAGTCTGAAGTAAAACATGAAAAAATCTGGCACTGTTGCCAGCCCTCTTCTTAGGAGCATCCAAAACATTAAGTACATAGGGATGAAAGATCTCATCAGAACATCAGAGGATGCAATTGAATTGAAATTATTGAATCCGTTGTTGGTTACATCCAACATATTACAGCCTGGATTTTCTGTTTTCCCTTTCGATTAATTTAATAGTCATTCTATTATTAAGCAAAATTTGCCAAAGTCCGTCTTTCATACATTTTTTTCATTTCTGTGGATGGCGAATGAAAATGCTTCTGAGAAGTGAGTCTGTGTTTAAAAAAGAGGTTTTGATGCTATAAGCATAGTTTAAATGCAGTATAACTGATTTCCTTATATTAACAGAGCATTGCATAACTATGCTAGCAAATATTTTTAAATAATTGAGAATATTTACACCATATTAAGTATATGTGGACAGTCATTGAGATTTTGAATGTGGAGGTTTCAAATAAATTACTTTTATATAAAAAATATAGTCCTGTTCTAACAAAAAACACAGTTTGATTGAAGCTTACATTATTAATGAAACTGAGACAGTTTAAAGAAATACCCATTCAAACTCAACATTAGATATAAAATCACTGCATTATTTGAAAGTCTAATGTTATCCTCTACAGGTTTTGCATTTGTATGAATGTTAACGTTAACTTACATTCAATAAGACAGCACTGAGCGTCTCATAAATATACCAGCTCAGTTGATTGTTGCTTTAAACCATCACTGTCCAAAACCACTAGTATATTATAAAATTTTATTTCTGTGATCAAAGCCATAAAAAAAAGGCACACACAAAAAAACCAGCTACAAGTACCTTACACCAGTGTTACCTCTGGTGTAAATTTCTTTCATGTTGAGAAGATATTATGAGTTTTCAGTAGTCTGAACTCATCAGAGATTAACCGTGGGTTTTGTCATATTCCTTGATTGCTCAAAGTTGTTAGAAAAATGGACGTAGGAAATGTTTGCTTATTATAAATTTCGCACAGACCAAGGTCAGGCAAAGATTTGAAACATATTTTCGGTATACCTCACAGTTCCTTCTCTTCTTTTGTTACCCACAGTGATAGGTACTGTGTTTGAAAATATACGGTTAGAATTTCTGATATTGCTGAAAGCTTCCCAAAATCCTCTAGTGCATTAAAAATAAGAAAGCATTTTGAAGTGCTTTGTTGCTGCGTGTAATTGAAACATCTGGGCTGATTTGTTATAAGCAGAGATATGTGTAAGAGGAGGAACTGCTGCTGAGGTTTTGAAGGATGTGAAGCTTTGCAGGACTCTGATGACAATGATGGAGTACACACTAAAAGTTCTGCAGCAGATCTTACTGCTGCACTGTCAGCAGAACTCCATATATTCTCAAAACCAACAGAGAATTTCATTACTAATACCTAATTAATGCTCTCTTTCATCAGCTATTTGTCACTGGTCACATAGATCTTGCATTCTGGTCATCTGCATTTCTGTCTTTTTTTTTTTTCAGGCTCTGTGGCCTGTCTAACTACTCAAGTGGTGGAGTTTTTCCCCAAAGCAAGAGCCTCTGTTGCAAGTAAACTCTGTAAAGATAAATTTTAACTGTAGAGCCAAATATCCAAATCTTTGTAGATGCATTCCAAACAAATATTTCTTAATGTATGAAGTAGCAAAGGTTGAGATATGGAAAGCTCTGTTGCTGTCTGCAATTGCTGGTACAACTTCAAGATGGGATTGATGGTTTTTTCCGAAACAGAGACTCAAAACTAAGAGTCTCTGCAGTAAAAGTCAAACAGCTGTCTGCAGGGTTGGTTATGACCCTGAATTGTAGCCATGAGTGCATGACAAAGCTGTTTTGCTTGTGCTAGCCATTTATTTTACCCTAGGACAAATAGAAATATAACTTTGGATATAGAAATAGTTTGTTGTATCAATTGATGCAGAATACGGATATGAAATGGAATGGAATATTCAATTGGAATATAGATATGGATTAGAAAAGTAACTTTGGATATGGACATAGTTTTTTGTATCAATTGAGAAGTCCCGTGCAATTTTTACACTGAGGGCAATAATGCCAAAAGTAGGTGTGCTTTGGCAAAAATGAAGTTAATCACTATGTTTAGGGAAAACCACTACATTCAATGAAACATATGAAAAGTTAAACCTCTTATTATGTTTGTTAACTATGGTTTATTATTATGATGTTTTCCATAGGATGGCAATCCTTCAGACAGTCATAGTTTGCTTTTAAAGTTCATTTGTTGTTTTCTGCCATATTTTTCAGAAAGGATGGACAGGCAATGTTTCTCTTCTTGGTCTCTGGCTGCCGGGATCTGGAATTCTTCAGAGGTTTTTTCTCTATTGCTGGAAGATCTAGCCTGGAAATAATGAATTATGCTTGCTATTTAGAAAGCAAGGAAGCATTCTGTGAGGGGAAGAAATTAAGAGTGTGTAATCTAGGAGAGGTACCTTGGCAACTGGTTACGGCCAATGTGTCATGTAAATAAGAAAACTAAGCAGGAGGAATCTGAATTACAGACAGAATGATAATCCCAGCAGCTCACTGTTCTCTCTGTTTTGTTTCTTTAAGCAATCTTGTGGACTAAAATGTGTAAGGAAAGAGAAATTCAGCCGAGACATCTTTTTCTGTATTTCCCCAGGGAAGAACTGAAATTATATTTTACAGAGACAAAAACTCCAATGCTGTATTCAAATTCATCCCATGTAGGTGTGAAAGTATGTAAGTTTCAGTTTAGTGCCTCAGATAATCCATTCCCATCTGGAGGAACTGATCCTAAAAAAATGGATTGCCAGCTACGCTCACCTGGGCTGCACTCACCAAAGGCAGACCTGTAATTCTCTGAAAAATTTATTGAATGAATATATCACCTTGTTTCACTATTAAGGAGAGATCATTGCCTGGAATCTGTTTGTGCTTTTAAATTTCCACATCCTCTCTTTAAGTACATCATAATTTCTGGCCAGCAAGTATGGTTTGTAGTCATTGAAATGAGTATGAAACTATACTGAGAGTTGGTATTCGTTAAGACTGCATTAGGTCGGCTATTTAGTTAGATATTTGAAAAAAAGGCTAATATTAGTGTGAGGTAGATCCTTCCTGTTTTGCTCTTGTATTCAATAACAATGTTCCTTAAACAGAGACTCATGATGAAACAGCTACCTTTTTTGCCAGATTCTTGCCTCATGAAAAAGCAAGCTACAGAAAATTAACTGTATAGGGAATATTCAACAGAGAGAAAGACAGTGCTGGCGTGGGGAGAGAGTTTCTGTGATTTCACTTGGGAAGGCTGTGCTCCTGCCAAAGAAATAAACTTTCACAATACTAGCATGTGGAACTTTGAGTAAAGTAAATAAGCTTTTCAAACTTCCCAACTAGTAGGAAGGAAAAAGATCAGAAAGTCTCTGGTATTTAGCACACCCTTTGGAGGGGCAGCATGCATCCAGTGTAAAAATTCATAACAGGGGGATAATTAACTTCTGTCCTCCATCAGTGTTGTATCAAAACATAATATAATATCCTGATAGTTCCTATGAACTGAACTCTCAAGTCCTTGGATTGCAGTTCATGGCTGCTGCAACCAGGTTTGTTTTCTTCTACAGGATTTGACATTCTCAGAAAGCCTCCACTTCTCCCCTGCTGTACACATTACCTGTGGCTGCTGCAGCACTCAAATTATGTGTTTAAAGGCAGCCCTTCCATTCTGATCAAATTTTCTAGCACTTCACTCTGTCAGTCTATTCTCCTGTCAGTGGGGGAATGAAAACTCAGCCATTGACTTCAAGTGCCTCGCTCCCTCTTATAGAAGAAAATGCATAAAACAAAAGCCCTTTCAAAAAACATATATTTTGATTTTTTTTTTCAGATTACCTCATTCTTATCTCTTGGTTGCTTGATTTTTTTAATAAAGTATTCACTCTGTGCCTAAAAGTAAATTAAATATTTATTTTTTTTAAACAACTCCCTGCTTTTTTTTAAACCTTCCTTTGTGGTTTCTTGAAAGTCGTCTCTGTTTAGGCGGGCAGCAAGGTGTGCACAGTGTGAGTAATTAAGGTGATGATACTTACTTTTTCTCTTTTTCTCCAGTATGTTTAAAAGCTTTACCTGCATAAATCCAGATTGCTAAATTGAAAGGAAACATTATGAATGCCATGACTTTGGGCTGGGTTCTTTAGAAAAAATATGTTCCCTTTATGTGTGTTTTCATTTTCCAAATTTCAGAATTATATTAAAATTCCTGACTCCTACTTATTTCTGCCAGGTTTCCTCTCCCTTCCTCTTTACTTTTTTTCAGTATAAGCTAGATGTTTTTTGCTTCTCACCCCCAGCATTTCTGCCTTTAAGTTCAGCTATTTCAGTTTTAGTTTATTATCAGGCTGTAGGTGAGACAAACTAGAGGAGATGAGGAAAACAGATGTAATGTAGTTCACATGGTTTAGGTTTCCAGATTTTTTAATCAGAAACATGTTTTGCCTGATATACTGTAACAATGACTCTCTAGCTGTAGTGATTGACATTTCTATAGAGCGAAGTCTGCCCTCACATTCCTCAATATTCATCTGAAGTACTACTGTACTACTGGTAGAATCAGAATATTACTTAGAATTGATAATACTTAAATAACTTTATGTCTTTATTTATTCTCTACCTGTGAGTAGTTATTTAGTGGCAATTGTTGTGGTAATTCAGGAGAAATACAATTTGCTCATTCTTAGATTCATTTATTTTCTTAGATTTATGGTAATTGTAGTATTCTCTTATCTCTTCTACCTCCTGGAATATTGAATCTGCTCACACTATACCCACGTACATCATCCTCTGACCTGACAGCCTTCTTGCTTGAGGTGAGAAAGCAAGATCTGATTGGAGACACACATTTGATGATAAAAAATGAATTCCTGTCTCTTGATTTCTTTATAAGATGCAGTCAGCAAGTGAAAGGACCAGTATAATAACAAGGGCATTGAATTTTCTTGTAGCAGAAGTTACACATTTTTGTGTTATATATAAGGAAGTTTCTTAGAAAAATGCTTAAATCCGTCTTCATCTTTAGTTACTGTCTTCCTGAATGGAATGTTCAGGTTATTTCAAAAGGTAACTATTAAGATCATCTCTCTCTGTCACAATATTTCTGTCATGCATCCTTCAGCAAGATAAAGAAGCTTTAGGTATTAGAGTAGGTTCTTTGTTGTTCATACATGCATTCTAACATCTCACATTCCTATATTAGTCTTTCAATCTGGAAAATATAGCATTTTGATTGGTAGCCTTCCTAAATATGTGAAAGACAGAACAGTAGCAATACATCACGCACAAGTGTAAATAAGCTGCTCTGTTGCTGGCTAGATTTTGATATACGAGATTTTGATGTACGTGCACAGAAACCGTGACTGAAGTGTCACATTCTTACTCATACAGTGTGAGTTAAAAATGTAATGTTTATTATACATAAAATTCTTAGATGCCTTTCTATGAGTTTATACATACGTATCTATTAGTAGGTAAATGTAAAAATGCAATGTCATGGGGAAAAAATAATGCTTTTATTCCTTACGAGTGTATTTCAGACTCATGCATCTAGTCCACCAAGACATGGTGTGCTGTAAGAGCCAGGGCCTTGAGCACTCAAATTTCTCTCCAACTTCATGTATCCCAATACTATAAAGTAGCCTTAAATGTTTATTTTCTCTTCTATAATAACTGTAGCTTGTAACTGATTTTTTTTCTTAGGGTAAAATCCAATAGCTAATATTTTGGGGGGTGAGATTCTCCATTGTCTTCTCTGTATAGCCTGGCTTCAACCTTGGAAAGTTTAATTCCTTTATTCCAGCAAAATCTTTGCAGCTGGAAAAGCTCTTCATTAGCTTTGATTCCTCCAGACCTCAGCTCCACTGATCCCAGTGCTGCAGCTTGCCTTCTGGCTCACCTCAGGGTGGTCTTTGATGCCTGCACTTCAGCTTCTGGCGTGCCACCTGCAGAATTAGAGACTGAAGCAAATGTGCACAGTCATCTCTTTTGCTTACTGCTTATAAAAACCTGCACAGGTAAGCTTTAACGCAGTTTAGATAACTGTGAGAGAATTTAAAAACCTCTTTGGTAGAGGCGATTCAGGAAATTTTATGATTGACTGTGGATATCAGGCAAAACAGTTTTCCCACCTCGTCATTGACTTTGGAGTCCTGCTTTCCTGATGCATGATATCATCACTAGACTTTAATATCTCTCCTGTAGATGATAATTATACAGATACAAATAGTTACTACTGAACTAAGGTTTTTTTTGACATGTGGGAGATAGGGTCTATCAATATTTTATTTACATATATAGAATCTCAACTTTAAAAGCACCTCAAATTTAGAATAACTTTTAAGTATTAATTTTCTTTAGCTAGAAAAGGTTATTAAATGTGCATATTTTTCTGGCTTAGGAATATACCTCTCTGTATGTGTAACTACCAAAACTTATATTAATGCGGGCACATGTCATTGGCTGCTTTGCCCCTGATTTTCTCTAACTCTGATTCTGGGACACTGCACATATCTTCTGCACGTGCTCACATACACAAACATAGAAAAATGCCTTAAAATCCAAATTCTTCATCTCTTTCTACAGTTCAGCTGGCTTTCAAGCTGACCAGCATGAACTCTCCAATAGTGTGGATCACTCCATTAGCAATTATATTGAAATTTCAAAAGAGAAATTTCAATTCTTCTCTAGGGATCTAATATTTAGAACACAGCACTTCATGCAAGTGAAGGCTTAAGGTTACACAGCTGGCCTTGTGCCTGAAAGATATTATTCCTAGAGGTTTGCCAAGATGTTTACTATCTTATAATAACAATTTTACATGCAGGGTATATTTCTGTGTGTTTTGATAAATCAAGCATGAGATTTCTGTGTGTGATTTGTGCCTCATCCAAAGAAAAAAAAGAGATTCCATCAAGTTTCACGACTGGATGAAGTTCTTAGGCTCTGATGAAGTTAGAGCTTTGATTTTTTCGCTGGATCATTTCACTTCTGGGGTGTAAAAAGTCAATAAAATAAAGATGGATACAAACTGCTACCACAAGCATTGTTAATACAGACTAGAGAAAGCATCCACTAATCTTGTAACTGTGTTTCCACATCTGCATGTTGTGGAAAAGTGTAAGATTTCTTCCAGTTTTGTTATCCCTGCTAGAAATGAGATTCCAATGAGAATGAAAGAGTATGCCCACAAAAGAGACTTTCTGGAAGTTGAACAATAGGGAAACCAATGCAGTGCAGCAGTCAAGGAAAATCTTGATGTATCTTTCAAAAGAGAATGGCTCTCCAGGAGGTAATGTCATTCTAGCTTGTTCATTTAACTGTTAGATGATGATATAATTGTGTCTTTTCTCCAAATAGCTTTTTAAAAATGCATTTATGACCCATGCCTGGCCTATGTCTCTAGCTGTATATGCTAAATGGTGAATGTTGTGAATATTTTACAAATATACTGTATTTGTGAAATGTTCACAATAACATTCAAAACCCTCACATTTCTGTGTCGATGATCTTATTTAAGGAAACTGTATCAATCAGTGTTAGAATCACACACACAAAGAAAATTCCTCAGTGCAGAGCTGAAAACATTGTTATTGTGATGTTATCTGTTTTCATGGTTCCCCTTTATCCTATCTGCAAATCACATCAGCCTCCTTGAGGCCCTGAAGTCATATCAGAGAAGGCAATACATTGGATGGGGTATCCGCCAGTGAGGGATGGGTTTGGTTGAACAAATCTGAGCAGAGGTTTCATACAGATCAGGGCTTTGTTGGCCAAAATCTTGCTAGTTGTTTGAGGTGAAATAGCTGAAAAGATCAAAGAATAAATTTTACATTGTGCTGTGGTGTGAAAGTGCTGCTTCTTTCACACTGGGATAGACAATTTTGTTCTTCAGATTATTTCATTTTATTCTGAATGCACAGCAGTTTAATGCTTATTACCTGTCAGTCCTGTGGAAGGTTTCATGCAGCTGAAGCAGTGCTTCAGAGTAGGAGTTCTCTGTTATGAGAAACACAACAATTCCAATTCTAATTTTTCAGGTTTCCTTATAAATTTGTCTCCATGAGAGTCACAAGACTGTGTCCAGTAAACATTTGGAGGGGTGAGGGGGACGGGAAGGGTGTTTCCTGCATTTTGATGGTCCTAAAATGCTAACTCCTTTAGTTAGTGTTTAAAAGCAGCACTTTATTTATGCACATATTAGATCCTTCCATCATGATTGAACTGACCCAACACAAATTGAATTGGCTTGCACCATGAGACAGCATAACTCTAAAGATAAGCAGGTATTCACTTAGGATCCTTCAAAAACCCAATTACCATTCCATATGAATCTGTTGATCAAGTAATCCTGTTTCCTGGGGATTGACTGTTGAACACACTTGCACAGAAATATGATTCTTGTGAGAATGTTTCTACTGTTTCAAATCTAACTTCAAAGATAAGCACACAAAATCCTAAAATAAATTTTCTGGTTATGACATATGGCTTTCAACCAAAATGGGTGTTTTTCCTTCGCCTGAAATAAATAAAGATTAATTTATTTGATCAAAGTTCTTTGGCACCCTTGTCTGGAAGAATATCAAATGTATTCAGAGTTTTTTTTCCACCAATTACTTTTAAAAAACAGGAGATTTTTGAGGGCCAGAAGACAAACTAATTAATAATATGGCGACCACAGAAGATTATATGACAGATTGTCCCCAGCCAAAGGCATGGGAAGCTTGGGAAAGGTCTCAAAGGAGCAGCTGGATTTCATGTCCTGTAGTCATTTCCTTTCACAGAACAGGCTAAAGACTCTGATCCCTCATATGACTGATTGTGTGACCAAGGCAGCATGGGTGTGTTTGCCTTATTGGAGATACATGCTGGGGGCACAACATCATTCTGCTGCTGTGTGCTCTGCTGAGGCTGCTCTGGTGTGTTGTCTGTCCAGTTCCATTGGGTCTGGTAACTTCGGGGAGGCACTTAGCTGTAGGCCACTCAGTATTATGAAACTTGTAAGTTTGCCTTCTTCTTCAGTCTTTAGGATCTCTTATAATTCAGTGGAGGTATAATGTTTCACGGATGTTTTGATTGAGAGGGAAGTTGTTTTTCTGACCATATGTCAACTAAGAGGACTTGAAAACCTTCACTACTATTTTTTCCTAATGTTGATGAGCACACTCTATCTGGCTCCTCTATTCTTTCAGTATTTATGATTTGTATTAAAAAGTTATGGCCCATAGCTGGAGATTCCTTTGGGTTGGAAACAGAAAAAAGCTGGCCAGCTGCAGTGTGGGGAAGGATGCACTTTGCAGAAAGTTGCTTGCAGCGGCAATAGTTCCATTTAGGTGTCCTTCAGGCTGAAAAGGGAAAAGTTTTGTGAGTAAATGTCAACCACCCAGTACAGCCACCTGCCGTTGCCATAATGGGGCCAATAGTCTCAGCTTCAGAGAATGAGAAAGGTAGTTTTGATCATAATGAATGAATGAAGCTGGTTGTTAGCTCTTTTGTTTTCATATTGCTGGGGCTGACTGGATTGCATTCAAAACCCTTATCTTGGAAAAATTACTTCTTTGGCTGGATGGATTTCCATTTATTTATTTTAGTAGTATCTCATGCATTATTTCTAAACATAACTAAAAGTGGACTCAGCAGCTGTCTTAGGTCTTTTGTGCTTCCCATCCTTATCAATGAAGGCATTAATTAAGGTTGTGATCCCCTTTATTGCAAATACAAATAAAATCTGACAAAATTGTAAGTTCTTTAGTGCTGGAAGCTGACAGAATAGGGAAAAAATCAATTTTATGCATGAAAAGTCTCATTAAGGAGATCCACGGAATTAAAGTAATTGGCATCAGAGTCCACAGTTAATGCTGTTCATTGTTTTGCCATTGCAGCCACTCAGCCCAGTTTGTTAATGCTGCTTGTGTGACCCGTGTTCTCCTTTGCAGGATCTGTGTTAGTCTACCTAGACAGCATAAGGGTCACAGGGTTCTCAGGGAAAAATGCCCTTATTTTCTCAATGTGATCAGAAAGTTAACACAGATCACCTGAAGCAGCACAGTGTTCTGAACCATTTTTCCCCCTGCTATGTAGCAGTGACCCGTGGAAGCTGCACAAGTCAGACAAAACGCAGAAAGGTCATTCAGGACTCATAAAATCCATTAACTAAAGTGCACGAAGCATTGCTGGTAATTAAATTGTATTTCACAAAACAAGCAAACACGTAATCCTTCAAGATGCAATTGGGAGGCATTGGCTCCTCCTCTCAGAACACCCCACTTCAGAATTTTAACAGCAGGAAATGTCCTCCAGGTATGAAGAGGAGATAATCAAATGAAGTGGGAGATTTGAAAAGGCCAGAAGAAGCACTTGCTAATTCCCCTACATTAAGTGTGGAGAAGCCTTTATAGCCTTGTAGAAATACAAATATTGGTAATTTTTCTTTCGAGTCAGAGACTGGTAATTTTGATTATTAGCTGCCTGGCACTGAGGATGTCTAACACCAGTGCATCTTCTGTGTTTGACTGATTATTTTAACATCAGCAAACCCTTCAGAATTATCTTTTTTAACCAAGTAAATTATACCTTATTGTGAAGAGGGATTTAATCTCCTGCTTATTCTATATTATGAAGTTCTATCAATTTTGGTTTTTCGTGATATGCCAACTACGATTAATATTTTATCAATGAATAGTTGTGTCCTCTGTAATCATTTATTTAAGTATGTATCTGACTAGTTCAGTAATAAGAATCTTCAATTTTTAATGAAGTAGAAGTTAGTAACACTCATAAATAGATGTAAATTTTCATCATAACAATTTAATCATTCTTTTTTGATAATAAATATATATCATATTCACATATGCACAATGAATAGTGCCACAATACAGTTTCAGAAAGGTAGAAAACCACCTCGCTCACAGCTCTGACTGTAAAGCAAGAATAATATAGCTTGGCAGAACTCTGAAAATATTGTCTCCACCTGTTCTCTCCACCTGCAGGGTCAGACATCTGAGACACTGGTGCAGATGTTGCTGAAGCACTGTCGTTAACGGGACAGTGTTTTAACATAAAGCGGTGCTTCATCCTAAAGAGATGTGGTGCAAACTCTCTCCAGATGCTTGGCTGAGTTATTAGTGGCTCAGCAGCCACAATATGGGCGCTGAGACAGGTGACTGGCAGTAACTTGAGCACCCATGTGAAACAGTGTCATCTCGGAGAGACGCTGAGTCACGCTATTTGATAGCTGGAGTCCAAAAAAATGTGTAAGACTTTTCCCCCCCCGTCTTTTCCAGCAGCTCGGAAATCCTCCGTAATCTCTAGGTATGAGAAAATAATTAGAACAGTGATAGACTGAAGTCCTTTCATAATATCTTTGACTATCACTTTTAATATCTCTTTATCCAGATTGGGATACCCTTTGGATTTCCTTATCTCTTTCTTCTTAATGATAATCCCATATTAAATCATGCAGCTCCTCTATTGCTTGGGCCATGTGTTAATCCTGCTGCTGGTTTGGCCTTTGTTTTATGTGAGGCTAGAAGAGACAATCTCCTAGCTATTAACACCTCATTTGGGTCTGTCGCGGAGGGGGGGGCGTGGGGGGGGGGGACGTGGGAGGGAAACATCTAACTAGCAATTACCCATAAAATTCATTCGACAATTAGTTATTTATGTATTAGTAAAGAGATTCTGTTACGTAGTAAAATCGAAAAATCCACTAATGAGGGGTGCAGTCTGTTCTTGAAAATAATTTCTGACAATACGGCCAAAAGACAAATATGAAAATCCTACTCATGCAATTTTAGGAGTTCACATTTTTCATTATTTGCTATTTTGGCACGTCAGTAAGGTAATTCCTCCACTCCATTCAAATAAGCACACCAGATGAGGAAAGCATGCCAATAATTTAACATCCTTAATTAAGGAGTATTAAGCTGAATTTGGTGTATTTTATCACATGATGTGTGCTAGAAAATGCACATCTATCAGTGAGTGCAAAGTGATTGGGCAGCTGTAAGACTGATTTAAAATTTGCCTACAAAAGAGTTTCAGAATGAATTCTCATTCTCTGTGTATGGATATTTTTGCTTGAAAATGACTAATATAACATACCCTGTAATTAAGGGAAAGAGCATTAGACATTGACTATGCATTCTGCAAAATGCGTTACTAAAAAATTCTATGGGCTCCGTGGCTTTTTCCAGATGCATTTCATAGGACTTTTTCTGCATGTTCAAGCTGCAAAATCAGGGAAAGGTCCAGTCAGCAGACATTATGAATCCATTAGGTCTATTATTTTTCCCCACTTTGCATATGTTCAGTTTTAATGGTTTGACAGAAAAGAAGAAAGTGTATGAACCTGACAAAATACTTTTTTTTATTATTATTGTTATTTGCAATCTAAAGCCATAACGATCATTTAACCAGAGCCTGCTCAGGATAAAACTCTCATTAAAAGCTTCAGGTATGAAAACTCTCCTGTGTAAGACTGAGTCCTGCTGAGAAAAACCTAGTGTAACCCCTAATGGTTCTGCTGTGCTGTCAGACACTTCTACTCATTGTGCTCCGTGGCCTCTTGCAGCCCCCGGGGACCCCAATTTGTGTTCTATCTCTGAAGCTGTGATTGTCACACTTGTGGCAAGTGCAGCCACAGAATGTGGGACTACAGTAATTGCTTAAGTCAGCCCGGATCGTATATTCTCTTGTCAGCAGACACTACTAGCCTAGCATTTAAGTATCAGCACAAAGTTATATATTAATCTTTCATTTGCTTAGTCATCATGATTTTATTAATTAACATGTGCGGCAGACTCCACCAGCTGTCACTGCATTTTGCCATCACAGTTATTTCCCCACTGTAAAAACATGACTGCAAAAGTTTCTATGGCTTGGCATCATCCTGTTGCAAATACAGTTCTTAAGTATTTCTGGTAGTAAACTTTGTATCCAAGTACCCTTATGTTCTAGGAGGTAGAAATAGTAAGAATTTCAAGATACTATCTTCATGACAAGTTGTGGGAGTGGAAGTTGAAATGAATGTTCTTTCCAAATTTTTGCTCTTTCACTGTAATGCATTGCGTGGGCAATGTCTATTTAATTCAGCCCACAGCCACTGGTCATGCCCTCTTCAAAACTGGGAACTCACCACATAGAAAGGTGAAAGAGACATATATCAAATTTGAGCAAGGGTAATAGAGGAGAAATATTAATTCAGTTACTAAGATCTTCATCTGACAACAGGAGGGGAGGATTTAGAAGAAAACTTAAGATCAGAGAAGAAATGAGAAAATATTCTGACGCTACACCAATATTCAAATATCATTTTGACTCAAATATTGCAAAATATTGCAATACAAACATTTTCAGATATCCACAGCATGTCTGCCTGGTCTCATACACCCAAATTAAACTCTGATGTTCAGCACCCCAGCATTAGAGAGCACTCAGCAGTGTAATGCTGCCTTTGAAAGCGTGTAACACAGGTTACTGTAGTTATCAGGGCTGTGTAGATGATCCAAGACTGATCTTCTCCTTCCTGCCATATCAAAGTAAAGGAAATGTTTCAATAATTCCTGTTTTGTAAATGTAAATCTCCAAATGGCTTAATTAGAGGTGGTGTCAGCATTTCTGCTCCTTTTCAGATGAACTAGATAACACTTGTGTCTTCAATGTGAGAAGCAAGATGAGCCACCTCCTACCTAAGGGTAGTGATCTGATTGCATAAGTGCTTCTCGTTTATCATCCTTTACAGCAGGGTTGAAAAAAACATTTTCGCCACAGACTCAAGGCCATCTATGTATTCTATCATTGATATTGGCTGAAGCTGACAAACACAACTTCTCACCTCACTGCCCCACCCTAGGTGGGATGTGAAAAATGCGTATTTTATGATTGGCTTTTCGCAAATATTAAAATGAACATTATATGTGTTGTGTTTGAAAGTGATGCTGTATTAATTCTCTTAAGTAATGTGTTAAATACAGTTTTAGGTTATAACAAAATGTTAAAACAGAAACTAAGCTATGTAAGGTACTTTTTTCTAAAGAAAGGACCTGCACCAAGATAGCAGCCCCAGGACACCTAAATCTTTCAGAGAAAGAGAATTTATTGCTCCATTATCAGGAGAAACAAATTTCTTCCCGCCTAACTCAGTCAGGATGACGTTGTTAGGATTATGAGGAAGTTGATGATGACCAGAGAGAATCCTGTGTTTGAACGGAATTTATGCATCATGTATGAAGTGTATGAACATGCAACAGGCTATTGTTTTTAAGGGTTAATCGTATGTTAATGGGTGTCATTTTTCGGCTCGTGCTGTCCAGAAAGAGGTACCCATATGTCTGCAAATCTTTATTTCTATTGTCTCATATTGTCCTAATTCAAATTGTCCAAATTATTATTACTCTAATTGTATTGCTATTTTTATTACTATTAAACTTTTAAAATTTTAAAAACGAGTGATTGGCGTTTTTCACAAGGGAGCAGTGGTTCCGTGTCTCTCCTGTACTGAAAGAGAGGCATAGAAGCTGGCACACCCCAGACTTGATGGGATGTGAGTGCTCCTTTCTTTCAATCTCTGTAAAGAAATGAGCAGCTCAGCTTAAAGTCTCACTGTTTTGGTCTGAGATAGAGGGAAGAGCTCAGTCCTGTGCATTGCTCAGGGGCTGTGACTAACAGCCACAAAGCTGTTGTGCTCCAGTATAGCACAAAACACTGCTCATTTGAAATTAACGAGTCTGAATTTGTGCTGAAAGGGAAGGAAGCAGAAGGAGCAGCACTCACAGTCAGAGTCAGCTGAGAGGCATTTTAAGAAGCTATTTCTCCTCAGCTGTAGCTAGTTGTATCCTGGCTTCTGACACTGTGCCTGGCCAGAGCAGCATGAAAGGATTCTAACAGATGCTCACACGTCGAGTTTGACAGTGAATTTGGTGTGTTTACAGATAAACTGTAGTTAAGCTGGAGATTGTGACTTCATCTGCCTTCCTGTGGTGGTGCAGCTCCTGATTCTCTATGTCACAGGATGTGCAGTGTTGCTCACGGCTCAGCTTCCTCCACGCTCAAGCATGCGCTTCATGGATGTTGCTGCGTCAACACTGTTCCTGCTTTCTTTTGTAGGAGCACTGCAAAAGGGGAATGAAAAATATAAAGTGACAAAAATGCAAGGGTCTGGATAAGGACTCATCCTCTGACTGACTACCTACTACCTGTGAACAACTTTCTTAGGAGGAAGGGAGAAGATCTCATTACTGACCAAAAATTATTCTGCAGAGTAGAGAGACCAAAGAGTGACATTGTAGTTGTTTCAACTCATTCTTTTTTATGCTTTAGCCCTGAAGAAGGAGTCAGACAAGTTATCTTCTGTCAGCTTCTGAAATCTAAACAAAAACCCCAATTCAAACCTAAGTAATAGCTATGAACTCTTTGCCAGTTTCCTGCCTCTAAATATATATATATATATATATAAGACTTTAAGATACAAATTAGAAATTAAACATTTCTAGTTTTCTCATGGTGAACTAAGGAAATAGCAAAAGG
>JAWWEY010000130.1:14125028-14150114 GCA_035582745.1 Loriotus luctuosus | reverse complement strand
GCACCACAGTCGTAGATAACTTGGAAATACCTCAAATAAATTGGAAAGACCTGACACTTAAAACAGTAGATGAAAAAGAATATAACTTCAGAGGTAATGTGCTTTTGGTTTTGACTGGTACTTGAGTAGATTTTAATCGTATATTAGACTGAGACTAAAAAATATATTCAGATGGCTCCATTCATGTAGCATTTTTGTGTTTAAAAACAGCTGGTCAAAATTACCAGCCAGAAAGTTTTCCTAATGACACAGAAGATTTTTTAGAACAATGCTAACATGAAGGGGTTCTGTTAAATAATTTTGGAAATCCTAGAATTCTGGACATAATAAAAAAATTAATAAGTTAAATTCATCCTGAAAATAATTTAAAAAAAAGGTATTATCCTCTATAAAGTTGCTTTTAATTTTTTACTCTGATGTTAAAGCTGAATTTCCCTTAAAACTTACTACAAAATTAATTGTTTATAAAAGAACCAGTGTAGATTCTCTAAAGCCTGCAAAGTTTTCCCTTTTCTGTGAGCACTTCGGGAATATAATATATATATAGCTGCACACAAAAAAGGTTTATACAGCAGACTTATCCTTTTATGTGAATGTACTAAAAGCATGGAGTATGGCTTACCAAATATCCCTGAAATTGCCTGGGTATGGGTAAAATATCATTTCACTACAGGATGAAGTGTTCCATTTAAAGTGCAAGTCTGGGCTCTGGGGTAATATTGACAAAGTAGAGTTATTATGAACTAAAATCTCTTTCTAGAAAACTGAGCAGATATACCAATAATCCTAAAAGCAATACCTGCTTCCCTTATGGCATAAATAGTGCATATCAGAGAATTCATTATTTGTGTATAACAAGGTCTCTAAATGCATTTTATAAAAGTAAACCATAAGATACTGAGAATAACATTGCAGGACTGAGAAACAAACTGGTTTCCCAGATGTATTTTCTTGTACCATGGAGAGCACAAAATGGAGATTATTCTTCATTGGGAATGTTCTGTTTCCAGCAGTACTCTTCAGCTCAGGAGGGCTGGAGTAACCTGTGCCAGCATTCAGCCTCCAGCCTCCAGATTAGGTGCATGAGGAGAGGACAAAGAGCTGTGGCTGCAGAGCTCTCAGCTGCAGTCACTTTATTCTTCACAGAGCAGGCAGTAGAAAAGTGTATTTTTTTTTTTTCTGTAAGAAATCCCAGAGGAAAAAGGGGGCACAATGCCAGAATGAACGTTGGAGTTTTCTTTATCAGAAAGGGAGAATCAGCTGCAGCACTTTGGAAAACAATGCATTTGAAAGATACGGTCTAATGGTAAACTATTACGAGGTCATCTCACTTGTTAATTTACCTTGAGGGAAAAGAGTTTCCTCATGCATGCACCCACCAGTCCTTGCCTGAGGAGGCACTGGTGGATTTAAGTCTATGTGGGATGAGACCAATGTATATATACCAGTTGAATCCAGTTTATGACTACACCAAGAGACAAAAAAAAAAAAAAGAAAAATAAAGAAAAATAAAAGACCCTTTTAAAGAAAAGAATCAACTAAAAATAAAATTAAGGCAAAATTACATGTGCTGGTTGAAAAATAGAGATATCTGATGACAGATGAGCCAACAGTGATAAGCTGCTTAAAAACACATGACAAATACATCTGTTTAAGCAAAGATGCACATTTCACCATTCCTCAGAGCTCACAATTGCCAAGCATGGCTCTGATTTCTTTGCTTTGCATTTCTGATCATACAAATTTCTGATTTGTGTCTCCTATAAAGGGAAGTGGACTTGTAAGCCTAGGGGCAGGTTTTCTGAGGAACCAGAGAGGCTTTTATTTCTCAGTGGTTGCCTCTAAGCTCCTATGGTCATCTGCCACTTTTTGGAATTGCTGTTTTCAATTTTGTGAACTGGAACTGATATCACCTTTCAAAGCCTTGTCCAAATAGGTGCTGAAGGGGTTCCATGGAAGAGTTAGAGGCTGTACACATGGCTATGTACCTTTCTTCAACACCACACTGGACCCATCTGCTCGTGTTGGACATCTAACAGCTGCTAGATTTGATTTTCTCCCCTCAATGCATCATGAATATTAAAACCTAATAATTTTAAGCTCAATGCAGCATCCATTCAGACCAAAGCATCCAGACAGACATCACCATTGCCATGAGCCTGGCAGTAAACTCATTTGGGTAGGCATTGTTTCCTCTGAGTGTTTTAATCCTCCTTCTGCCTCTTAGATGGTGAATGCATGCTCAGGTGATATTCATGAAATAAGTGATTTGTTCTAAATTCAAACACCAGCTTGCCTCAAGGTGATCCTGTGATCCTGGACATGAAGTTTGAATTCATTTTTACAGAACATATTTTATCTCTTGGTTTGCTTTGAAATTTATTGATATCAGGCAATTTATTCTGTATATATTTTTAATGCAAATAAATTACACAGTCTGTAATAAAGAATTTTGCAGCATTGTTAGTTATAATAACAGAATTAGGAACAGACAAACTGAAAGATAATTCTTAAGTAAAATTACCAATTTTACCATCTCCTTAGGTGAATAAATTAACAGGTTTCTCAGACCCACCTTACCTAGAATGAACTTTTTTTGTTCTTTAGGTTATTTTCCTGCAAAGCTGACTCTGGTGTTGTTCAGCATTGCTGTCTTACTGGTATTCCTTTCTTAAGTACTGAATTTTGAAGGATTAATCATGGCAGAAGGTTAAATTATATTATTTATTTTTCCCTGTCATTTCACCTCTACAACATTCCTACTATTAGTTTTTTCTAGATTGCCACGTATAATGAAGAGGCAGTGGAGATTGTCCTGTGGAATAGAGATGGTCCAAAGGAAGACCCTGGTGGAAACTTCTGTAACAAAAAAAAAAGTACCTGAAATGAGATTGTGGGAGAAGCAGAGGAGCAGAATGCATGGAGGGAGCACAGGTGCCACTGAAAGGGCCTGTCTCTTTCCAGAGGTACTCCCTGTGTATTTGCATCACTTCCATTTCAGACTCTTCTACCTCATAGGTCAAAGTTTCATATAAATATCCCATTTCTTTGAATCTGTAAAAAAACCTTCTGGAATCTCCTCAGTTCCCTCCATTTACTGACATGTATGACTTACAGATCTTTTACAACTCCATAAAATACAAACGGCATTCAGTATATCTGGACAAGCAACTGTAAGTTAATTCTAGTAATTTAGTCAGTACTTTAGGATATTAATTGCAGACACCTGGAATAGACAGATATGTTGGTATTGTAGACTATTTGGAGGTATTCCTGGTTACTTTGCCACTGAACTTCCTGCACTGCCACACTGCCACAGAAGTGTGAGAAAGTAGCGGCACTATCAAGTGTACTTGAGGGCTTCTAGTCTTCTTTAAGTCGAGGCCAAGAGCCAAGTGGCAGTACCCTTCTGAATAAAACCCAGTTAATTTCAAAATGTTGTACTGCTAGATATGTTTAACTTTGAGTTTTCAATTGCAGCTATGAGGAAAAGATAAGAAAATGAATTGGAGGAGCCTTTACAAAGCTGCCTACTAAAACATCAGCTGTCTAAAGTTTTTTTTCTCATCTTACTATAATATAAATCGTAGAAACACAGAATGGTTGAGGTAGTAAGAGACCTTAAAAATCATCTAACAATAAGCATAGACACCTTCTACAAGATCAGGTAGAAAACAGTACTATAAAGTAAAACACTCTAACATAAATTTAAACACATATAAGCAAAAGAATGTATTAGGCATGTCTTGAATTTTATAAACATATATTGGGACTTTGTATCCCCTGAGACTGAAATTTTACTCAGCTCTAAGACAATATGTGGGCTTAATTGCTTTTGCCATATTATTTCTGTATCAAAGGTTATTTTATTTTAAAATTCCATCAAACAAGGCAGTTGTCAGCTTGCTAAAAGTACCAAGCACTGCTGCTCTTGCATCCTTACTGCACTGAAACTTGTCCTGTTGTTTTCACTGGGGAGGCAGTGCAGTTGGTTATGCCAAGAGGTATTCCGCTGCACAGACCCTCAGTGTCCAGCTGCTGGAGCTTTTACCACGGAGCCCTTAGCTGTGTTTTCGGCAACGGTGTGAGCAATGTCTTGGGGTGTCCTTTTGCTGCTTCTCTTGGGTTGGCATCTGGAAGCAGGTAGCTGCAGAACTCTTTTGCTTTGGGCAGTACTGAGGTTAGCACAGAGGCTGCACAGCGCTTGCATTTGCAGAGCTAGGCAGCCCAAAATAAACAGTGGCAGCACTAGAAATAGCATTTTAAAAACTATACACCAAGGGTGTGTCAGTTTTCAGTTACATTTTTCTTCACATAAGAAATAGGTCTTCCTTAGCCATTTCTCCTTCCCTCTTGCAATCACAAATTTAATTTCCTTTCATTGTAATTTACCTCAAAAAATAGCAAGATATTGTTATGGAGGAAAACTCAGGTACGTGATTCTTCTTTTGGTCTGACAACAGTGGCCATGGAACTTGTTCTAACAAACTCTTCAGAGAAAAAGGGGAGGAGCTCCCCTGGCCTCTCATTTGCATTATGCTTGTGAATTGAGAATTGGGCATTGTGGATGTGGAACAGTCTCACTCCTTCTACACCAAGCTAAAGGCGCAGAACTATATCTTCTCACAAAGCATCGATCAGAAATTCTTTCATTCTTGTCAGTGGAATTGCATTCAGTGAACTTGGCACAGGTTCAGGGCCTGTGAAGCAGGGCTTTTAAATCTTCAACCACATAATTTACACATTTTAATAATTTCAAATAGCATTTTGGTCCTACCTTAGTTCTTATCTAACCAATGCAAATAGGAATGGAGGTTTTGAGACGTTTATCTTTCAAGCACACTGCACCCCACCCCTTCAGTCCAGATTTCTTCTAAGGAAGGATTTTCACAGGGAAATTTAGAGTGAAATAGGGACAAAAATACAACTGAAAATTCAGCCTCACTCAAGGTGTGATGAAATTGCTGACATAAAGCCAAATTTCCTTTGTCTTATAATTCATATATAGTAAAAATAAGGACAGTCAAGTTTTTTCATTTCTGATCATTTTATCTTGAATCTGCATCCTCTGAACTAAAGGCAGTAATACTAGAAAGAAATGCTGCGAAAGGCAAGATGAACACAGAAAGGTAAGATGAGATGCAGGATGCCAAAAAGCAGAAGCAGGAGGATTTGAGTTGTCTGTGCAGGATTAGGAAGCTGCCTGGCCTCTTCTGCCTGTCAAAAATAATGGAATTGAGTTCCACACTGAAGATAATTGCCTGAAGTCATTCTCCAGCCACAGGGAAGGAAAGATTAATAAAGAGCATTTGTTATAATTCTGCAACCAATTTATGTAATGGAACACATAATAAATAACCACGTATAGCACAAGCATTTATCACAGCCAATTTATGCATCCATTTGTTCAATGTGTGTTAAACCAACCATTTGTATGTACAAGAGTGGTTCTCTTTGTGTCCCTTTTTCTCTGTTAAATTAAAAATTACTGTTATTGAGGGGTTTTGTTGTTGTTGAGCTTTCCTCTTTTGGGTTTTTGTTTGGCTTTCTTTTAGATACCAAAATGACAGTGGCATACACAAACTTCCCAGCAATTGAAATACAGCACAAAGTTTTCCACAGAGCCTGTATTGCTGCCTGTTGCAATTGGAAGATTATTTAAACAAGATATCCACAAGGACTAAAGCCCTATTGCAATTATATTGCATGTATCCCCAAACAACATAGTTAGGTTTGAAACTAAACAGCACTGCCACACTAGAGACAGAAATTACTGTGTCCTAAAAATCTGATCTGGAGTTATCTTCTTAATAAATGGTCTAATATGGAGGGACAGAAGTCTTCTAAGTGCTGCAGAAAGTAATCAGCTGGATATGGTAAAATACTAAAACAAAGGATTCATTTTTGGATGCTGAAAAATAAAAGAAGATAAAATGTAGTACATCTCTTGAATATAATTTAAAGAAAGATAATTGCTATATTAAATTTATCTTTTAATGTCTATCTAATTCAGTGCAAAAATAAATTCTTTACCCTACATTATATCTGTTTCACTAGGCCCTTCTGTTGTGATATGGTCTACAGTATTTGTTTTTCCACATCAGTTGCATTACTATGGGTATTTTGCAGGAGATCCATTCTCTTAGATTATATGCTGCTGCAAACAAAATTATTTAATTGTGCCAGCTACTGCCTGTGTCTTTTTTATGCCATTCTGCCTCTCTTCTCCAAGGTGACAGTTTTCATTACAGTTTATTTTCCAGTGGTTGGTAGCACATATAGCTTAAAGCTCAGATTACAGTCTAAAAATAGTGTAACCAGACTGCATCTATTGTTACTTAATAGGAACCTGAAATATCAATCTGAGCTTTCCTCAGGCTGTTGCTTCCTCCTCATGGACTTTACACATGATCACTGAATTATACAACCAAATTTTATTTAGAGTGGCTTTGTTCCTACCTCTATATGTGGGACATGAATGAAGTGATGAAAACTAGATACTGAGTTCTATAAATTAATAAATTCTCTGCTATAATATGTTGAAAAGAACTGAGACCAATCTTTTGCTCTTCTTTTCCACGGACTTCATCTTTATACAGTGAATACTTATATGGTAGCCCAAAGCAGCTCTGATAAGTTTTGAACAAAGGACTGTGAAAAGGATGTGTCCCTTTTTATTACATTCCTTATACCAGAAAAGCTTCCACCAGCAGTCATTGTAACGTAGAATAGGAAATAAAAAGAACCTTTTATTGCCCTATGAAGAGCCATAATCGTGTTGTTTTCATCCTGAAAAAAAGTCTTTCTGATTATTATGGTACAAGGAAAACTATTGTAATAAGAAGATGTTGACTTCTGTTGAGATGCATATCATTATTTATAGATGGAATACATTAATGTGGAACAAGGGAAAGACAAAGTCAGTATTTATGATGAGGGAAAGTAAACTGATGTTCAGTGAAACAAGCTATTTGATCCTCAGTCAGGAACACAATCCCCCTCTGATGCGTGTAAGACAGATATATAAATCTCATAACTTTCTTAAAGTCAAAATCTAAGTATAAATATATAGGCTCTACAAAGTTTACATTTGCTGTTAATTTATCCCAAAGTGTCTCAGTAGTCCAATACTTTCTTATTTTTAGGTATTAAGCTAAAATCCTCAGATTATAGAATCGTAAAATCATTTATGTTCAAAAGGACCTTAAGACTATTGAATCCAACCATAAATCTGACACTGCAAATTCTTCTGCTGGTCCATGCCCCTGAGCACCTCATCCACACATCTCTTAAGTACCTCAAGGCACAGCAACCCTGCCATTTCCCTGGGCAGGCTCTTTCTGGGCTTGACCACCTTTCTGTAAAAAAATTTTCCTAATACACAATGTGAACTTCCCCTGGCAGAACACAAGGACTTTTGCTTTTTTCTTGTCATTTACTTGGAAGAATAGACTGATCCCTGCCTCACTCCAACCTCCTCTCAGGGACTTCTAGAGGGCAATTATCTGACCCCTGAGCCTCCTCTTCTCCAGTCTGAACCCCCAGCTCCCTCAGCTGCTCCTCATCAGACTTGTGCTCCAGACCCTTCCCCAGCCTTGCTGCCCTTCTCTGGACATGCTCAGCACCTCAGTGTCTTTTTTCAGTGAGATACAAATTTTAAGGCTTGAAATATCTTTGTTCACCAGCTGGTTATTTTATATGTCATTCAAGCAATCTGGTTTGTAAAGAGAAGGTTTGTAAAGAGAAGGTTTAGGAGAACATATGCTAGCCTGGGCTTTGTTTGCATGATTTCAAAGCACAAAAAACCACAAATGAGCACCAGCCTCTACCTTCATTAATTCCAATTAATTTCCAGTTTTTGGAGAGATCAAAGAGAAATTTATGATTCCTTATTTTAAAGAGAGAGTTTTCTGTTTGAAAAAAAAATGGTTAGAATTAGTTTAGCTGTGAACATTTTATTTTGATATAGTATTTGTAGCACTGTTTTTAATGTTTCTTTTATGTTGTACAATAGATGAACATGAAACAACTTGTGAATCTGGACACCAAATACTAAAAGCAACAGCAATTTGTTACAGGATACATCTCCAAAGGAGAAAACCATCTACAGTGAACTGTGACTACCTTTGGGATCTGAAATCAAATTAGTTTTCTAACATTTCTTTCCCCAAAAATGTCTTCCAGGAATCACCTTTGCAAGAGGCCATGTGGTGCAGAAACTGGGTAATTCACACATATTGACACCAAGCTGCTGATGGACGACACCCTGGGTACTGATTATACCATCACTGTTTGTTAGTGATTTCTCTTGATTTGTAGTCTGCTGCAGGTGGGTTGAGTGGATGCGCACACCACTGCACTGCACTTTGTTTACTGGGATAAAAACACATCTAATGGTTTTCTTGCCATTTGGTGTAAACATAACCACCATGTTCTGTCTCCAAAGTGTCTGTAATGTACCTCATTAATCTAAACACTGATGACTTTCATGTGCTTGTCTGAGACTGACCTTATACTTATAAAGCCATGGAGACAGATCTGTGACTGGTGTCACAGTAAAAGGACTGCAGATCAAATAACAACACAAGTATAGTGTCTTAAACTGAATCAAATAAAAATATCTCTTCACTTCAGTTGAATCGCTCTGCAACGCTTTTGTGCATATTGTTACTCTTTGCAGTGTCTTGTAAGCAAGGATCTCTGCTTCTTCCATCTGTCCCTGCTTCTCACTGCCCCGTTTACTGGAAAAAATTGTACTTTGTTATTCAGTCAGAGACAAAAGAGTAAATAATTTAAGATAGATAAATGGGATTCATAGCATAAAACTGATGTTATGATATAAATTTTTGGTGCATTTCTCCTGTTAGTAATAGAAATAAAAAGTTAAAATAATGACAGATTAACTATGAGTTACCATCATGATCATCCTCATAGAAAAAGAAAAGCTTTCTTAAATGTTTGCTTTCCTCTAACAATTTCACATTCTATCTATACCTTCCTGCTCCTGTGTCCCTATTTCTTATCTAATCGCATTCTCTTTTTCACTATTAGCGTAATACATAAATATTGATCATGTACTACAATCCATAGTGCTGATTATCAGCAATTTCATCTCAAATACTCTAACCTAGATTCTGAAAAACTACATCAGCTTTGCCATTTCTGCTTTGAATGCTTAATCTGTTTACTGAAGCAAATCCTCTGGAAATTTTACTGCTTAAAATTGAAGGATAAACTCTCTGCTGGAATAAGTGAGGTAACTAGCTAACTGGAATAAGGAACACAACCCTGTGGATGCAGCTGTTTTTCTCCAACTTACTGTGTGTGAATGATATAGGGTCTGATGTGCTTTAAAGATAATATTTTGCACCTATGAAAACATTTCTTTTGACACTTCTAATGCTGTTGTAGTTCTAGTAAGACAGTACAACAACTCCATTGCTTAATCTTTTATGAAGTGGGAGAGACTAAATAATTGAATACTGTCTTAAAAGCTATTTTAAACTTACACACAAAACAGAAATCTTCTGAAGTTCAGAGATGCATTAGAACTTTTTGAGTCTCATAAAAATTACCTTGTGATAGTTTTCTACTCCAGGCAATATACCTAATGAATTTGTATATTGCAAATAAAATCAATAAATGGTTCCATTGTTTGTGACGTAACTCTAAAGAGATTTTTTTTCTTTCTTATCAGTGGTGAAAGAGAGTAAAACAAGTATGAGCTGTTTCTTAAAAGACTAAACACTGGAAAGAGATTTAGAAAATAATTCAGCAGTCTATTTCTTAGCAGAATAATCTGACTTCTCACACTGCTGTGAACATTCCTGACTTACTAAGCACTTCCAATCTATGCGAAAAGATATAGATCTCTGCTCTAGTCTTTTAACATTCCCTTTGCAACATTATCCAAACTAGAATAAAGTTTAAAAAATGCAGAATAATATTTTTCTGCATTCTGTATACAGTCAAGTGGGTTTTTTCCATTTTTTTCAAAAGTCATTTATTATGTACTGCTATTCTTATGCTTCAGCAGAATCCATACGAATTTGACAAGGATCAGCCAGTTGTTGCTATTACAGAATCCCTCCACTTACTTTTTAACCAAGACACTCTAATTATTCTTCCCTGGAAGTGATTTCAAATCACAGGGACAGATCATCAGGGACTGTAAATCTGTATAGCTCCATTGACTGCACTGACATATTTACATCTGCAGATGATTTGTTTCAAAGTATGCTATAAATAAAAGCAAAATACTTCTAATGGTATGTCATAATGATTGACACTTTTCATTTTAAAGACCTTAAAGCACTAAGCTTTTCAAGTGAATGTTTGTATTTATATAGAAAGATAGATTAACAGCATTCCCAGAATGAAGGTGCCAACACTAATTTGAGTTCTCACTGCACTGTAGTAAAGGCTTCATAGCAGATAAAATGTTACTTATCTAACATAAAAACACAACTGAAGAAAACTTGCACTTAAAAAACATGTTTATTTGATAATTAGAAAGCATATTAGAGACATGGAAATTGGTAAAACCCTGGAAGAGGTGAATTACCTGTTTTCAGCAGTTACCCTCTATGTGAAATTCCCCTTTTACGCTGCTCCATGAGCTACTAATCCACACCTATGCCTCCAGACACAGAAAATCTCTTTTATTGGGATTTAGCAGGCTAACTGCAGATGCCCCATATTTGTGTCTTGATCTGTGCAGATTTGTCTATCACTGAAATGTCAACATTTATAATGTCAGTGTTGCAGTTGGGAGAGAGGAACAATCAGTCACCCAATAGACTTTAAAATTGTACCATGAGACAGTATTTAGAATCTGTGGCTTTGTAACACAGTTGCAAAACTTATTAAGAAGGAAGAAGAATTTATGCTGGAGGAAAGAATTAAAATAGGACCTCACAGGGATTTATACAGATATATTAAAAATTAAATTTAATTGAATTTGGTTTTATATTGAGCCTGTCAGACTGAAGACATTCCAAGAGCTTGAAAAAACAATGAGTTACTTACCAGTACCAAAATGACAATGTTGACAGCCTTTATAGGGATTAAATGTTTTAAAACATAGACAGTCTTAGATCAATTCTTCAGCTGCCAACTAAACAATAATGGAACATTATATATACATATATATACACACACACATAGGTTTAATATATAATATATTAAAATGAATGTTTTAGTAGAAATACCTTGTAGATTTGTTACTTTTTCTAATATTCATTTCATATATCTTATACATTATGCATAATATGTATTTAAATATTTTTATGAGCTTTATAGACATTAAATCTGCTTTAAAAGATGTAAAATGGATAATTTTGTGGTTATACACACAAATGGCTAGCTTGGAAGTGCAGGTGATGTTTATCTATATCAAAAACTATATATACCAACAATGAAAAGACTGGATGGTGTGCACCAAGTAAAAGCAAGTATCTTTCCCTAAAAACATGTTCTTTTTTTTCATTAAAAGCTTTTCGTAAAACTGACTAATTTTTCTATAAACAAAAAGAAAATCAAGATTTTGTAGAATAATCTTGAAAATAAAGACGAGTTAGATATTTTGTTAAACCTTCAAACTCTTCCTCAAAATAATAATAGGCTTTTTTGTGAAAAGCTCTACAAATGCTGTAATCCATGAAGGGCTTTCGAAAAGCTGTGTCATATAAGACAATTTTTATTATATAAAGGGAAAACTTCTGGGGACTGCATTTCTTACTCTGATTTAATCAAAACCTTTATTTTCT
This sequence comes from Loriotus luctuosus, assembly GCA_035582745.1. Lineage (NCBI taxonomy): Eukaryota > Metazoa > Chordata > Aves > Passeriformes > Thraupidae > Loriotus > Loriotus luctuosus. The sequence continues at coordinate 14,138,346 of JAWWEY010000130.1, read as the reverse complement.
TTAGCAGCAGCTGCAGAAAAATGGCTTTGCTAGAGAAAAGAAGACTTAAAGACTTAAAACACTGACAGTAGAGCAGAAGCTGGCTTCGAATGAAGTTGGAGGTTGATACAAGCCTGCTAAAATTTTGTATAAGTGACCACAGGCTCACCAGATAAAATACTGAATATCTGTTTCCCAAAATGCAGTTTTTCAACAGAGATTTTGAAACCTGTAGGACGTTTATTGGGAAAAAGTACGAGCGTGATGAACTGTGGTAGAAAAAATTCACGTTTGTGTTTGTGGTAGAGGCTAAGAGTTAACAGAGATAGAGTACTGAATGGTACTAAAGCTGGAGAAGCAAGGACAGTAAAAGCAAATGGATTTGAGTCACTATGACTTACAGTGAGTGAAAGAGAAATGCCAGAGAGCACATAAAAGATACGGTAGATAATCTCCAACCTGGCACCACCAGATGACACTGTGCCTTTCTATGGAGGAGAAAGTCATGCAGGTAGAAATGCTGAACTTGTGTCTGTGCTCTTGATGTTGTTATTGTTTGATAGTTTTTGATTTAGCTTTGTTTTACCACAGCAAGTTGTTAACATGCTCCATTTCCAAGAGCATTGCCTCACTCATTTGGGGCTCTGAGTCTGCCAAGACACTGCCTTCATCAAAAGCTCTCCTATGAATCTGAACCACAGCAAATGTGTAATTCCTGATGATTGTTAAATTCATATAATTACTACAAATAACAGATTACTCTATAGCAGTCATCTCCAGTATGTCCAGAACAATTTCACCAACAAGGGAGACAGGGAAGCAGTTTTGAACTGTAACACAGTTGTTTCTGTGTGATCTGCTATGAATACTTTGAAGCTCTCAATGCCAGAGATCTTTTCCTGAGTGGATTTTTCCCCACATTTGAAGAGGTTGCTAGGTCCTCAGCTCTTCACAGACAGAGTTTATGAAAAACATTTGCTTGAAAACTTTCTTGGACCTGGGACATAATTTTTTAGTCAAAACTTCTGAACCATTAGTATCCTGATGGTTAAAGTCAGGTTACAGTGGGGACTAATATGACAGGGGTTAAAGTTCAACAATGCCTTCAGGAGACTTAAGGTCCTGTTTTCCCAGCAAGGGCTGCAACCAGAGGGCTGCATAGCTGATTTTGGGTCAGCTCATTTTCATTTCAGTCTGAAACAGGAGCAGAGTAGTTGTTCCAACCGCGTTAGAGACGAGCAAACAGAAGGAAAAGTAGGCCTCTGAGAAATATTTGAAAGGTAAAAGCACTGTGCATTTTGATTCCACAGAAATAAAATTTCAGATTTTGCAGTTTCTTCACATTGCTGAAGTAGACGTACTGAAATGATGAGGACTGCTGGGGCAACTTGCAAGAACAGAAGAACAGTACATCCATAGATATTCACCACAAAGGGAAAAGGTCCAGAGCTGTAGCTCTGTCTGGATATTTAGTCAAGAAAACAAACAGAACACACCAGCATCTACAGAACATATTTATCCCTTTTTTAACTGAGACAGTTACAATATTTTTATCTGTTTTTTACCAAATAATGAGAAGAAATAGGGAAGCAGTGCAGCAGCAAGTAATATGGAAATTTGTCCTTAGCTAGGGGCTTTATAAGTGCTCGTAAATAACACTGAAGCTAAATGATCCTTCAAATCTGATACCTCACAAAGAAAATTGCAGCCTGCTCAGAAGTAAGAGAATCACCAGTGGCATTTGTAAAACTCAATGAATATCTTGAATTTCTAGTAGGGAATTTGACATTTCAAAGTTAGCTTTGATGTTAATAAACAAGATTGCAAAAATGCACACTCTGACAGAACTTAAAACCACTAACATTATAACACTGAGTTTTCAAAAGTGCTTTAAACCTCAGGTGCTCAATCTATGATTTATAGAGTGAATCAGAACTGAATCCATAAGAAAAAAAACCTTCTCAGCATTGAGATTCCGAACCTGGCAAACAAATATTTCCCCTTCATCCCTGAGAGCAGAGATGATAATGTGTATCAGTGCAGCAGCAGCACCAAGGTGAAGCACTCAAAACCTTGTTAAGTGGCACTCCTGCTATGCATAAAAGAAGAACTGCTGATGGCAGGGAGATTTTTCTAAAGGGTTGATTGTTTTGATGTGATACTGATTGATATTAACAAGGAGAACTCTTATCAGAGGATGCGAGTTTTCCACTAAGACCAGATCAAATGCCACTGTCCATGTCACTTTGGTGGCACTGTGGTGTAAAACTCTCCTTTCTCCCACCGCTTAGACAATGCTTGTCATTCTGGTGGCCGAGGTTGTGAGGAAGGAAAATTGCAGGATTGGAAAAGACAAGGTGAATGTGTTAACTGTGTTTCATAGCACTACAAACATACCCTGCTGGGATTTTCAGAGAGAGATTGGTGTTATAATAATTGAATCAGTCAGCATGAAGTCCTTTGTGTTCATCCTGGCCACAGAAGATTTTCCCTCTGTGCCTCAAGACAAAGCCTGGGACAGCTGCTAGTGCTGGTGTGTGACACAGACTGACTTCTGGCAGAGTCGTGCTGTGCTGCAGAAAACTGAAGCAGATGGTGGCAGGAACAAGGGGAATGATGCAAAGTTGCTGCCACCTTGCCTGGTTTAGTAATCCCTAGGCTTTCCTCACAGCCTTTAAGAACATCTTACATTGCACAGGCCTGTGAAAATAATTTGCCAACTGCAGGACATGAATCTCTGCAGGGTAGCATTATGTTGAATCACCTGAAATACGTGTGCTTAGGAAAGTATACACCACCTCATTTATCTCAGAGGCCCCATGCTGGAAGAACTAGATCATCGAGTAATGAAAGAGTGTGATCACATACAAAATTTGCAGTGGCATTCAGCTCCAGGAAATGAGGCCACTTGCTGTCAATGAGAAACTGAACAGATTTGATGAACCTTACATCTCTAGTTCACTATAACAAAGACCTTAGAATGTCAGCCTTTCAAGAGCCGCTAATGCTTGAATTCATTTTTAAAGTACTTGACAGATATTGTAGTCAGCTTCATTCTTAGATTCCCTGTGATAAACACAGGGCTTAACTGACATTTCTGCTCCTTGTATGACTTACCTCTTAAATGCTTTCTAGAAAAGACTTACAACTTATTAATATTCCATTGTTTAGTGATGAATGTCAACTACTTCTTTTTATAAATGATGAAATTAAATACACTTAATGATCTGTGTGATCACAAGTCAAAAGTTAAGTGAAAGAAACACCAATTACAATACAGGAAAACAGGGGAAATGCACTCTAGCAGGATCCCTCCTTGAGGTAGCTATATTGACCCTTTTGAAAAAACTAGAAAAAAAAGTGATGATTGCATCAATATATTTTTTGATTGGATAATAACTGATGCTGTGGATCTCTAAATGAACTCTTGCCAAGCTGAGCTTAGAATCCAAATGAGGCCTAGGTACACAAACCTTAAAAAGCCCAAAATAAACATGGAAGATATATGAATTGTCTTTGTTCATGGTTCTGAGAGCAGATGAGGAAAATCTTAAAAATTTCCCTGTTGTTGGACCAAAAGGCAGGTGATATATGGAGGCTTTTATTTTGCACTTGAGGATGCTGGAATTGGAAGTTTTGATTTTCACAAGAACTAAAAACTGTCTTCCTGTACATGTCGAGACAAAGTTAACAAGAGCTTTATGGCTGAGATTTAGAACACAACAGAGGTGTGATTTACCCTTTCCACAGGGCCATGACAATAGTTCCCCAGCACTCACAGAAGAAGATAATATAAATCTCTGCATTATTTCGCAGCTGTCGGGGCTGTCCATGCCCATAACTTTTACAGTTGTTTTGGAGTGCAGACTTCTGGAGGGCACTACAAACACATTCCTCCACACTGAAAGGATCTGTGATTTGGACTATGAAAGGAAATGACTGGCACCTGTATTGTCAGTTCAGCAACACCTGCTGCTCCAGCCCTTGAACAAAAGGCCTCCTCATGGCCAGTGCTCTCACACTACAAGTCTCTTGCCATAGGTGTACAAAGAAAGTACAGCCAGGCACTGTTGAGGTTTGCTTTTTTTCACATTTTCACATTTCTTAAAATATCGGAATCAAATCGAACATAGGTATTGGAATGAGGCCTGTATGGCAAAATATAATGGTTGGCTGCCCTTGATTTATGAGATCCTCATCTTTATTTGTTCGAGTTTGGTTTTCTTGCAGATTTTTTTTTCTCAGCTTTTCATAATTTCTCTCTGAATTTCTTCCTCTCTTCTTCTAGGAGTGTGTCCAGTTCATTATGTCCTATCTAAAGCTCTTCCTGCACTTTTAGAAAATAACTTGGTTTTAAATTCTACATATAAAATAATACAGAAATTATACGGAAGTATATCCATCAACTCAACACAAACAAGCTTCTTTCCAGAGAATTTATTCTGGTGTATGCAGTGTTTAGACATAATAATTTAGCATGTTGGTAGAAAGCTGATGAATTGGCAGTCTGAAGTTTCTTTCATGCTGATGACATGGAAAAGAAACACAAGAATTAGGAAAACAGCGAGTATAGCTATTGTAGAACACCTTTCAATTCCTGCTGAGGTCTAAATTACACATCATACTGTTTGTGTGCTGACAAACCAACAAAACCTGTGTATAGAAGTTGTTCACTTTCTCAGTCTCACAGGGAATGTTATAATTGAAGTTATTGGGATGAACAACTTTAAAACGCAAAATGCTGCAATGAAGAAACAGATGTTTGTCCTCTCCTATTTTCTTACAGTAGTGTTATTTCTGTTCTATTGAAAGCCCTTCAAGTACAGATTAAAGCACACTGAAAAATCCAGGCCTGACTAATGCAGGAATAGATATACCATTTCATTTGGATATAATACAGGTGCTTTTCTTTTTCATTGTCAAAATTTTCTTTATAAAGTCAACAATTATGAGATCACCAAATAAGGTGAGTCATACGGAACACATATGGAGAAATGTTTTAAACTTTATTCAGGAAGGTGAATATGGGAAGGATTTTAAGGCTAGCAATTAAAAATTTTTTTGGCTGGCGCTGGAAAAAAAGATTATTTATTCTCTCTTTTTCTTTGAGAGAACTGGACATAGAATCTTAACTTAGAAATTCAAAATATGGGTAAAAATCACACTGTGTAAAGCTTTATATGACTGGATCAACAATATCTTATGTTAGCAGAATTCATGATCTTTAGGAATATAAATGAGGAACTTGAAAGTTTGATGGGATTTTAAGATGTCATCCACTCTATCCCTCTGAAATGTTCTTCCTGAATTTCTCTCTAAACTTCCCTAGACAATCATTTACGGTCCTTCATCACCCTTGTTCCTAAAAATGTTACATAATGGCTGATGAGAATCTGCCTTTTTTGTGATTTAAAATAATTATGTTTGTCTTATACAGAACTGACAGGAAGAAATAGGAAAAAAAATCTCCTTTCTTTTTTGCAATGACTTCTTATGAATCTGAATATTCTTACCACTCTTTTCCTAGAAGTCTTCCCTTCTAGGCTAAACAACCAAAATTCACTAAATCATCCTTTAGACCTAATATCCTGCCTCTTGTTTCCCCTGGTCTCTCTTCAGGTGGCCCACAATCTTTCTGGAAGAGTGACACTCATGCCATAGTACAGGATTTTAGCTAAGGTCTAGCATTTGCAATGGAGCAAAAGGATTGGTTAATATCAATATCTCTGCTTTTGATTCTGCCTTGCAATGTCCATCTTTTACATCAGGAAACCATTGCATCCTCATCATATTTGCATTGGAGCAATACTCCTTTAAATGTATAGGGATTTGTCAGAACAGCAACTCCCGATGTTCCAACTGGTCCTCAGAGATCAGGGGGCCTGCGTGCAGCTGGGCTCAGTCTCTGATTATGATTAGTTTCAGCAATGTAAATCTGTTCAAGCCCAGTAAGATCTCAGATGCACCAATAGTGTCAGTCACAATACAAGCCTGGTCATGTCCACAGTCCCAAACTCATCACCAGCATGCTTTATCGATTTGACACTCTTAGTCTGTTGGATTTCAAGAAGAACTTTCACAATCACAGATTCACAAATACTAAAGTATAATGAAGTACTATATTATAGAGTCTTTCTAGATTGCCTTATCTTGTTAGATAGCAGTATGTATGAGTGATCCCGGGTTTTCTCTGATGCAGCCAGAGGTGCAAATCTTACCATAGCAGTGTCCCTGCTTTAGGGAGGAATGAGGAGTAAGACCATTGACTTGTCTGCAAGGTGGTTGTAGTCTTATCCTCTGCCTTGAAGGATTTCAAACACTAGATCATACTTTTGAGGGAAGTGAAGGCGGGACTATAGTCAAATATACTATTAATGATGTCATAAGCGTTGGGGGGACAGCCACTGCACATATAAATGTTGGATATCAAGAGTAACACAAGGAGACATTACAAAGCTGTAGGTCTTGCACAAGGGTGGAACAGAACCCAGTAATCCCTTCACCAGATAACTCATGGCACATCTCTTGGACGTTCCTTCATCACATATCTCACAGGATATTTCATGGCTCATTCCCACAAGCAGCTGCCTAAGGTATTCAATATTCTGTATTTGTGTACTTAAAATCTTGTGATGGATTTCACTTTTCCCTGCGGATGAAAGATCCATTTTTTCTCAGTCTCATCTTCAGATTGAAGAAATTAAGTAGCATCCTGAACTACAGTCTGTCACCCGGAAAACAATCCCTTCACTAAAGGCAGAAATAGGTATTATCTAGAAATTTATTAAGTAAATTTATATTTATACTATTTAAATTTACTGACCTGTTTTGTTGTCCTAACTAGTAACAGCTGTTTTGGATGGCCTCAAAACCACACATCTCCACTTAATTCTTTGTGTCATTTTGATTCAGACTCATGCACAGAAACATCAAGTGCCATTTGGATACCTGAGACTATTTCCAAAGGCCTGGAAGGTAAAATGCATTGCCAATAGGAGGCTGTACTTGAAGAGTAGAAAGACTACCTAAAATATCTAAAAGAGAAATGCCTCAGTTTAGATGAAATTGGATATTGTTCTTGTTTCTCTTTGTTCAGACTGTTAGACATTCTCACATGACTTACATATTCTATTGTATTCTTTCCAAGCTGTCTTGAATGATTAAGAACACCAAACACCACCTGTAATTGAGCAGCAAACCATTTGCTTCTGATTTATTTCAGGTAAAGAGTTTGCAAGGCCAAGCTCAGTGTCATTAGAGCAGGTGGGTGTTCCTGGCCAGGGAGATGATTCCTCATTCCCAATGATTACCTGAGTATGCCTGAGGGGAAGAGAAGCTTCCAGAGGGCAAGGCAGTGCCGACAGGCACAGAAAGATGGATATTGCTTGGACAACCTGATGCTGCATGACTGATCTGGAGCAGTACATGGTCAAGGTAAATGCTAACAATTTTCACTGCAGAACGTGCAAATTGCTCAATAGATTTACAGGCACCCAGAGGAGTGGGGGTAAGGAGAAGTGAGTGATGATTGTAGCATGCAGTCTTGTGCTAAATGTCTTTCATACTCAGGGAAGGGAGGGAGGTTGAAGTGCTGGCAGTTTATGAAAGAGTTATGGCAGAGATTGAAGGGAATACAGACCCTACAGTTAAGCTGTCAAACGCCCTGATATCCGTTTTGGATAAAGGATAGAAGTAATGTTCATGGCGTCAAATATTTAGGGAAAGAGCTGACATCACTCTGTAAGAAGAAATTATGTCATGTGAATTTATGGAAAAGTTTTGGTTAATTTGAACCTTTTTCTGATGGAGCCCATTATGAAATGAAGAAAGGATAGCTCGTTAATGAAGTCAACCTGGGTATATGAGAGGTTTTCTTAAGTTAGTTCAACAAGGACTCTTAAAGCCTGTAAGCAGCCCTGGACTTTTCTGCCTGTCTACTTCAGTCATAAGTGACCTAGAAAAGCAAAAGAATGAAAAACTGATTTGTAATTGTATGTGGAAGCAAACTTATGAGAAATGTGGATTTTGGAAAGCAACAAAATAGATTAAATTCAGCATAGGTAATTGGGAACTGATACATGCAGGTAAAACCACCCTGAATTTTCTATGCAACATTATCTGAGCAAACCATTACTGCTCATGTAAGACCTTGATATTTTCAAGCAACTATTACAAACTCAACTTAGTGCTTAATCAGCAGGAGAAAAAGCAAAAATAACATCAGGAATTACCCAAGAAAAGAAACAAGCTAGAAAGGAATGTAAATTACAGTGAAAATCTACGGTTCACTCCATCTTGTATATTGTGCCCTTAGAAACTGTTTAACAGAACTGGAAAAGATCAGGAAAGATCAGCAAGAAGAGGCAAAGGTTTGGAATAATGTCTTTGTGAGGAACAACAAAATATGCTAGGACTATCAATTTTTAAAGGGGCAACTCAGGAAGAATAGGACACAATCAAGTTTTCACTTTCTTTTCCAGTATTCTCATACATTATACTAAGTAGAGCTTGTATTTTGTGAGAAACAAAACAAAAGACGCAAATCTTCCCAGTTATGGTTAACCTGAGGAATTATTTTCTTACAGGAAGCTGTAAATGTTAGCAGTTTACAATGGGGTTCAAGAGTTCAGATGCATAGCAAAAAAAACATTTGAGAGTTGCTGAATATAGAGAAGCTATTTCTGGAAGTCTCAGTCCCAGTGTGACTGGAGCTTGGGTTGCATATGAGGTAAATACCACCACATGCTTCCCTTACTCTTGTATATTTTTTCTAAGCGTATTGACTTTAGGCAAGTAGAAAAAACACGCTTTGGGCATGACCCAGTATGAACATTCTATAATGTTAAGAGAGAGATGCTTCCTAGAGACCTAAAGAAATTGTAATTTTGGCAGTAACCTGAGTTACAATTTATAGTCAGTGAGCAGGGATTGAGAAAAAAATCTTGAAAAATGTGGGTGTCTTGCAATGAAATAGTGGTAGGGTAAGATACTTTTAAATCCTTTTTTTATACTCATATTATTTTCTTTAGTCTAAAGAAATACTATTGTAATATCTGTTGAAACAAAATATGATGTATTAGTATAAAAACTCTTCTGGTTTTGGAATACCCAGTTCTGAGGAAAAGATCCACTCTGCCCCAAAGGTTGAACAGACTTAGTCCTCTCATACCACTATATCTTCTGGGTAAGCTTAACAGTTTCACACCAAAACCTTTCTTTGTCTGCTGTCCTGATTTGAAAATATATAGAACAATGTGGGACTTCCATACTTTATATTGATACAAATTTCAAAACAAAATCACAGCTATTTCTAAAAATAGTTACCTTACCTATGGAAGACATAAAAGCAATGCCAGCTCACCAAAGCTTTCAAATTCATGATGATTTAATGGAATCCTTAGACTTGGAGGATGCATATTCCAGATCACAGCAGACTGTAAACCCATCAAGTGACCCAAAAGAAGAATGATTTTAAATGGGGTCTTGAACAACAAGAAGCTTTTGAACAAATTAAAGAGGAGGTTGTTCATGCTGTACCGCTTAGGCCCGTCAGGACTGAACAAGATGTGAACAAGATGTACTCTGTGCAGCAGCCAGGAAGAATAGTCCTTCCTGGACCCTGGAAAAAAGCAGCTTGAGGATGACTCCTGGGATTCTGGAGCTAGCCTTACAGAGGATCTGAAGTTAGTTATGCCCTGACTGAAAAAGAGATCGTGGCAGCTTGTGAAATGGTTCAGGCTGCCTCAGAAGTGATTGGCCCTGAAGCAGAGCTCCTCCTGGCGACCCAACTAGTGCTGGGGTGATTCTTCAAAGAGAAAGTGCCCTCTACACATCATACCATTGATGCAATGTGCAGTAAACGGAACACTCTGATCACACAGCAAACATGGATATGAAATCCCAGTCATCCAGGGGTCTTGGAATACACCACAAACTGGCCTGAAGGCAAAGATTTTGGCCTATCATCATCTGAGAAGGAGGAAAAGGTGACATGTGCCAAGGAGCCCCACCATATAACCAGCTACCAGAAAGTGAAACTGATACCCTCTCCTCACTGTAATTTTCTGCCAAACTGTAGTACTACAAAAAATGGAAAGCTGCCATATGGAGTCCTGTGTGATGAGTCACAGAAGCTACCAAGGGAAAAGGTTGATAGAGTCAGGTTGCAGAGGTGAAAGCTTGCTTTGGGTATAGCTGAACAAGAGAATTGTCTGCACTCTACCTCCACACTGACTCGTGCATGGTGGCAAATGCTCTGTGGGGGTGGCTGGAATGATGGAAGCCAATTGTCAGTGCAGAGGGAAACCCACCTGGGCTGCTGGATTGTGGCAAGACAGTGCTGCCCAGCTAGAGAATCTGGCTGTAAAGGTAAATCATATAGATGATGCCCATGTACCCTAGACCTGGGCTACTGAAGAATGTTGCAGCACTGGACAGGTGGATTAGGCTGTCAAGATCAACAGATCTCAGGTGGATCTGGCCTGGCAGCATAGTGGTGAATTGTTTCTCACTCAGTCCACGAGGCCTCTGATCCTCAGGGAAGTGATACAACATTCAGCGAGCTTGTGATCAAGGGGTGGGCTTAACCATGGACACCATTTCCCAGGTTGTCCACAACTGTGAAACCTGTGCTGCAATCTAGTAACTGTGAAACAAGTGCTGCAATCAAGTAGGCCAAGCAGGTAAAGCCTCTGTGGTATGGGGGACAATGCTTGAAACATAAATATGGGGAGTCCTGGCAGATTGATCACATCACGCTCTGCAGACCTGCCCAGGAAAGTGTTGTGTTGACAGTGAGGAAAACAACCACTGGGTGGTTGGAGACTTACACTGTGCCTCACACCATGCCTGGAACCCATGCTGTGCCTCGAAAAGCAAGTCCTCTGGAGATATGACTCCGCCAAGAGAATTGATTCTGACAATGGGACTCATTTCAAAAACAGCCTCATAGACACCTGTGCCAGAAAGTACAGGATTAAATATGATACACCAGCCTCTGGGAAAATTGAATGGACTGTTGAAAACCACCTTGAAAGCAATGGGATCTACATTTAGCAAAGGCTACCATCAGGTAACCTAAAGGCTAACATCAATTGAGTTGACCCATGCCAGTGAAAATTTCCATATACTGTAGAAGAGTATAAAGTCCCTGTGGTGCATCTGAGAAATGTGTTAGGGAAGACAGTTCGGATTAGTGCTACCTCAAGCAAAGATAAGCCCAGGGAACTCTTACTTTGAAAGCAGAGTTCTCCCTCTGGTTGGGAAAAACCATAGTGTGCAAAACCATATGGTATTTGTTTATTGTCAGTGGCTTTCTGCGTGAATAGCTTCTACATCTGATAGATTTGTTATTAATATTGTTTCTGTTACTATCATCTTATCTCACTGCTGATTCCAGTAAATTGCTCTTGTCTCAACCTTGTCTTTGACGATTGCACTTCCAGTTGCAGAGGGAGGAAGTGAGCAAGCAGTGTGGTTTTAGAGGGAGTGCTAAATTTGGGAATACCTTTCCTAAACCCTGACACAAATGTGCAGTTGCAATAGCATTTGAAAGTACATAACACAATTATGCATAGATAAACAAATATGAGAGGCTGATCAAAGGAATGAAGAAGGTAAAAAAGACAGAAGGGGAAGGAACATGGCAAATGTGAATACTGACCCTACTATTTCAACTCTTTCAAAATTTCCTATGTCAATAAAAATCCTTTCTTCTCTTTCTCTCACAGCCTAAACACCTTTATCTTATTTTTTATTGTATCTGTCAAAGAGGTTTGACATTTAATAGATATTTTTCTGTAATTATGCCTATGTTCCTTTGTACTTTGGAAGCCTGCAGTAAATAATAAACACAGAACCTAGAAAGACAGGTGGTGCTTAGATATCTCTATGGTGTATTGCTTGGCTCCTAGAGGGAGCAAAGGTGTAAGAATAATAACTCATAATGATGTAAACACAAAGAAGCTAGTCATAAGGATTTCTGGCAAGCCTTCTGTATGAATTACCCTCAAGAGATTGCAAACTCTCACAGAAAGTGTATATCCAGGCAGTCAATGCTGGTAGATCAGCTATTAACATGCTCTTTGCTTTAAGACAGCTGAAAGAAAAATGTCTGAAATAAAAAAGGCTTTTTTCTTGGCTTCCAAAGTTGTCATAAAACTTCAATCCAGATAGTCAGAAATTTTCCAGACAATGAAAGAGTTGTTTTGTTTTGAATACTCATTTTTGACCTGATCTTTTCACAAAGTCATGTGAATTAAGTGAGACAGTGAACTTTGTGATGGATTTGAAATTCTCAGTGGTGCTAAACATGAATTGTTCCAGCAGTAACTCTCTTCCATACAGGATTTTCTTTATTTTTAAATCCTATTTCCTCTCTGTTCCTCAATAGGTACTTTTCCATACAAAAACTTGATACAAAATTTATTTGATCAGTGAACATGTTTTATACAGATGTCACCACACCCAGTGCGTGAAAAGATCATGAAGCCTTGGAGTGCCCTTGTATTAATTTGCAACTTGCTTGAACTGTCCATCCAAGGAAAAAACCTTGATTATGTTCCAGCTCTATCAGTCAATCTAAAAGCAGACATACAACAGAGGCATTACATGTACTTTACTTGTCCTTTTGGTTGGATGAACATAAATTATTTATAGATATTAAGATTAATTTTCCCATTAAAAAGGTAGCTGCAAATATCCAGTCTAGCAATAAGCTGCCCAAGGGAAAGGGCCAGTGAAGGGTGAACACCATGATCCACATGATGAGATGTGTGTTGTGCTGTAGAAAAGTGGACATGGAAAAATTGTAGTAAGAATAAACTAAGATTGAGCACCTTTGCTTTGGACTGTTTTCTGCATCCCGAGTGTCCATGAGAGTAATGCTTAAAGTGTGTAAGAAACGTATGCTATGTGGCTATATAGCCTTTTTAGGCATTTTTAGTAAAAGAAAAATCCTTTCCTTGTTTACTTGTTTCTTTGAGAAGAGGCTTCTTTCTGGAACTTTGAAGTATTAAAAATGTCTAAGAACTTATTGGCTCCCTCTGTCATGTCTATGATAATTAATCTGCATTTTTAGGGGCTTAATGTGGTATCTTCGAGATATAAATTAAACACTATCACTATCTTTGTAAATTAAACACTACCATTTACCCAAGAAGAATAAAAGTGTGCTAATAAACCTTTTCTAATTTGCTGACAAAAACCCACATACTCCTTGTTAACCATTTAAATAGTGCCATATTAGTGTCTTTCATGCAGAAAGATACTTTTTCTCCCTTTTCCTGCTGTTCCTGGCCTCCAAGTAATTGTCAGCTTGAACAAGTTAAGAATTTCCACT
>JAWWEY010000130.1:14108016-14125011 GCA_035582745.1 Loriotus luctuosus | reverse complement strand
CCAATGTGACTGAAGAGTGGTACAGACTGAGATTCTATTATGTAGATGAGAAAAGTTAAAACTTTAGATGGAAGAATACAATTGTCTTTATTATGGAAGATCAATTCTATTTTTAGCATATTGGTCATATTGCCATGAATCATTAAAGGGAAGCAAGAATTCTACAACGTGCTTCGGTGGGGGTCTTGGTGGGTTTTGAGGGTTCTTTAGTTGGTTGGTTAGATGGGGGAGGGGGCTTAGGGGTTTTTTTGGCTGTTTTGGGTGAGGCATTTTTTATTTGTTTGGGTGTTTTTTGCTATCTGTTCTTCCTTAAAATGTTTTTCTGACTTCGTCAGTCAAGCCCTTTTTTACTCCAGATAAAAGAGCTGCAATTTTTGGATGGAGTGTGTAATTATATCTAGCACCCAATTGACTGAGACATATATTTGGCACTGCTGCAAGTCAGTAATATCTATGACCAGATGATTGGTTGCACTTCCCTCTCCTTAGTTCTGTATCACCTCCTCCTGTATTTCATTCTACGCAACGTAGCACAACCTAATTTAAAGAAACAGTCCAAATTCCCTGGGTTCCCCAGGATTTTGTAGCACCTAAAATACTTTAGGTACTTAGCTCAGTTGCTCACTAGGTACCCCAAAATCAGTGCAAGATGGACATGGTCTCAGTAGGTCAATTCAGGGCATAATGACCACAACTAAAAAGGGTAATATAAATTCTGACTTAGAAAAAAAATTGACGAGAAAGTAGATGCTGGTTTATTTATTCTTTTCTGTTTCCATGGAATTCCTGGATTCAATCATTCTGAAGCATTTTCTTGGGGGTGTGAAATGTTAAGAGGGAAAAACAGTTCTGTCTTACACCAAAGGATAGCTCTCATGAAAACAATAGTTCCAGCAGTTTACCTCCTTCTGATAGTCACCAGCCCTCTAACACTGAGAAGCTGCAGCAACCTCAGAGGTACCTGAGGAATTCTGAAGAGTTGACATTTGTAAATTGGACTTTTGCTTTACTTTGTGGTTACACATGCTCACACTTAGAACAGGGGAAGTGAAATTACTGCCTCAAAAGGGTTTGATACAGGACCTGAGTGCACTGGGGTAGTGGCAATGTTTTGAGTCAAGTGGTATAGTGAATCCTCCAGGTGCCCAACAGGAGCTCGTGGTATGGACTGTTCCTGCAAGCAGCAGGTTGTGATTTAATGGTTTGGTTCTCTAATGTCAAACCACTTTAACTTGGCACAGGAAGCCAAGGCAACAACCTGAGGGAATTTAGTGCTCACTCAGTGAACAAGCTTAAACTGCCTCACTGAAATCATGCAGATTTATTACCAAAAATCAAGCTGTTGGTATCATAGTGGATAATATTTAATAATCAAGTACAGGTAAATTGAAGCATCCTAACTGTCCTGATACTGTTAATGCAAGCTGTGTGGTCATCACATTTGAAATAATAAAATCTTTAAAATTTCTATAAAAAGCAAGTGTTGTCAGCCTGTCGTGTTAGTTTTGCTTATAAATCTTTGTGATACTGTTCTGATTTCTTAGGTTTTCAACTCAGCTAATGAATTTTGATAATTAATCTGTCGCTTCTTAATCAGACTCTTGTAGTATAAGTGGGGCAATTTTTCGAAACACCTCCATGCGAAAGGTTCATAGTAGTTTGAAAACAGAGCTTCACTACTGGTTTTAGAAACACCCTTTGAGTGGGCAGATGTGTAAGTATAGATATCTTCCATCTAAATATTGTCTTCCACCTCTGTTTCTGGCCCTCTAAACTTTTTCTGATTCCAAACTATTCAGCAGCCCTCAAACACACCCAGCTGGCTGAAGAAGAAAGATTTTTAGAGAGTGACTTAGTGTGCAAAAAGATTTGAATCGAACTTCATGCTTTGTCCAGGAGGAAAACATTGTGGCAATGCCCTTCCTGTAGCTCTAGGGAAGTCAAAGTGTTATAGCATTACTTTGTAATGTCTCTTTATGAATTATTATCTGCTCTTTCCACAAATAGACAGTGATTTAATTTATTTCATTCCTATAATAAAACATTGCTACTAAGATATTTTTCCTTCTTTTTTTTCCTCTCATTTCTATTTGTAACTCCAGCCAAAAGCATTCACCTGACAGACTCATATATTTTTAAACTAAAAGGGTGTGGTGAAAACTTTTGTGGTGTTGGGAAACTAGAAAAATATGTTCAGTCGACTTTGTTGAGTCAGGGATGGAAAGAAAGGCTCCAGTCTTCAGGTGGATTAGAAGGTTGAAGAAGAATCTTTATTAGTAAGAAGCAGTGAGCTTTTGTAGTCTCACTTGCTAAGTAGGACCATATTGGTCTCAAAGCAGAAAACATTTCAGATTATTGGTAGCTACGAATAGTAGGTTGTGAAGAACTATAACTATAAACAATGGTTACAGAAAGATAATAATTGTTTGAATTCTTTTGTCTGAGATTGCCAGGCTCAGCCTGGGAGAAATTGTCTCTGTTCTCTCTTCAGCTGAACTGACAATATCCACAGCTCAGTCACCTGCAGCAGTAAAAGAAGGTAATTTTTGGAGCTGATGGTTCACGGCTGTCTCTTGCACCAAGATATCACACATTCCTTCCTTCTCAAGTTACAGCCTATGAATTGAGGCAACAAGAACTCCGCAGAATGCCTCAATACCATTGCAGATATTCCTTCTATTTCAGGATATTTCTAGAAGTTGATTTTGTGACCACTTTCTGCCATTTGGATGCTGTAAATGAGGTGTATTGCAAGAGAGAATCTGGCCTGGTTTTTGAGTCTTTGGGAGCCAAAATACTCTGCTCACACATAATTAGTGTCTTGGTAGCTATCTCATAATTTTTGATCAAGTAATTGGGAAGAAATTTTGTACTGAAGTATATATAAAACAGCTCTTGAATTTCCAGCTGGCTGTTTCATTTTTTTCCTTACACTTTAATAATTTTTCTTAGAGCATTTGTTTTGTATTTCTTCCAATGTTATGTCTGTAAAAGAATTGTGTATACTTTCTGTGAATCAGTGTTTATGAATGGTTATTTTGGATGTTTCCTGGTTTCCTCCAGATTCCCTCATAAATATTGCTTCCTCAGTTTTCTCATCACTGAGTTATTATAGCTGGATCCCACCCATAAAAACTTTTCATTTTAAACTATTAATGTGTTGAGCTGTTACTTCTTAATTTCAGAAATTACTTCTGCTGACTTCACTGTTTTTGTAACTGCCATCATTTTATTGAAGTTGAAAATGCCTATATGAACAACAGCTCCATCATCTTCCTGTGAAGCCTGACCTCACTTTCTGAGATCATACAATTTCTTTTTCCTCAGATTCCACAAGGAGCTCCCTGTTCAGCCAATCTGGCCTTCTACCCTCTTTGCTTGTCTTATGACTTAAATTAAATTAATATGAGATCACAATTTTTCACAACAGACACTATTAAACAAATTGCTCCCAAAATTGTGAAAATCAAACTGTCTGTTGTCATCCAATCAAATCCAGTGTTTTGTCATGACAATAATCAGGTAGAAATTTATTCACTTTCTTTGCAAATTTTGCTATATTTTATCATAAAATTGCATCTTTATTTTGTGCTTTAGTCAGGTTATGTCTTCTTGAAAATTCAAGAGTTAAAACCCATAATTGTATAGATATTTGAAAATACTATTTATCAGGGGAATTAGTTGAGAGTTAACAATTTGTACTGGTTTTAGCTGGGGAGGATTTAATTTTATTTAGAGTGGTAGGTACAGGGCTGTGTTTTGGATTTGTTCTGAACAGAGAGTTCAAATTACAAAGACGTTTTTGTTGTTGTTGAAAAGGGATTGCACAGAGCCAAATCCTTTCCTACTTTTCACACCACCTCACTGGTGGTGCCTGGGAGGTTGGGAGGGGACACAGCCAGGACAGGTGACCCCAGGTGACCAAAGGGATATTCCAGACCTTGTGACATCAGGCTCAGTGTATAATGTGGGGGAAGGGGGAGGAAGGAGGGGATGGTTGGACTGATGGTGTTTGTCCTCCCAAGTCACCCTTAGTGTGATGGGCTGAGCTCTGCTGGAAATGGCTGAACATCTGCTCAACAATGGGAAGTAGGGAATTCATTCCTTGGCTTGCTTTGCTTGGGTGCATGCCTTTTGCTTTCCCTAATAAGCTGCCTGCATCTCAACCCACAAGCTTTGTGGCTCTTGGTCTTCTGATTTCTCCCTGATCCTGCTGGCGGGGGAATGAAGGGAAATGTGGGGCTTCGCTGCTGAGGTTAAACCATGACACAATTTCATTTATCTTGAGAAGTTTAGAATAATCTTTCTGAGTGTGGAGGAATCTCAAAATATCATATATTATGGCAAAGTAGGATGGGAATCTTGCTTGTGAATTATTGTCAAAGTAGCCAGGTCTGCCTACAGCTTGAGAGGCAGAGGGTCAGACCCCACTGATTAGTAATTAGAATTTACACTGCCTCAAGCACTGGCCTCACTGCAACCATCTCAAATGTCTAAAGATACTTTATATTCCTCATTTCTCACATCTAAATGAAAGCACAGACATATACATCTTGTTTTGCTGCTAAAAAATCCCTCTTCTTCTGCCATAGTGATTCAGCAACAAAAAATCCAGTTAGCCAGCCAAAAAGTAATTATTTCACATCAGTTGTCTAGCAACAAACAATTCATCCTCTTATATCAAGCAATAAAAAGGAGGCCTGTTCTTTGATGAAAAAAATGTGAAATGACATCTAAAGGAGCACTAACCCAAAAAGGTTCCTTGCACTGCTAATAGCACTGAAGTAAGTTTAAAGTCAGTCAACCTATATGACCATGAATAAATGGTTTCAGGTAAGCAGAATTTAAAAATCAAACCTTTGAAGGTAGAATTTAACTCTCAACAAAAGCTTTAATAAATTGTCATTGACTTAATTTCTAAATAGTGTTCACTATTAATGGCGTATCATGTGCTATGCAAATGTGTTCCTTATTTCCAACTTTATATGTTGGATTTAATATGCAACTGCTCAGGTTACAATGGATTTGAAAGTCAAGGTGTAGTGCCGTGGTGCTTTTTGCTTTGCAGAAAAGTCAGCAGGAAAAGCGTCATGTTTCTGCACATGATACCCTTGTGTCTTTGGAAGGACTGACAGTCTGGCCTCTACAGTGCCAGCATCTGAACTGAGCTGCCTGCCGTGTGAATTTGAATCAGAGAAGGCAAAATGTTTTCACAGAGGACAGTTGCAAAGCTATTTGCAGAACCAATATTATCTAAGTCACATGTTACTTATCCATTTCTCCTCAGTGAGAAGAATGACCTAATAGCATGGGTTCATAGGATGGATCCAACACATGAGATTTGTTTCTGCCCTGCAAAGACAAGCAATGTTTCTGCACTGGAATTTCAGCTTCAGCCTCCCACTCCTGTACTAGAGATTCCAAACAAGGCAGTTACAGTGCAGCACTTTGCTTGTCAGTGATTTCTTCCTAGCAGGTTAATAGTCACTCGTCCCAGTCAGGGGCTTGGTCATCCTTCTCTGTTGATGGAGAATGAAGATATTACCAGGGGTCATGCTGGCCTCAAATGCTTTCAAATAGATGTCACAAAAAGAGCTTTCTCTTTATGTAAGTGAATTAAATGTTTCACAAAATTTTCAGCCAGGTGGTTATTTTTCTCTGCTATTCAAAGAATGAGAATGTCCCTGTCTCTCTGTTGACTTGTTGCAAATTATTTTTTTATTCCACAAAGATTTCTTGGATTTTAGCTGACAATATCTTTTTCTTTTCCTGTTTTTCTTTAGTAGCTAGGATTGTCCCAAGTGCTGTATATCTGAAAATATAGAATCTGTCCCTACTCTTAGGAGTGCCATAGGAAGTGAGATGCAACAGATGGAAAAAGACAGACTGATGGAACGAGGAACACTCTGACAACGCCAGTCAGCCTGACAGTTGGTAGTCTCAGATCACCAGCATCCTAACAACTGTTGTCAAGCTTCTTGCAGGCACTGCAACAAAGAAAGATTTTAAAGCACATTCTGAAGGACGAAGATAAGTTTACTTTGCAGTTATTTCTTTTAAAATATTATCTTACAGAGGACAGACACACAATTTAACAGTGTAAGCAACCAAAGTCAGCACCACAAATATCCACTCCTATCTGACTGTCATACACAAGTTCATGCAGTCATGCAGCTTATTTTACCTTCGCCAAGTGGAATTCACAATCCGTATTCTAGAAAAGTCTGTATGAATGTAAGATCTCTTCTTTCACTCCTCAAGGAAAATTCCCTTGTGGCATATTTTTAAAAGTCTTGGTAGCAAAAGAAAATGTTAAGTTTTCCATTCCCTTCTCATCACAGTAAGGATGCCTTAGTTCAAGAGTAGACAAAAATTTATGTATCTTCCCATTTTGCAGGTGAAGATGTGAGAATAAGGTGGTCATGCACCATATTCAGCATGGAGGAAAACTAGCAATTTACAGTATGTGAGTTCATCACACCTCTGTGATGGTGGAATTTCAACACTGGAGTTGGTGGGAAGCTTAGGAATTAAGGTTTTTGGATAAGGAAGGAACGTTTTTCCTCCTCAGTAAAACAGGACTTCAAAAGCTGATGAATGCAGACATGCAAACTCCTAAACCAAAGACCTCAGAGGAGAGATATTGGAGTCTATGCTATGCTGTATAAGCCTGTATTTCCATTTTTTGTCAGGAAAAATAGTCTATTCTTTGAATTACCACTGAAATTTCTAGAAGAAAAAATTGCTAAAGCATTGATACTATGGCAAATTGGCCAGCTGGTGTTCATGATAAACTGAAATTTGTACATTAATAAACTGGATTTGTACATTCACTACGAATGTACTGCTACTACAAGCAGTAGCCAAGTAATTGGCTCCAGTAACATCTCCATTTTGGAAATCACCCTGTTCTCTGGATGGTTTAACTTCCCAAACATGTACCAAGTAAACTTGATTTTTGAATATGCAGCCAGTGGTGCTTATGAAAGTAACAGCACATATTTCATCATTGCATGGTTAAGTATTTAGTTTGATACTTGTGATTACATACACACATGCATATGGAGAGAGGTAGAGAGAGACATACATTCCCACAGTGACACTCTGTAACTTCAGAGTCTTTATGGGTTTGTAGCAAAGGAAGGAAAAGATAAGAAAAAAAGAAATATGCAGGTTTTTTTTATGGTTTCCTATAGAAAATGGCAAAATTTCTTTAATCAATTTTCTTTCTCCACAAATGCCGAGTCTTTGTCAATTCTAACATATTTTATGGTTGATTATTCTGATATGGCTTCTTTTTAGATAGCTCTGTAATGTGCTCTTGAAATCTGTTACCCTGCAATTACTAATGCCTCATTATTTCATGAAGCAGTTGTTTCCATTCTGTACATCAGATACTACAGGCAGGACTTTAATGCATATCCTCAGGCCCTAGATCTCACAGTCACCTCCACCTAAAACTGGCTTGAAAATTTTTTATTTGTGAGTTTTCTTTCTTCTAAAGCTCTAATCTGCTTTACCAGGGGAAGGACTTGTGGCAGAACAGGTAGAGGCACTCTGCTGAGCGACAAATATTCAGGGTGGGGCTGTTCATTATCAAATTTCATACCCGGTGTGTTAACGAGCGTCACACTTGTACTAGTGGGTGTGTAGAAAGGGGAGAGATTTGGTCATTCCTTTTCATCTCTTGCCTCTTAAGGGCATGACAGGAAGATCTTCATCTGTCCTGCTTTTCCTCTTCCATTTGTACTTCAGTCCTGAAACTCACAGAGAGGCAGAGAGCCTGACCCAGCTCTTACAGCTGTAATTTAGCTCAAATCATGCCTGTCTTCCTGACACAGCCCTTGGCCTATGTCCCCCGGCCCTGTGCCTATTGACTGCACCAGCAGGAATTCCACCCTGCAGGAGCAGTCAGACAAGATCTTGTTGCATACTGTGTAACAGAATATCCTATTTTCCATCTTTTTACCAGCAAATGCAGCTCTGCTGTCTCACATTTCTCTCCAAAATTTTGGGAGTCCTGGGTTTGCATTATTTTGCTGAGTTTTGAGAGGATGGCTGTTTGCCTGACTCCCCTAAAATATGTTCCTTATATATTCTCATATACTCATCTCTAATATTTCATAAAATCATATTGCTTTGAATAAGATATGCAGAAAGAGGAGTAACTGATAACTTGTTAAGTTCTGAATCAGTCTGGTGGGAAAATACTGGTGAAGCCTTGGTGACTTTGTCATTCCTCCTGGTTTTCATATGCCTCAAGGAATATTGCAGAAATGTAACAGGGCAAATGAGTTTTAAAGCTCTTCTAAAAACCTATCTGTCTATTTAAAGTAAGCTAAAATATATGTACACTTTTCACTGGAACTTTGACTCTAAAATATCTTATACCTGATGTAATTTCTTATCTTGTGAAAATATATGATCAATGGATATTGCATGCTAAAATTAGAGTAGCACTCAGATAAAATGTGTGATGATACTGCTGTAGACAGAGGCCTGGAGATTTCTGAGTTCTGCTCTCTGGTCTGTTATCAGCTTGACTCTCTATACTTTCTCATTTACAAAATGTTTACTTAGACCTATTATAAAATGTACTCATTTTGCTGAGTAAATTTCTTGTAAGAAATAACTAGTTTTAACAAATAATGGCTTTCTTTTCTATTTTGCTCCCTGCTCTCACTGTTCAGGAGAATGAGTTGTCAATATATATGTGGGGTTTGTTCCAAATGATTTTGCTTGATTTGTCATTATGCTTGTTGTGTGCATGCTGTACAGTAGCATGTTTATTGTGAGCCTTTCCTAATTTTAAATTCTGTAGTTTAGTTCTTACTGCATAAAACTCCCTGTTAAGATGGTAAGACTTCTGATTATATTCCCTTACTGAATACAGCTCCTACTGTCTAACATCATACTGAAAATACTCATAGCCATTGCAGGATCTATATTGGTCACTTATGTTCTATTTCCCAACGTTTGCATACAGTTGATAATTTCTCTGTATTATTTTGTGGTCTAGTTATTTGTGAATATATGCTTCAGTGGTCACAAAGTATACAATCACGGGTATAACAAATGTAGCAAGTTCTCAGTTAATATTCTCAGTGTATTCACCTTGTCCTAATTACTGAATGACCAGTTCTAAGAATTGCTCTTGGTGCTTCACTGCTTCTGTTATAGTTATATTTGTAAGTCTGAAGCAAAAACACCTGAAGCTGCTCTCAGATGTACAATTTTGAGAACAATCTGAATTCATTTCCTATTAGACATTCAACTGCCTGCTTCCCTCCACAAACCACTCATTTGCACTACAATAATCACATAGTAATCAAAATCTCCTATTGAGATAAAGACAAATGTAAATACTGAAAGAGTGTATGACACCTTAGGACCATTTCACTATTGAAATGGATCATATATTAGAGTTTCCAATGGATATAATTATTTATAATCTTTTATAGAAATTACAGTAAGTCTAAATTGGTGAAAAACTGCGCACTGGCAAACTGTCAGAATTTTTTGCATTATTAGGAGATTTGCATTAGTTCTGAATCTCATAAAACAATAAATACTAAGTTAATTGCTAGGAAACTGCAAATGTTCACTAGAGAATTCAAGTCACATTCATTTTGTGACATATCTCCCTGGATATTTTAATTACAGATATTATTACAGCTTTAAAAAAATAGATGTTTTGCCATACTAGCATTTTTTTTAAGTTTTCCTTTTTCAAATTATTTATTTGCATTCAGACAGTGCTGAGGGTATTTGCCTTTTGAAAAAATTCAACTGCTATGTTGTGGACTTCAGAAATAGCATTGGTTTTGAACCCTTTCTCTAAGTCAAAGAATATGTAATAGTTACCAGGTGTTGACATGATTGTTTAAAAAACCATGATGGATTCAGATTCACAGCATGGATTTAACAGAAGTATTTTGAAGGCATTTTCAAGTAGACACCGTGCCCAATGTCATTTTTATAGAGGATTGCTTTAGGTAGCCATCTAGTGGTGCAAATTCGGCTGCTGGAAGGAAAGGAGAAAATGGTCTTCGTGTTCAGGTAAGGTTGAAAAGGTGTGAAATCATCTCAAGAAATACATACTTCAGCCAAAAGGAAATAATCCCTAGATGAATATTCAAAATTATGTTAATAATGACGTAAATACCTTATGATGTAACGAGTTTTCTAGATTAAATTACTTTTACTGTTTATCTACCATAAATTAAACATTATTTTTGTCATGACTGTTTTCTAGTTTTTCATAATGTCTAACATAAATATTAAAAACCAGATGGAATTTCATGTTCAAATTTGGCATACTTTTTTTTTTCCTTTTGTATATATTCATGGAGGCTTAAATTTTCAAAAATTATGTCCTACATATTCTGGACAGTAGAAACGAAGTCTATTCTTAGATCCATATGGTCTCTTGCATCTGCCAATAGATTTATGTTGTCCTAGAAGTTAATTTAGTACCACAGAAAAATTTTATTTGCAACTGCCTTAACAGCAGCCACTTTTGAGAGTGGCACAAGCCAGTCTCACAGATTTGTTCACACTCAGCCAGTTTTGTTTATACATAAATGATAAAAGATGCAAGAATAACAAGATTTACTCTGTAAAGTGAAAATACTCTTTCACAGTAACCGAGGAGGCTGCAGGCACTGCTTCCCCAACAAACCTATAAAATCCTGGAAGTGTTGTACAATATTGATTTTTTTTCCTTGAAACAGTGTGATGAAGAGACAAGAGGGCTAGAATTCATTTTTGTAAATCATATAATCTTAAAAATCAACAAATCTCTTCTTCCTGTAGAATTTTTTTATTAAGAGAGACATGTGTGATTGTTCACCTGGGACTCCACGTCAGCTGCTGCTGGTTTTATTAGAGGGTTTGCTCACACAGCTCAGAAAAAAGCAAAGCTGCTCAGAAAAAAGCAAAGATAAGTAACTATGTTATAGTGTTCTGTGTGTTAGGTCTGTGCTATGTGAAGGGAAAATCTGCCTGGAGAAAGAGTCTGGCTTTGATCTTCATGGTTCTTGAGAAACAATTCACTGCAGAAACAACGTCAGAACTTTATGAAAATGAACAACTTGAGAGTGAGCTTTGTGAGCCTGGAGAGGAGGAGGACTGTGGTTTTCCCAAGTGGAGAATCATGGTTTTCCATTTGGGAGGAGAGCTCACTGGGAACAGCATAATCACAGAGAAGGTGGGAGGCAGGGATGGGCCTGCTGCCCATGGGGTGAGATCATCGAGGAATTGCATGTGCGTCTCTGCCCATCACTGTGCGAAAGCCTCTCGTGATAAAAACCAGCTTTATTTTGTATTAAATATGAAACTATGGCTGTCTTGAAGGAAATGGGAGAAATAAGAGGTGATGTCCTTTAAGAAGAAAGGCTACTTGGAAGAAGGTTCAGCTTGATCCTTTTTGGGAGCCCAGAGCAGACGCTATGCAGTTGGGTCCTGACAGGTCGAGGGTAGGGAATCATTAAGACAGATGGGGAAAGTCAGGAAGCAGCTGTTGTGTACAGCCTGCTATCCCCCAAGCACTGTCAGGTTTATGAACACAAATCCATGTGGTAGCTAACACTGGCTTTAGCCTTTTTCTCAGAAGGCAAATAGATGTAATATTTCTGAGTTTGTGACTGGACAAAGGGATTAGAGACACTTCTGAAGCCTGCAAGTGAATCAGATGGATAGGACTATGGAACTGAGAGTTCCCAGAGTTTCTGGGTTTGGTTTTTGGGGTGTTTGTTTGTTTTTGTGTTTTGTTATTGGATTTGGTGGTAATTATGTGATTTGGATTTTGTGGGTTTTTTGGGGGGGTGGTTGGGGGAAGATTCTATTGTTGTTTGTTTGGGTTCTTTTTGGGGTTGTTTTAGAGAAGCTCAGTATGTTCCAGAGCTTGAAGCAATCTGGAATCTTATGATTTATCACTGGGACTCTTTAATGCTTGGTGTCACAAATTGTGTTACTTGCCCCATAGTTTCCATCTCTGTTGCATTTCCTGCTTATGCTTGAGTACTGACAAGACTTTCTTGATAATCTAAGCAGGACTCTTGCCCCCTTTCCCTGACATTTTGTTCATCAAGGTGCATCATTCTTACGCTGAAGGAACTGATGCTTCAATATCACCCAGCTTTCCTGGACCCCTCTCCCATGCAGGGCATGTTCCCTTGGGATTCTTCCAAGAAAATTCCCATTTAGCTCTCCTGAAATCCATCCTGAAATCTTACTTGGTGTCATTTTCTCCTTGCCTGATACTGAACTCCATAACCTCATGGACACTGCTGCTAAGGCTGCCCCCAACTTCCACACTTCCAAGGCCTTACCTTTGTGTTAGAATAAGGTCAAACAGCTCACCGTTCCTTGTGGGATCCTCCACTGCCAGTGTCAGGAAGTTGTCATCAGTGTTTTCCAAGAAACACCTGGACTGTTTGTTTTTAATTGTGTGGTTTCTCCAGCAGACTCACTGCAATTAAATTCCCCCACAAGGACCAATGCCTCTGACGATGCTTCACACTCCCTGTAAAGGTCCCTCTTCCTCCTCCTGATCAGGCAGCATGGAGCAAACACCCACAACATTGTCACCCTGCCCTGGAATCCCTGGCCGCCTTCTGGATTTATATCCAGACAGTGGGACTTTGGCCAGTCTCCTGTGAAATGTGCTGCAGGAGCTTAATGGCACCAGTGAGACAGAAGCCATGGAAACATAAAAATGGTGTATTGTCTCCTGGAACTGCTGTGATTCATTAATAGCTCTTTAAGAAGAGTGATCCCTTGTGACTCAGCAGTGCTACGCCTTTTGCCACTTTACATTCCTTGACTGGAGTCCCAAAGTTGTCTTAACAGAAAACACAACCCTGTGCCACACCAAAATATGTCTTTGGCCGTGCTTTTGTTTATCCTCTGAACGTTCAACTGTTCTCCTGAGAAGAAAAAGCTTTTTTTGGCTTTATGCTCTGTAGTATCTTTTTGCCACACAAGAGCAAAGTCAGTAAGTAGAAGAGCAAACATTAAAGAGTGTAGCAGATGTGTACCTGGCTGGAAGCAAAAAGAAATGTCTGTTACTAAGCTATTATTGTCATAACTGTGGTACAACCAACTATGTAATAATTATATATATGCATTCTCCAAACCAATACAGGAGGTTTAACCTGAACACTAATTGTGATACTTTATTCTGTACTGCAACTATAAAAAACAGTAGCAGAAAAATGTGATCTAATTTTGTAAGATCTAGAGCAGAAACCATAAAAGGCTCCTTCCACACACTGAGCTACCCTAGTATAGTTATAAAAATGAGGACAAAGTTTGAACCTTACTTGGCTCAGTTTGCATTATTTGTTCTTTCTGTGCATGGGCTGGTTTGTTTTTGGTTTTTTTTTTATCTATATCTCATATTCTGTTGCTCTTTACTGACTGCTCTTTACATTTATAATGCCATTTCTTTTTACATTATGTGCTTTAAGATAGCTCTCCCTCAGTAATTAAAATAACTGCCTCTGTTAAAATATTACTACTTTAAGTAAAATGAATAGTGTGCCGATTAGAATAATTCATTGTAATGCCAGACCAAAGGGAAGCATAACCTTTTAGAGTCTGAAGTAAAAGCAGCAATGGCAGTACTTAAACACTTTCTTGCCTAGCTCTGCTCTAGCAGGGCTTACCCTGTCCCACTTCTACAACATTGCAGAACAAACATGCCTTTGGTGGTTGGCAAACATGTAAAGGTCCAGCCTTTGCAACCTGCTTAGGGTGAGTAGGTGATGAGAGCTAACAAATACTGACTGTGTCTGTACAGGAAGATTCATGGTAAAGAACACCATAATCCAGTTTCTTGATAACTAAGTTAAAATAATTAGGAAGTGGAAAGCTACTTTTGTGGCTGTGCTTCACTTGCGCGGCCAGGCAGCTCACTGGCATCTTATGATTGCAAGGATGTGTGCCAAGGTAAGCTTGCACCTGCATCCTTGGAATCAGAAAGCTGAATGAGAAACTTCCCTACCTGGGTGACAGCATTGAGTTTGTGCCATCCTGAGTTGTGCCTAGTGCCTAGTTGTGCATTACTTGCAATATTGTAAAACTTCCACCAACATGCTCTGGATAATGGTTAAATATGAGAAATCCCATTTAATGAATTGAACAATGAAATGGTTTCACAGAAAGGCTCCTTATTCATTACATGTTACTGTAATGACACACTCAGCCATGGATCTCGCATGGTGCTTTATGCTTTTCCCTCTGATCACACTCCAGCTTTGGCTGGCTGAGTGATTTCAGTGGTGTCTCGGTTGCCCACCACCAGCTGATCAGCAGACAGGGTGGTGGGCTCGGGTGGGTACAGTGTGCACAGCTGCTGTTCACTGAGGCACCATTATAGATCTGAAAAGGATTGACTGGCATGTGAAGAAATGGAAATTGTATTCCTGTTTTCTTTCAGCACTTGCAACATTAATGTTGCTTCTCTAGTAGTTTCCACTATGATTTATCTAGAACAAAGATGATTTTGAATTGCAAGAGCCAAAGAAAAGACAGAAGAGAGAAAAACGGGAGGATGAAATGCTGGGAAACAATTAGATTCTTCCAGTGACATACTTTGCCCTGTGACATGTCTTTGCTGACTCTGCTTTTGTATCTGTTCTGAAAATGCCCAATGGACAATTTATTTAACTGGATGAATGATTTTAGACTGTTACACTTGAAACTGAAGAAAAAGCAAGCAAAAATGTCACCTTAGGTATTGTCAGGGCACAGTGTGAGCCAGATCTTCCAGGAAAAATAGGGCCTCCCTGGGGGAGGCAGGGCAGGAGGTAGTAGAGCAGGTCCTGGATGGAGAGGACCTGGCCTGTCCATCCCAGTGTGAAAATCAGGCTCTAAACAGCAAATTGCTACCCAGACCACTGAAACCATAAGGAAGAGAAACCTGCCTCCCAAACTTTCTGTTTGCTTATCTTGGCATAATGGCTTTGGTTCTTAACTGAGAAAAAATGACAGGCTGTGACCACTATGTTCTTGTTAACAGTTAGGGACAGTTCACTTTGAATGTGATGGATGTTTTACAATTACTAATCTTTAAATTGCAGTAGTGCAGCTGGAGAGGAATGAAGAAGCTACTCAGAAGATAAATGAATACAGCAGTTAATTAAAGATATATAGTTTCCACTTGAAGCGGTTCTATGTTTTTAAGGAGGAATTGTAGTGAGGGGGAGGTAAGCTCAAAGAAACACGGGGAAAATCTTTGAAGTAACAAAAAGTACAATTTCTGAGTGGTGTAATGGAGGGGGATTGAAAATTACAGCACAATTTCACTGAGGAAGATCTTCATATCTATCTCAGTAGAGATCACAGTTTGGGGGCATGTACTGCATTGCTTTACACAGCTTAGCCTAATGGGGGCAGGGGAAAAAAGGCAATTTGTTAAAAAGTGAGGAGGAAAAGCTGTTGAAGTAAGAGAGAATGAGAGGAATTTCAGGTAAGATCTACTGTACTATGTACAGGACCTGTGCCCAGAAGTCAACAGATATTTTACCAAGGATTAAAAAAAACCATCAGGATCAAAGACTCAGTTGTAGTATCTGCCATGCAGAACTATGTGCATATTAACTCTGTCAAAGAAAAATATTCTGAGCAGAGTCATCCAATTAAACAAATTACCTATTAGTCACTTGGTTGTCAGGAAATTTAGCTAAGCTCACCAAAGTCATAGCATGTAGGAAGACACATCATCTAAAGAAATGCATCCCAGTACTTCATCCTTTCCTCTTGCTTGTTCAATTTTACAGACCCAAAATTAATTGCAGAAAATTAGCTATTATATATATTTCTAGAATTTTTCTGATCTGGATGCAGGCTTGGGTGCATTCTACTGCTGGGCAGTGAGATGTTCAAAGTCTGGAAAGAAACCACCACTTATTTCTTTCTGTGTTGGAGACACTATAGGCCAATGGGCCCTATCTGAGGTTTAGCTGTGCTCTGAAGGTACACAGCTCATGGCTGAAAAGGAACTGGTGGCAATTTTTACTTTGTGACATCAGAATTTATCAAGCAGAAGGTCTGTGGGATTTCTTACTTTGTTTTGATTTTCTTGCTCTCATTCTTGCACAATATCTTAAAGAACAAAACAATGTACTACAGAAGAGAACCAAACTAAGCCAAGCAAATTTTTGTTTGGCTAGGATGAGAAATTATTAAAAATAAACTATCTTTTCCTCTTGTTTGTTTATTTGTTTGTCTTATTACCCACCTAATTTTGTCATGTGTTTGAGGGAAAAAAAAAGTTGACAAATCCCTACATTTTGCGAAGTCAGCAGAACCTCTACGAGACACTCATGCACATCAGGCTCTGCAGAAACAGCTATGTGTGTGGGAGAGGAAAACGCGCTACCCATCTGGCTTCAGGATTTCATTTATTTGGATTTTTTAAAATGCAGATAATATTTAATATTTGACCTGATGCCTCAGGTTTTACGTTTTATATTTTTCAGATTCTGCACTGCTTTAGTGTATAGTTCTCAGCTTCATATTAGGGGATAGTAAGCTCTCTTTACAGAGCAGGGAGACAACAATTCCTTCTCTAGCTGGGGACCAAGGACAACCGATCCAAATTTCAGGCCCAAGAGCACAAGCAATGTGGACTGAAGAGAGAAAAACAGGGAGGATGGGAATTCATAAGCTTAAGCTATAATTGGACAATTAACGCCGATATGCCAATGGACCAGAACTTATTGAGAACCATCATGACCATTGTCCATTTTGAGACTATTGTGAGTTCATCTTGGGTGTAGCCCTGGTTGGGCTATTGTACTGCCCAGGGTGTATTCAGTGATGCTTTTTAATAAACACCTACTTTATTCTTTGATTCCATCTAATCTCTGTTCTAGGTCAGCCTCCACAAGATACTACACCACAGGGGGCTTTTCCCTGTTTTTCTCCTCTCCTCTCCTCTCCTCTCCTCTCCTCTCCTCTCCTCTCCTCTCCGCACCTCTCCTCGCC
>JAWWEY010000130.1:14094319-14105843 GCA_035582745.1 Loriotus luctuosus | reverse complement strand
AAGATAAATTCTCTGCTCAGACTGTCATTACTATGCTAGTTTGATGAGAAATCACTTGTATAGTTATTATTTCAGGTCAAGAAGTCTTATTTGGTATTGACCATTAGAAGATTATAGACAAGCAGCAGTGGACACACCTATTGGCCAGTGTTTAAGCTCAGAGTAAGAGAATATCTACAAAATGGAAATGATTTCTTAATTATAATGTTAATTTCTTAGTGCCTTTCATCTTCAAGGGATGAGAAATGTGAATTAGCAGTGTACCTTGAACAGTGCAAGATACAATAGAATTATTGCAGCACAGGGAAGTGAGTAAAACATACAAAGTAACTTATCCTCATGACTGAAAATTGCATTGTCACTAAGATCATGACTTTTGTGTACAATCTTCTTCCCTTAACAAACAAAACAATCATACATCATCATGTATTTTAACTGTATTTTCAACCTTGGTACATTTTATGTATATATCATCTCAAGTTTGTTTAATCATACTGTTATTCACAGAGATTCAATAATTAATTATATACCTGGGCAACAAATAGAGTGTACACATATCATCTCTAGAAATTTGATGGAGTTTTTTGAAGGAGAAACTTTCTTGAATGCCAAATGTTTTTCTGACTTTTTTATGGTCAGTTCTGAAAGGTTTTTGCATAACAAACACTAAGGATTTCAAACATGCACATGGAATTGTAATTCATTTGTATTCACTCTGGAAAAATAATGTGACTGATATTTTGGATACAGAACTTTTTATTGTGTGACTGAAATGTCAACATTATTGATATTCCTCTGAGATAAAATGTCTGTTTGCTGGTATTGCTGAAATTCTTGAAGTTACCTTTATGTGTGCAAGGACTACATGCTTGTCTG
Source organism: Loriotus luctuosus (assembly GCA_035582745.1). Taxonomy (NCBI): domain Eukaryota; kingdom Metazoa; phylum Chordata; class Aves; order Passeriformes; family Thraupidae; genus Loriotus; species Loriotus luctuosus. The sequence continues at coordinate 14,104,967 of JAWWEY010000130.1, read as the reverse complement.
TAAAATCTTTATTTAAACACATTGTACAGTACTGCATGATTTCATTTTATTTTAGTTGCTGGCTACCCTCCTAGGAACAAAACTCCTAGAGCACCTGATTCAAATTATACTCAGAATGCACTTCAATCTCAAGCAAGACATTTCCTTATTTAAAACCTTACTCTTAACTAGATAATGCACTGGACTGAGAAAACACAGAGACAAGGCTGTCTAAATGCAAAGCATGTGCGTGTTTAATCAGAAATATTAGATACAATTTAGACAGAATTATTTTACCCAGAACATATTTTGCTGAACCTTTTCAGGCATTGAATTCACAGGATCAAGCTGCTCTGTAGCCTCATCCAACGTAAGTGCCATCACCGCAAGATGATCCCTGTATCTTGGAGGACACAGGGGAAGCACCGAGTATGGAAGGGTAGGAACATCATCTTTCCAGAGAGAATTGTGCAGCTTTTGCCTCTCCACTCTGCTGCATCTTGTGGTATGTCAGTACAGGCATGCTGGCAGCAGTGGGTGGCAAACAAGCTGCAGGACACACTGGCAAATCTCCAGTCCATGTGATAGGGGTGGGCCTCAGGAGCTGACGAAGTTTTTAAATTTAAACTGTACCTGGTGAACAAAAAGAAAAAGGAAAAAAACCAAATAACCCTGAAGTCAGATATATTGTAATAAGCTGCCTGAAATGACATCACGGCAAAATAATTCCAGGCCACAATCCATCTACAAGTGTTATAAATAAATCGTGTAGGGTTTAATTCTGCTCTCCATAGCTCGCTTCTGTGTCAATGCATGTGTGTCTATCAATATGGCTAAATCAGTAACACCACATATAAACTTTACCTCATGACCATATGGCAATAACTCACATTGCTGTCCTTTTGGATGCTGCCCCATAATTAGAGCACTACTTCTAAGCCAGGATACTAAATATTAACTTTCTTGAATCTTAAAAGGTCCTGGTAAGGTGCTCTAAGTGCTTGGTGTTCAATATGGGTATTTGAGGACTTTAAAGATCGCTGTGCTGGTTGGTAGTGGCGAGTGCAGGCAGTTTGGTTTCTCCAGACAGGGAGCTACAAAAACAGGAGGTTTTGTGCACAAGTGGATAAAACAGACCTTTTGAGTATATGATTGGCCCATTAGGTGATCACAAACAGTGCTGAATTTATATATGCAAATGAACATGTAAAAATTCATAACACATGCAATATGGCCTATCTCCAAAGGACTGAAGTCCCTCCTCATTTTGGGAGCATGGTGGCTTCTTAAAGAAGACAAACTACAAACTCCCTCTCAAAGAGAAAAAGGAAGACAGAGAGGAAGGATCTTTTCTCTTCCCATTTATTTAAGTGTACTTTTTCATAACAAAAATGCAAGCCCTCTAGCATCATGTTTCCCTTCTTGTTCATCTCAAGTTAGTGAGGATGTCCTTGCCTATTTTTTAATTACATTTCTCCTCTAAGTTAAAACATCAAGTGAGATCCCCACAAGGCATATTTTTCTTGTCCATAATTTGGATACAGTAATTGAAGCTGTTAGCTTCAAAATGTCATGTAATGTTATAATCAGTCACTTTTTCTGTACACAACATAATTGCTCTTTCTTGGAAGTAAATAGGATGTCATATCCTGTCAATTTTACTTTCAAATAGCAATGACAAACTATTTACTGAATATTATAAATCTTTATGCAGCCCTTTACCAGTCAGCCAGAATTAATTTTATTTACCTATCAATCCCTGAAATGATAAGCAGATGGAAGAAAGTATGCTGCTGTGTTTGCATGTCAATCATTCTTAACAACATTCAGACCTGTTTATTTTTTGATGTGTTTATTAATATTGTTTTGCATGTACATCAACTCAATTAAGTTAATGAGTGTACAACCTATTCCTACAATTTTCTTCAGGTTCTCAACATTTTAGTCTATTTCAGAGAAGTTTTCCCCTGGCATCATTGTATCATTACAGCAGTGTCAGGACTTCTGTCATAAACCCTATTTTTCCAGCATTTTATCAGCTGTAGATAATTATGTCTGTAATTTTTCAACTTCAACTTCTGTTAAGAATTTGCATTTAAGTTCTCATCTGTTTTTTCTCATTAAGAGGGGGTGGATGGGGTGAGAGAGAAAGAGATAGAGAGGAAAAAAAGAAAGAGAAAGAGTGAGCATGAGTGAGTATGTTTGTGTGTGTGTGTGTGTGCACCACCTTCTGTAAGAGGTGAGAATTATAGTTAAATTATTACTTCTCTGTTTTTAGTAGAAAATAACTTTCTTCTTAGATTTCACAAGAAAGAAACTTTCGCATTTGACAGATAAATACACAGGTGCTTACTCTCTGCAGATTGTGTTATTACCATATCTGCCTGCCCTTTCCTTTACTTTTTGGTTGTTTTGCTGTGACATTTGCAGAGAACATGAGATAGATTTATGAAAGCACTTACACAATTAATGTAGAAATTAACAATATCATGATTACTGATAGATGTGGGATTTGCTGCCTTCTGGTTGAAAAGGGTGAAGAACTTGTTACTCTCATTCCAGCTGACTGCTGCAGGCATGAAGTCATGGAATCAAAAGTGGGCAGCACCTTCAGCTTCCCTGGCAGGCACATAAAGAGGCATCAGCTTATACCCACAGAGAAACTCCACCTCAGAGAGGTGCAGCCCTGGGTCAAATCTATAAAATGTGGAGAGAATCAGGTTTACACACATATCATTTGCTTTAGACTCAAACAAAGAAAATAATGAAAGCTTCATTTGCAGTATACAGATTTTATTTTTTTTAACTCTATAGATGTGCTCTTTATACACTGTGTCAGGTTCTGGAAGCCCAACTGTGAATTTTAGATTCTGATGTTGGGGCTGGATGTCTGAAAATAGGAGCTTAAGGCTTTGGCACTGCACCATATAAATCCTATGCTGAAACAAAATGTAAGAGCTAAATGTCATGTCGGTCTCTTTGAGAATAGATACTGCATTTCCACAAAGATGATTTCTACAGACAAAATGGTTCATCTTCTGCATGCCAACTAATTCCCCTGTGGTTGGTTTAGGGTTACCATACTGAGCTCCTCCTTGGCTGAGATTGTGTTTCTTAGTGAAAATTTCTGTGACACTCTTTTTGAGGTGGAAACCCTAGACAGGTCTTCTCAAAGCATATTAATTCAGCATAATATGATGGTTAAAGGAGAAGTAAATTAGGCTAGAAGAAAATCTGGCAGCAGCACTACTCTGGTTTTTGCGGTTTTTTTATCATTACCTCAGATTTGAACTTTGAAGTTCCTACATTAGGACAGTATGAAATTTTGCTTATCCACCAACTTTCATCCCATATTCCGTTAGAAATCATGGGAACTGCCAAGAATATAATTAATTTCCATCATCCTGATTTAATGGATGGGACATTTTAAACAGAGGTAGCAAGGACCAGCAGTGGAATCCTGTGAATCAAATCCTGGATTCAAGAATCCCCTTTAGACCACAAAAGCAGCTGGACAGGCAGAGGTGGGCAGTATCTGTTTCCAGAGCTTGATGGGGGGAGGCAGGCAGGCAAAAAAACCTGAGCTGATTGACAAATCCAATCCATGGCAGTAAAAAAAATAATTACTGCCCTTGAACTGCACGAGTGTGAATGTGAGCACATAAACCAAAGAATTGGTAAGTTGACTCAATCAGAAATCCTTTCATCCTTTAACCCCAGGAAACTATAAAGCATATATTTTATGTATCCGTCTATGGACGTGTATTACTGTGTATCAATGCATCCATTTATGTATTTTTCTCCTTAAGAGGCTCACAGTACAGAGCTCCACAAAAGTGTTAAGAACACAGCATTTAGCTTCATGGGTCAAAAGAGATAGGGCTGAAATCAGAGCTACATACATAAAAGCACTGGGGTAAATTGAGAGAAATCTTTCAATATTTCCATTTTCCTAGCAGATGGTAGAAAGTACTTAGACATGATGACTCTTCCTGGATGTGCTAGCATATGCTGTGGAATTGCCCATACAGAAAACTCTTGCTCATTGCAAATCTCGCAGGAGCTATCACAAACAAAGCACATCAATTAACATTTGCTTATTATGTGACTGTGCGCATGTGGCAATTTTCTATTTTTCTCTCATACATTAGGCCCACAATTTAGTCTGGATGAGAGCTCCACCAGATGAAAGTCACGGCGCTTAGAGTACTGCTCTTTTCCTTTTATTTTTAAATAGGAATACTTACTGCTTATCTGTCTCACTCTTTCCCTCTCTCTCTCTATTTTTTTATATTTCATAGCAATCCAAACGTTTTGAGGCTTTTTGCTAAACCCTCTGTCTATAGCAGTTATTTTGGCACAATCTCAGAGTTTGAGGGAGGTGGTACAAATCCTGCAGCAGCTGCCTGGCCCAGCATTATAGTTCGCTGAACTTTGGCACAGGTCAGACTTTCAAGTAGTTTCTACCAGTATATCAGCAACTCACAGGAGTGTAAATTATGCTTACCTGAGATTTGCACCACAAGGAAGGCACATGTCTTTGGAAAGACATAATCCAGATCAAAGGCAACTAATGTATTCTCAAAGACTAGAGATTGCTTGTATACAGTGCAACAGAAACTGCACGTGAGGGTTTGGAGAACCACCCTCTTATGAGCACAAGCATAGAAGGGACAACTGAGGTCGTGTAATTCCCACAGTCCCAGTCCAATGTGCACAAGATTGAAATCTATCCACAGGACATATGGTCTGTGGACCTTGTGACAGTGTCAGAGCAAACCCCCATGGGCCAGCAAAATGTGCATTGTTACAGGAGCAACATTACAAGGCACAGAGCTCTCTAGCTATTTCTTGAAATACTGAAATTTTGTGGTAAACATGTATAAAAGTCATGGTTTATATCTGTAGATGGTTGTTACTTTAGCAAGGAAAGGCAGAGGAGACTGCCATAGCAACATTGCTGATTGCATTTCCTTCCTCAGGGGTAAATATCAGTTGCAGTTGTCCCTCTGCATCTTCCATACCTGCAAACAGCACCCTGTGCATCCTCTCTGGGACTCCACTTGCACTCCTATCTCCATTTCCCCCTCAGAAAAAAGGTGATGAAAAACAGAAGTAGTAAAATGTTGAATGAAGCCCAATGCTTCAGCATACAAATTGCATCTGGGTGCTGCAGCTGAACAATAAAAATGCTTACTACCATTGGGGTTTGGAAATTTCTACCAGATATCTTTTGTCAATAAAAGGTTTACCAGGTTAGCGAATGCTGGTCACATGTTTACACTTTGCATCTGCCACAAAAAGCAAGCGTGATGCTCAGAAAAATGCAATCACTAGGTGGTAATAGACACAAGGACCTTTCTGCTGTCTGGGACCTTTGTGGTCTATCCCTCCAAGACTCTTCTTGCAAACAACATATTTCTTACACTTCAGCAATGCTTTCTGCAAGGAAAAGCTGCATGTTTCGTACAGAGACACCAGTAGTTCAAGCACAAAAATTGCTTTCAATGATGTTACTGACTATGAAAAGTCCTCTGAGGTGCTGATGGAATGTTGATGATGCCACAGCTTCTGTGTTGAGCAACGTGATTAAGCTTTGAGTAGTGTGATAGAAGCAAACACTGCTTTAAGCCCACAGAAGGCATATTAATTTTGTATGTCATTCTTCCTCAAGCTACTATTTTGAGAACTTATAGATGAACAGGAACTTGCCAATGCAGTAAGATTTGCACGGTCTTACTAGTGAGAAATAAGTTTTAAAAGATAATTGATGTAGATGATAGGGAGAAGGACATGATCTTTATTTTTCTTTCCTTTATAGCTTACTCTCATGTTTCCCGTTTCCTTACAATTGGCAGGGGGAGTGGGGATGATCCTAGTGTCACCACAGTGCTATTTCTGTCAACAGTTTACTTAAAAAACAAAAAAAAACCAAAACCAGCCCCCCAAAAAACCAAAATAAAACCCTGTCATGGTTCCAGCTAGCCTGTAGCTGCCAAATAAATTTGGTCATATCAGACCCCCAGCCTCAACCAGTGTAGAAGTAAAACAAGTCCTCAGATGAGTCAGCTATAGGCTGGATTCAAACCCAAGCAGGGACCTCAGCCAGTCATGTTCAATCCAGAATGCAGAGATATCACTGGTCAAAGAGCTGATTAGAGCTGATTAATGCTGTATGTGGGCAGTGTTAAACCTTGACCAATCTGTTCTCTACTCCAGGGAGTTTTGAACTCCTGAAATAGGAACGCTCTGAATGATAAAATAGGTTGTTGTCACATGGATCTCTGAGAGTTTGTGTCGTCCCTGTCCCTGACCACTGACCTCAGGTAATAAAACCCCACAACTGGCAGGCAGGCTGAAGAGGGAAACACAGACAAGATCAAAGGGGTGATTTCTCTATTTACATAAATCAGAAGAAAGAATTCTGTGTTAGCAGAATTTTACAATTACTTCATTTGACTAATCGGTTTAACACCTTTGTGGTGCCTCCTCATTTCCATTTCTAGAAATACTGTCTTTTAGTCAAGGATTAATTTTGCTGACTACTGAAAAGCAGAGTCCCCTTTTCTGAGCTGTCTGATGCACAAGCACATTTCCACATGCTGAGAGAAAAGTGGCCATTCAAATATCACAAACTCCCACGCTGAGTGCAGGTTTGGGAGCTTCAGGGAATGCAGACAGTGCACTAAGTCAAACACCTGTAATTCAAGCTTTTTCACCTTTCATGAACTCACTAGATTGCTTTGCCTCTCTAACCAACCCCAGTGCTTTGACAACTTGAGCAAAGAAAGTATTTCCAGGAAGAAATAAAAACTAAAGAAAAGTTATCAAATGCTATATATGAAGATAACACAAATATTCTTCAGTGTTGACATGCAATATTGCTTGGAATTTCATTAGTGCCAAACATAAGAATCCTTACATTAGCCGATGGAGAAAGAAATTACACTCGTGAGCAATTTCCTCTTCAAAGGAAGAGGTGTGCACAGTAGCCTAAAGGGGATCTGTTTGGGTTGTCAGAAACCCATAGGCCATTAAAAAGGTGCTACATTTGTGGGTCCATTGACTCTCCACAGCAGTTTCAATATCATTCAAAGATAGCCTTGGGAGCCAGTCACACAAAACCCAACATGACTCCAGCACATTTTATCATCCTTGGGAGTAGCTTCAGTCAAGATCTCTTAATGAACTGAATGCTTTGATTCCATTTATATGCCTGAACATTTTTAAGACTTGTACATTTCAGAATTTGAAAAAGGCCCTCATGCTGAAATTTGAAAATTACTTTTACAAGACATGAGAAGTGCTTATCTCACACACAAAAAAAAAAATAAACCAAGCAGTTTCTCAGTCCTTCAGAAGGCACTGGGATCTTTATCATATTTTCCATTAACTGCCTATGAGCTGTATCCAGCTAATCATTTTAACACCACTAATGAGTTCAGAGCTAGTAGGAGAACAGACAATATTCCAGGGGAAGAATTATCAAAACTACGTAATATATCAAGAAGTTTTGTACTGAATGGACTATGAACCAGACCAGAAAAATAAAACAGTTTTCAATGAAGGTGAAGGCATGTGAAGAACCCAATATCCCTATAGGAGCTGTACCCAGCTTTCAGTAAGCATGTTGCCATGTGAGAAACACCCAGAGGAAAAAAAGCCTTTCAGCACCAGTACAGGCAGAGGTGGGTAGAGAGTCTCTCTCCTCCGTGCCTCAAACACCTGAATGCCAACGCTCTCATCCTTTGCACTCTGGGATCAAATTCTTATATCCTGGCTGTATTCAAATTTCTGCTGAGGTTGGGTAGCTGGCAAACATTACAGGAATTGCTTTCTTAATACAACACCCCAGAATGTCAAAAAGTTTCTGCATTACAGTCAACTCCCTAAATTCATAATTCAGGATGCACAGGAGGGACCTCTCCCATGGTTTTTTTAGGACTGTGTAAGGTTCCTCCCGCCTTCAGTACTTGCAACACTTCTCTCCCATACAGACAACTTTCTGCTGGTTCAAAAGAAGGGACAGGTACTGATAAACAAACCCAGATCCCCCCAGTGTATCTAAAAACATTGCACAAAAATTACTGGGTGGGTATTGAAAACTCACCTATTCTGAGATATGTTCTCTTATTCTCAAACCAAGAAAAATAGCACAGTTTTTACACTTGATGTGTATCATACAGGAAGGGAACCATCTATAATATTTCTTTCAGAACTGAAACAAAGTGTTCAGGAAACACTTCAGCATCGTTGCTCTGAATTCCAAATTATTTTACTATATTGGCTACACAATGTGCAGGCTTTGTCCTTTTTTTATTTCTGTCAGTGTGTGAGAATCTACCTGCATTTTAATGAGAATGGGATTTCCTAATATTCAAGGATGTGTAGAGAAACAGGATAAAATATGGAGAGAAAGTGGTTCTTTTATATATACACCTGACAGATGAAAAAACCTAGGCACTAATCTGTACTAATGCATGTGAAAGACAGCAAGTGCAATAGTCATTGCTGCCCTGTACAACTCTGTAGGCACGCTGGGCACTCTCTCCTTCCTGGTATAGTTCTCTCTTTCATGGCAAGTGACAGCCCAAGACAGTCTGTCCACTTGTCCAGCCTTGTTTACATTGTGTTAATAGTAATATACCATTTTTTAATACTACATTAGGAATAAGAATTTTAAAAGCATCTGCCAGTGGCATCTCTGACGAGATTCTCAAAAATTACTGCTGCATTTGCATTGCCTTTTAGGTACAGCAGAATAACATGCCTTTCCCAAGATGCCACACTTCAAGCAAGTAGAGCTGGGATTGCAAATCATTCCCATGTCATAGTTTAGAAATCTAGCCAAAGGCAGCATGTAATTTTGGAAGCCTGATATTCCCATCTTGTCCTACAGGCTAATCTCCCTGGCTGGGCCCTGTCTCCCAATTCACTATTCAACACCTGCCTTCCTGTGTGATAGAAAATAAAGTCATGATTTACAGGAACAAAAAAAAGAAAGGTAGTCTGAGCTACATCTTCCATGAAGAAATGTGACATAGGAAATATTGTGTGTTGATTTGTTGAACTAAAAATAATTTAAAGTACTCATTCTAATTATATTAGAATAAAGCAGAATAATTCTTTTACTTTCATTTTCTGTTTTAAAAAATCAGTTTCTGCAGGTTCAAAACATTCCAGCATATTATTTCGATTCTTACTCTTGATAGGATATTTTGAGAGTATGTGAGTATTGGAAAACAGGCAACCTCTCAATGAAGGGAAGAATGATGAGCAGGACTCCATGATATCAGAGGGGTAATTAATTACTTTATTATACTATATTAATCTATACTATATTACACTACATTACATCACATCTAAACTGAAACTGAACAAGAACTCAACCCAACTGAACAAAATCTCTTGTCCGTCTCCTGACCAACAGTCAGGACACATCTTGCAGAGATTGGTCAAGAAAACAAAACACACTAGAATCCAATTACCAAATCCCTTCATGTAAACAATCTTCCATACTGCATTCCACTTGTGCACAAACACAGGAGCAGCAAATGAGATAAGAATTGTTTTGATCATTCTCTTCTCTGCTTCTCTCACTGCTTCTCTCAGGTTCAGAGAATGTTAATCCCATAACTAAAATTTAACTATTTAATGATTTCACAACTATGCTTCACAACTATTCCTAAGACAACATCTTATTTTCTGAGTGTTAAATGTCTCAACAGAGATCACAGTCTTGAGATACTGTACACATAACTTTGTGGCTTTTTAAAAAAGCTCTGAAATATCAAAATTTATTCACACATGGTTTCTTATTTGGGGATATTTAAAGCTTTAATTTCATTTAAATTGTCAAACATTTTAAAAACTAAAGCTTATGAAATTGTTACACACTCTTGAAATGGTTAGAAATACTGTTACATCTTAAAGCTGAAACATAACTACAGCATCTAACTAAAGGAAAACTGATTCCAACTATTAGTCAGTTATTTCTTTAATTTCTGAAGTTTTAATCAAGACTGTCCTTGAAAAATCTGTTTATCATAGAATTCCAGAATGTAGCATTTTTGCATATAGTCTCACAGGAGATGTTCTTGGTGCATTATTCATTACCATGAGTAACCCTTTCCCTTTTATTCAAGTCATAATGAATGGACTATGACCTTTCATTCCTGAATTATGTTTCTTAATCAAGCCTCTTGTTTTAGAAGGATTGTCCTTTGAATTCCTCAAGAACTACTATAAGTCAACTGATATGAAACAAAGACCCTTATTTGATATTTTCATTGTAACTGTAGACAATTTTTTTAAGTTTCAATGGCAGGCATGTCAGAAACTGGCTAGATCTTACCATAAATAAACAACTTATTTACCTCCTAACTATTAACTTTGCTACTACTGGAAAGCAAAAACTGTCCTTTCTCTCCTGTGGTGTTGTAATCCACAGATGTGCTTACAGTACAGTATGTTGCGCGGAGATAGAGAAAAACTCCACAACTTTTAGTTGTAAAGCCCGGTATGTTTATTTCAGTGCTGGACGCAGGCCAGAGAGACAGAGGCTGCTCTCTCTTAAAAGGGCATGCGCAACTTTTTCGAACCCTAGCCCCCTTTTTATCCCCCTTTCAAATGCATATGCATACAAGGCTTATCCATATTCATTTTATGA